>JANEHU010005196.1:0-34494 GCA_027563435.1 Nasonovia ribisnigri | reverse complement strand
CACAGATAATGTTCTTACCAAAAAGTTTGATAATAGGTCAATTGCCTCTAGTATCAAAACTAACAGCATACTATTGAAACTAGTGAACAACATTTTGCTATGTCATGCGTGTGTAAGACAGAAACAACAAATGCATGGTAGCGTCCTCTTAAGAGTTGATACCGTGGTT
The DNA here is from genome assembly GCA_027563435.1 of Nasonovia ribisnigri. NCBI lineage: Eukaryota > Metazoa > Arthropoda > Insecta > Hemiptera > Aphididae > Nasonovia > Nasonovia ribisnigri. The sequence goes on along the minus strand of JANEHU010005196.1, from coordinate 34,325 downwards.
TCCTGTCTTTGTCTAACAAACGCGCAACATATGAATTCAGACGTGTTTTTTGGCAAACGTACCGATTGATACAGTGAAGCGATAAGAATTCTGAAAACAGATATGAATTTGTCGTCAAGTCTACTTGAGATCGGCCAGTCAACATTTTTGATTTTTTGATTTAAACTTCTCCAAAAAATGAAATATGAAATTTTTTTAATTACTCTTTAGTTATACATTAATTTTAGGATTTTGGGGTGTAATATAAAATATGTGGACTGACCGATCTCAAGTAGACTTTACGACAAATTCAAATCTGTTTTCAGAATTCTTATCGCTTCACTATATCAATCGGTACATTTGCCAAAAAACACGTCTGAATTTATATGTTGCGCGTGTGTTAGACAAAGATAGGAAATCACGGTATCGAATCCCCTTAATAGTTATTACTTAGTTATTACATACTTTTTGAGAGGAGCAAGGCGCAGGAGTCTCTGGTAATAACTGTGGTGAATCAGTTGGTGAAACCGGAAACAGAGACGTCTTCATTGCCGCTAATAAATGATTTTGTGTCATACTTAGTTGCCTTCTTAATAATCGCAGTTCTTTTTCCATGGCTTCTGACGTTGATTCATGTTCTCGAACTTCGTAGTTGCTACTTTCCACGTATGCTAAGGCTGGAACTAAAAATATATTGCAAGTTTTAATAATGATAATGGTAATAATAGTAAAGTATTAAATTCCGTTTTTACCTCGTTGGTTTAATACAGCATAGTATATGATTAACGATGCGAATAACGATCCCATCAAAAAACTAGTCAGCCAGTGTCTAACCAAGGCGGTACCAAGGGCACACAAACCATTGCGTCCCCTTCGTCGAGCTATTGCGATAGCCACAATAGACAATTATGGTAAATTTCTAATATACTTATGTTGCTGTAATGAATCTGTAATTTTTTTCAAATTATCAATTAATTTTGTGGTAAAATAAATAAAAACTGTGGTAAAAACTTTAATTATTGATAATTCATTATAAACATTTATAATATACACAATGATTTTATCATATTATGATCCATATTATATCTCTCATTCTAACACAGATTATCTTAAATAGTAATAAAAAAAATGTCTTACTTAATATAATTCATTACAAAACAAACACTATAATGTTTATTTTTATCATATTTCAAACTTTTTAGAAAAATAACAAATATTTTAAATTCTAAACGGACCGATTGATTGAGTATGTATTTTTTTTTGTGTCTGTCATCACCTTTTGTAGTCTTAAAGCAGTAAAAATGATTCAATATTCTACTTCAGCATTTTTTCTGTAAAAAAAGTAAATCTATTCGGTACTTTGGTGGAGAGGGAGGGCAAAAGAAAAAGTAGTAGTTCTAGTAATTTAAAAAAGCGGTGAAAAAGCAATAAAAATAATTAAGAAAAATGTGAATTTTTAAGCAAAACCGGTTTTCGAAAAATTATTTTTTTTGTAGTAATTATTTAATTCACCTAACGTTTATACATATAAACGTTTTCCATACTTGGAAGAATTTATAAATAAGGTTTTAAAACTTATAATATTCATAATTTTTTCTACCTCAAAAGTTTACTGGAAAGTTACATTCATTTTTGATGAGCGTTTAAGTTCAAATTTTTAAACATTAGATATTCTCCATGTTGTAATTAAAAAACGAATAACCATACATACTTGGAATTTTCACCAAATATTTTTATATTAGCATTTTTTGTACAGGATAAGATATTGTTTGCTAAGTCAAAAGGCTGGAATATTTTATTCAAGTTCCTCATAAGTTGTTATACGCATAGCAGTTGTAGAGCAGTTGTAATAAAAGTTAAAAATATTAAAGTATATAAGCAAGACTTTTTTTGGAATCATTTAAAGTTCAAATTTTGACAATATTCAAAAAAATCACCAAAATTTGCAAGTTATTATGTAGCTAAAACTATGTAAAATATTCAATTTGTATAGCTATAAGGATTTAAAATTTTAAACAAGGTTTCTCACAAGTAGTTCATACTGTAAATAAAAAATCTAAAACATATGGGGAATCTTCAAATCTTAGATATACATTGAAAATTTTTTATGAATTTCTAACTCAAAGTAAGTTGCACATTTTCGTGATGTTGATGAGTTTTATCAAAATTCTGAACTTCAAACGCTTACAAAAAGTTATTGTAGATTATACACCAAAAACATGTTATAGGGAACCTTGTATTATATTTTACGGTTTTACCGAGTTTTTTGATCGAGCGAAAAATTATTTATCGACAGTAAGTTATTAAAAAAAACTAATATAAATATATAGGTAGATAGGTAAAAATTTTGAAATTTCAACAGTCGAAATATTTTGAAAATTTTATAGTGTATGGAAAATTCCAATATAAACATTTAGTGAAAATTTCATCTGTTTACGGTTATTTTTTTTAGAGTTACACGAAAAAAACAAAATTGTATTTGACGAAATTTTATTTTCTTAAACATTCCTTATTTTTTTTATTCTTTTTTTGTTTATCCCTATAATTTTGAACTCTCAAAGTACCAACAAAATTCACTCTCCTACCAGAAAAATTGATGAAGTAGAAAACCGAAACATTTTTACTGCCCCAAAAAGTAAGTAGGTACCTACACACATAAAAATAGAAATAAAAAAACACACATTATTGTAAAATCAATAAATATACATCGCTCCACTCAGAATTTTAAATTTTAAGAAATATGAAATCAATAATTATCAACATAGTATGTTTTCGTTCAAAAAAGTATAAAAATATAAAAAATAGTCAAAATCAAATTATTTCGAAATGTTGTGTACGGGTGTACCTAATGATTTATCTAATTATTTATTAAAAACTTTTCATTTTTGAGATATGTATAGACTGTTGTGAGGCTGTGCTAAGCTCCTGAAACTGTAATTTTAGAAGTCATAATTAAATTGAAATATTTAATACAACTCTCATTTGTGTTTATTGTATAATATAATCGTAAACATAAATACATAATATAATAATATATAATATATTATGTATAGCCTATATAGTCATTATGATACATTTATGATAACTTCTATTTTTTTCATATCTAAAATCAGTTAAGTCGTAGTTTATATAATTAATATATAATGAAGGTAATTAATTTAGAACGTAATAATAATATAATAAGGTTATTCATTTTTTATAATCTATAATGTAAAATTTATATTTTTTTTTGTATGAAAAAATAAATTTATAAAAATCAAGGGGAGCGAACGTCAATGACTATTGAAAAAAAAGTCTGAACACTCACTGATACTGTGGGTATTATACTTGAGAATAATCACTCTGTTTAAACTTTAATTAGGGCTGGTGTCCGTGATACCAATATATATATATATATATATATAATATATATATATATATTATATAGGCATTATGATACATTTATGATAATCTTCTCATTTTATACCTCAAATCAAACGTCAATGACTGTTGAAAAAGTCTGAACACTCACTGATACTGTGGGTATTATACGAGAATAACCACTGTTTAATTAGGGCTGGTGTCCGTGGTACTATAAATGTATAACTCCTATAATATTTCGGTATCTATTATTTACAACACTTGATAAAAAATTGATAACAATTCTAAAATAAAATAAATATATCATTCGAAAAGTGTTGAGAAAATATGTCCTGTGTGCCCGTCTAGGAAATAACTATAAATAACTATAACTATATTTAGGAATAGGTATATGAATATACATATGATGCGTTAGCTAGGTATAGTATAATATATTATTCATAAATATAATAATAAATATGATATGTAAATTAATTACACTTAACGAGCGATATACATTTTAATTTATTATTACAATTTTATTTATGTATAAGATGTGTAGTTGCGATTTTTTTAACAACTAAGCGTATATTATAATATATAACATGTAGTTCTGTGTACAACGAAAATATTTAAAAATCAATACAAATTGTGACTTATTTATGCGGCAACATAAATTATAATATGATGAATAAGTAAAAGTTTAAAATAGCACGCAATGCATGAATCATAATGTATATAAAATATCTTCTCTATTAGGTATTACTCATTATTAAAGTAATATAAAAAAAATCTACCTTATATTATAAACAATGCATATTCACCAATGATTTACCCACAATAAATATTTAGATAATAATATAAGCTAGGTAATAAAAACGTTATATTTTTTTCTCTTAATACAATACATTATTGTTATTGCTTATTGGCTATTGGCTATATAACTCGTACATAATACAACCCTTAAAATCGTATTAATATAGTTAGTGTTATAGATTTTTGTAAAGTAATAAATAGACACTAATAATATAGATAGGTAATATTTTTTGTTTTAAATGATAAAATTAAAAATTGTAATACATTTTAATAATATTTCAGTTTAATTTTAATATTTTGGAACTATAGGTACTAGGCAGTTTTTGGTGTTAAAACTTAACGAGTTGGACATTGGTGCTATAGCACCCCCAATGCCCCAACTCCGTTATATTTTCTACAAGGAGGTAGAAGTTTGTTTAACAAACTTCTATTTAACAAAACTCTATACAATAAAATGTTTTATGGAATCATACATTTTTCTTTCAAAAACGTTTCTATTTAACGAATTAATTTTGAATTATTTTTCTGCAATAAATTTAAAAACTTTTGTTAGGTACATATTTATAATTTTATAAAGTGCAGTAAGGTGTTTCTCCCGATGCTAAACGTCAAAAAAACCAAAATTTATCAGAAGTTAATCGTATAATGTTCTAATAAAGTTAATATTAAAAAATATTTGTTTTTGAAGTTCCTTTATATTGGTATAATATTACAGCACTATTTTAAAGTCATTCCTTTATAACTAAAAGTTTAAAATAAAATATAATAATAATAATATGTTGATAATATATTATGGTAAATTTATTTATGAATTAATAAATAATAATTTAATTTTGTTCACAGTAATGAATTCATATATTAATTATACATATTTTTATTTAATTTATATTATGTGTAATTGGTTGAAGAAGACCATAAGCATTGGTAATAGATTATAGAGCATTAATCTTTTATTTAGATTTGACTGATTTGAGACTGTGTGCAGTACGAAAATTTGGATATTTTAGGGACTGGAGGTACTGTATATTTGATTTACTGCATCATAACAGAACAACACACTTGAATACAGTCAAGCAGTACCTATAGGTATAAATATATTTGTATATTATCCATATTAACATTTTTTTTTTAATTGGGATGTTTTAAATTGTCAACAATCATAAATATTTAGGTAGTATTTTGTAACATTGAATATTTTGGTTTCCGATTAATTAAATTTCATCTAAATAATCCGAGGTTGGTACAATGGTACTTATATCTACTTATATTTTATATTTTTATACCCAACACATTTTTATATTTATTATAATGTATTGGTACATAGACCCTATTACGATCTACCCAAGGTGTATTATAAATATTATTATAAATACCTATAGTTTATTAATATAACTGTGGCAAATTAAACTGGCAACACTGGGTATTGAAAAAGCCGCCAAATTTTTAGGTATTAGGTATGGTTGGTACTGTAGAATACAGCAAGAGTTAGATGCCTAAGACCTAAATGTATGTTATTGTCTCAACATAAAATTAGTTTAAAATTTTTAAGTATACGATGGGTTATAAGCAAAAACTGAACTTTTGATTAGGTAAAATACCTAAAGTACCTATCTACCTAGGTAGGTACCTATATTAATCGTTATAATGATTTGTTGACTCCAAATATATGACACGTGTGTGAATTATAAAAGAACTAAATAATACTAGGTACTAGGGAATCTGCAGTCATATATGACGAATAGTTAAGAAACGTGTGCAAATATTATTTATATAATTATATATACCTACTATAATTTATAAATATTAAAATAAATATTCTCCCAAACAATAACGTTAAAAAAACAATCAATACCATTTTTTGAATTTGTTTTTATAAAATAAACTCATTACTCACCGCTTATACGTCGTTTGTTGACCGCGAACGATAGTATCACGCACTTGAAACATTTACAGGATCGTCCTGCGGAGCTTTTACTACACTGCTTGTAATCGATATCGTGACGTAAAATACTCTATGTTATAATTATTAATATTAAAAACCTTCCTATTCCCGTACAATATATGTATTATAGTTATAAATATGTATAGGTATTATTACTATGAGTCAGTTGGCAGCGGTACACGCAACACGCGCTATTATTTTGTTATAAACAATTTAACGTACGACGGTGTTGACGATCGAGTATAATAATGATGCGATGTGGGTACAGCTAGTACAATAAGGTACCAGTAGGAAATAATAATAATATATGAATCGAATTCCGATAGGACATTGGAATGAAAATAATATTCGATAAGCCACGCGTTTATTCAAATAGAGACCTCGGTCGCACAAAACTGAACGGGTAGTGCGGGAAATACCGGCGGTTCTCTGCTGCAGGAAATGTTAGGGAATATTGAGTACACCGCGGCGGTTGACAGTCATGCCCACTGCGGCGGAGCGTGCCCGTTAGCCGCGCGGGCTACACACCTGTTCGTAAAATCGATAATAACCGACGAACGTGACTGATGTTTGGTAGTTTTTTTTGCGAAAGTCTACGGTTTCCGTCGGGACACGTCTTTTGGCCCAAAAACGGCGGCGAACGCACCGGGGTAGATGCGATTTTTTCGACGAAAATCGCACAGCATTGGACGCGCCGCCCACGATTTCTGGTCGAAGGGGACGGATGCCGGGATGCAGAGTGCCGACGAGGTTTGTCGGTCGACCGGTCGATATTATAATATACATATATATGTATTTATATGTATGTGTAATAATATTATTGTGTTATTCGTCCGTCGCGTGCTGCCATCTAGTGCGTTAAATAAAATTTAGGCACCAAGCTACGTTCTGCTACAGACGACTGAATGACATTTACGATATTTATGACTATACGTATATATAATTATATTATTTTATTGCGAATATAGGTACTTAAATTGTGTTGATGCCGACAGGGCGACAGCGAGGCACCGTAATAATAAAATTGTGACAAAGCGTTTGCTAGTGTACATACCTAATACATAAATAGTGTAATACCTATATAGCCTATATAGTGTATAATATTATATATGTACTATGCACATTATTATATTATACATTTATACCTATATATTAATGTAATAATGTGTAGGTGCAGACTTGCAGTGTGTGTGTACCGCCTACACATTATAATACTAAATACGACCGATTGTTATTACCTGATACGATTTCAATTTGCGTTTGACGTTTTATTGTTTTCCACATATTGATTTGACGAACAATGCTTTAATATATTATACGTCCAGTAAACACTAATACAATTCATCTTAAATATAAACACATATAATACCTAAATCATAATTAAAAAATAATAATGATGTATTAGACTATAACATTTATAATAAATTATAAGGTCTACACTAGACAACCAAAATACATCTTTCATACATAAGACTGATGTCTGATATATATTAATGACTTAATGAGTGGGTAATAAGATACTGAACCTATACCGGCAACAACGCAGATGAAATTACCTCCAAATTAGCAAATGTAATCTGTAACAGACTTTTGTCGTAGAATCAAATAATAATTATATTAATATAAATATTTTAATTACAGAGTGATTTACCAAGCATGCTCATTGCTCACCCCCATGTTTTCCTTAAATAACGAATTTATTCAAATTTTGATTTTTAAATTTTTAAATATACTTTAAGACCATATTTTCAAATTTTTAGGATTTTCTATACTACCTACTTATTAGAAGTGCCTTGTGAGTTGTGGACTGTGGTGATACAAACTTCTATTTTTCAAAGAGAACGGGCGGGGGTTGTTTAATCTGAATTATTTAAAGGATAATTTTTTGAAAATGTTGACATAACAAAATCAAATGATTCGAGCTAATAAATTTTGAGATATTTAACTTCGTGTACTTACTAAGGATAATAGCTTAAAGTCCACCGTTCACCACTCCACAATAATGGGTTTGAAAATTTACTTTTATGCTATTATATACTTTCATATAAACATTTTAATAACAGAAAAACTTTTTCGAAATAGATAAAAAATTACGAATTAGATATAAAAAAATTATCCACTAAATAATAATTGACAGTAAAAGAGGGGTGTTATCAAATACAATTTTATATTACAGCAGGAGACTCCTTAAGTAGTATAAACAAATCTCAAGGATTTAAAAATATTATGGTCTTTAATTATTTAACAAAAATATATTTTTTGTATTATTCTTCAATTTTGTCAGATGGTATTGGTAAAGTGCTTCTATTTCTTTGACTGCTACAAGTACGAGGCACTTTTGATTACAAATTTAATTTTTCAGCAATATCTTTGGCTTCTTTATATACATCGTTAAATTTTAAATCAACGTTTTCTTTTATGGTATGAAACACACAAATTACTTTGGTAACTTTTCGGCGATAATAAGTCAACTTCTCGGAAATATTTTCAGCTTGTACTGGCTCGTATAGTTATTGTGCTGTGATTGAGACTCGACAGACACGACGTGTTACGTGTATATCAGTAAATCAATTCTAGGTAAAATAAATCGAAATTACGATAATGCACTTTCAGTACCGCACGTAAAAATTAAGCCCTATGTACCGGGCTTCTACGATTTACATCTGATGGGACGTTATAAGCATATTTAATGAACATTTCCTGGATTTCTGGATTTCTGCCCCATAAATACGCCCCTGAGTAATCCCAATTCGTATCTATGATAGATGATGAAAGACATTTTCAAATGCAGTGTTTACAGCAAAAATTAATTCTAGTCAACCTTGCCTCGTTAAATTTTTAAGCACATCATTTTTTGTAAGAATTAGGAAAATGAAAATAGTAATTTAAATTGTATAACAATAGTTATTCAAATATTTTAAAACGTTGTCATTGATAACGTGTAAATCATAAAATATTCCAAAGACGCTGTAATTTTTTTTAAATGTATTCGAATCTCCCTGCGATAAAACATGTGTTATTCTTTTTGTTTTCGTTTTGTTTTTTTTTTTATTAACTGCGTCAAGTAAAGAAAATCGTTAATATCCCTCCGTTCGCAGGCTAGTCACATCTACTCTCAACTGATAAAACATATTAAATTGATATAGGTACATCCTCGTAATTCGTATCGAAATCTTTTGACGTTAAATATTTATATAGTAACTGAATTGATTGACAATTTGGAGAAAACCATTGATTTGTGAATACCGTACAATTGACGCATATAAGTTAAGGTACGTTTCAGAATTCTGTATAATAAATTGTGTACAATAACATTTTACCTATATCATAGTCAAATTTAAGACATACTTTAGACATACCCTAGGGTTTGATGCACGATATACCTACAAAGTTTACTTATTTTCTATGTACAACATTACACTTTACTATTATTTAATTACGTTTAATATACATAGTATACCTACCTTGTTATATAATATTATAATAGTTATACAAAATTACCAATTTAAATTTATTAATAGGTAGTAATATTGTATTCTTGTAAACTAAGTACTAACAGATAATTGTATTGACATAGTAGTATATTTGCCAATATATTGTCTACATTAATTGTTAAAAACATGTTGATATAATTTTTTATACACAATCGCGCCATTTTTGGTTTATAATACTTTGGATAAATGTATACGTCCCAATAACAAACTTTAACTGCAAACAATTTCTTATCAATTCTAATTTGTGAAATTTAATAAAACAATTTTTCATGCATTTGTAAATTAATAGTTGTTTATAATTATAATATCTATGTAGGTATCTAATTGTCTATTGTTGATCATGAAAATATACTTACCTATTTACTATTTTCTTTTTAAGATGTATAGTGTTAGGGTGGCTCATTACTAATATCAAAAATTCCTTTACTTAATAAATAAATCATTGAATAAAACTATAAAGACCATCATATTATTTGTTCCTAGATCAAAAACAATAGTATAATATTTTACTATAGAATAGTTTAATTATATTTAGGTAATACATACATTTATTACATTTTACCAATCATCAAAGCTTATGTATTTTATTTATATTTAGTTTTTGTAAGTATATCCATCTCATTCACTTTTTTGGCGTAGGTATAAACTTAACATTTTTTTATAAAACCATGTTTATGGTTAGGAAACTTTAATTAAGCATCAACCTACATAAAAAGAAATTTATCATACAAGACAGTTTTATGTAGGTTGGTCATATCCAAATAAGCAAACCTGTTTAGAACCTCTCACTCTATTTGCTGAATCTTTACTTTGTACACTACAATGAATACTTAAGTTTTTATTAATATACTTATATTAAACTTGTTAAAATTTGTTTTTGCGGTATATTAACTTTTAAAATCATTTCAAAGGCAATCACTGTTATACTAATATTTTACTAAAATATACCTACCTAATGTCAAATTGAACTTGACATTATTATAATTTATATTTAGTAAATATTTTTATCAGTTAGGTATCCTATTCATATTTGTAATCATCGTTATCATTAATTGTTATTCATTTCTACTTAAATAAACAATGAAATTAATATAATTAATATAATCTTCCCACAAAAGTCAATAAAATTATTTATCAATCATTTAAATACAATGCACCTATATTGTGTATATATATATGGAATACATAATCTAAACTTTTTTTTATTTTCAGCACATTAATGAATCAAAAAATATACGGTTGAATATAAACTTCATATTGTTTTAATAAACTTTATGGAAAAATGACTGCTGAGGAAGATACATCATATACAAAGTTGCCCATTGAGGAACGATGTGTACACAAGGTACCTAACTATTTATTTCTTATAATTATTTGTATATTCTTGTATACAACTAGTTGTTTTCACTTTTCAAATACTAGTTATTAAGTTTCATACGCTTATTATCACTCAATAGTGAACACAGTTATTTTTAATGGGAGTGGTTGTATAAAAAAATATATGTAGGAATCAAAACGTTTTTTAATTTTTATACATCCATACATACTACATAAAGATAGTATAAAAAAACCACAGGGAGTTTGTACACCACCCCAAGGTGTATACCACTTTAGGTAAACACCACTTTCGTCATCCATAATATTATATTATGAGAAATTGTTTTTAATTATTTTTATATATTTCATATTGCAATTATTTTAACAATACATACTAATTGTTTATTACTTTATTAAGTTGTGGAAAGCCAGAATAAATGGTTATGAGGAAGCTATTAAGTTATTTGGACAATTGGATGAAAAAGCTCCCGAATGGAATAAATTTACAGGAATAGTAAAGAAATTTGTTGTTGACAGCAATGCAGTTGCACAGGAAAAAGGTCTTGAAGCCACATTAGTTTTTGTGGAAAATTCTGCTACTGCTGGACGGTTAGATAATTATAATTTTTATTTTAAGTAGCTTTGATTGTGTTTTACATTAATATTTTTATAGTACGGTGGGTGATGTCATGACTGGTTTGATAACAAAATGTTATGGTGCACCAAAAGCAAAAACTAAAGATATTGCTATACAAATAACACTAATGTTTATTGAAATTGAAAAGCAAGATATAGTTATAGAAGAATTAGTTAAAGGAATGGACCATAAATTTCCTAAAATTGTTTCAACTTGTATTAAGGCTGCAACTCAAGCAATAAAGTAAGTATTTACTAATAAAAAATCATATTGAATTATTAAATTTTCAAACTACGAATAAATGTAAATTTTAATTAATAAAAAATATATATATAATACAGGGTTATTAAAAAAGGTTCATCCGATTTACATACTAACCTGAACTGTATGAATCATTTTGAATAACCCTATATAATAGTATGCTATTAAAAAATAAATAATTTTTTTAAATGTATTGACTATCAAGATTTATTTATTGCAGTGAATATGGATCAAAAGTGTTGAGTATTAAACCACTACTGAAAAAATTACAATCAATACTTGAAGATAGAGATAAAAGTGTTAGAGATGAAGCAAAATTGTTGGCCATAGAAATCTATTCCTGGATTGGACCTACCCCTGTTAAAGCTAATTTGGCTAATCTAAAACCTCTACAAGTAAATATACTTAGGCTTTATCATATAATAATTCAATTGATTAAAACAAATATTTAAATTAGATTCAAGAATTGGAAGCAGAATTTGAAAAAATAAGCGGTGATAAACCACGAGCTACACGATTCCTACGTTCTCAACAAGAACAAGCTGCTAAAATGGAAGAAGTTGCTGCTGCTAATGGAGGTAAGCTAAAAATTAATAATTACAAACAAAATAAATTAATGAAACCTATTTAAATAATAGATATGATATTGGAAGAAGGCACTGATGTAGTTGATGATCCAGAAGAACATATTGATCCAGTTAACATACTAAGTCAACTAAGTAAAGACTTTTATGAAAAGCTTGAAGCAAAAAAATGGCAAGAACGTAAAGAAGCCATGGATTCACTGGAAGGAATATTGTCTAAAGCTCCTAAATTAGAAAGTGGTGAATATGGAGATTTAGTCAGAGCCTTAAAAAAAGTAAGAAATCAAGTTATAAATTTGAAAATAATAATTTAATAATATTATTAGGGAACTAGATTTAAATTTCCTCAAAACTTTAAAAAAATAAAAAATGACTGAAATAAATAATAATGCCCTTTTCTTTTTGTTTACGGATGTTTAAAGTTGAAATACTACGTATTATGCGACTGTGTATGCTACATAAAATAAAATAAGTTTTATTTTATTTTTAATTTTAATCTTGAGATCTATATTATGATCTAATTATTTAAGTTTAAAATTATGCAAGCCAGGTTTTCCTTAAGTTGTATGGTTACCGTCAAATTATAATATTTAAAATACAGGAACGTAATAGTACACCTAGAGTAGTGAATGGTGTAAATGTTTTGGATGTTATAGTATGTTTGGATTAGTGAAACGGTTATTATTTATTGTACTAAACAATTAACAATATAAATATTATATTAGTATATAATAATTAATACATTATATTTATGCATGTACTTATATTTATTTTTTGATTTTTCTACAGATTATTTCAAAAGATTCAAATGTTATAATAGTTGGTATTGCTGCCAAGTGTATGGCAATGCTAGCTAATGGATTGAAAAAACGATTTGAAACTTATGCTTCTGCTTGCATACCAGCATTGTTGGAAAAATTTAAAGAAAAAAAACAAAATGTTGTATTGCCGCTACGAGATGCTGTCGATGCAATATATTTAAGCGTAAATTAGATTTGATAATAGTTATAATTTGATATAAGCAATAATTTATAATTATTTTAGATGACACTTGAATCTATTCATGAAGATATTTTAACTGCAATAGACAATAAGAATCCTTCTGTAAAAGCTGAATCAGTTTCGTTTTTAACTCGATGCTTTTCAAAATGTACACCAACAATTTTAAATAAAAAATATTTAAAAATTTTCACTACGGCATTAATAAAAACATTGAATGAATCAGGTAATTTTTTTTATTATGAATGTTATTTTTAATTGATCATATTTTAAATTAAGCATAAATACTTACATAATTTCCTATTCAATATAATATAAATAATTTTTAAACAAAAAAAAAATGGATCACATGTTCAAACAATCATTTTCTAAAGCCTATTACCAACTGAAATGGCAGATGGGTTTATTTGTTTATATGTGAGTTATAGTACCTATTCTTATACAATAGCTAAGTTTATCTTAATAACATCATTGTATCTTTATCTTATCTATATAAATAATAAAATGGTATCTAACTGCTATCTAAGAGTAAGACATATAAAAAAAATGACATCATTTCTACCTTAATGTATTTAACTTTTGTATCATCTGTCTTACCTAGATAAAAATAAACATATTATCTGAGCCAAAAATGATAGTATCACTAACCACAAACTTCATTTACGCATCACGAATAAAGTATATTTTAATTAATTTCTAATATTTCTGTTGTCAATGTAGATAATAAAAAAAAGACTGGGATGTGTTATTTTAAAAAACACACTTGCTATGCAATAATTGAGCCACTTATTAAATGTTTCTAAATTCGTTTTCTGTGTACAGTGTTTATCTATCTATATGTTTCTCAAAGATTAAATGCTGACAATTTGTATATTAATTGTATTATTCTTAACCTTTTTTTTTTTTAGATTAATAATAAAATATTTAATTGAAATAAAATATTATTAACATAAGACTAAACAAAGAATGCATGGACCTACAAAATGTTCCTTTTGATTGGTTATCAGATTCAACAATTTTAGCTAGTACAGAAACAGCACAGAATGCTTCTTGACCTGTTGGAATTATTTCACTAGTAGGCAAATTAAAACCATAGTCACCAGTATCTCTTAATTCCAAAGCAAATACATATTTAATATTTGCTATACCTTTCATCCAATCCATTGACGTTCCTGTAAAATATTGTTGATATTATTATTAAATAGGTAGTCCATTAAAAAAATTGATTTAAACCTGATGCTCTATATAACACTGTACTAGCTGGACCAACAGTATAGATGTTTGAAGTTTTTTCTAATATTTTTAATGACATGGTTGTAGCTATGTTCTCAAGTTTATCATAGTCTTCTTTTATATGATCTTCAGTGTATGCCCAAGGAAATAAAATAGCTTGCCCATATGAATGTAATGTTATAAACCCCTGTCCAGCAAGGCGTTTTTATAAGTACTTACATTTATTTGAATTAATATACTATTGTACAATGTATATGATTTTCCAAATAATTTTAAAACTTAATTTTAATACTAAATTTAGACAGATTAATTAATTTAAAGATTGATTTTTGTTATACCGTGTCTGCGTATGTTAGGGTACACTGTATAATTATATTACCCATATTACTCAGTACCCTAAACCCCATTTTTTAATTCTGTTTGAGACATAAAAGACTAGACTATTGCATCATCAATCTTCCGCTGATAAATATTTAATTCTTAAATATGTATTGGGTACTGAGTAATGTAGGTAACTGAGTTATAGATGTTATACTGATGTTAACCTGCAAAATGTTTGCCCACTACTCTGTTCATCTAAACTTTAAATACTTATATTTATAACTCATAAACTACTCGCGATAAATTTGATTGATGTATAAAAATACTAAGAAAAATATTCTGCTTGGAATATAAAATTAAAACTGTTTTCATTCAAAAAAGTAAAAAATTACAAGGATTAAAATGTTGTTTGTAAAAACTTAACAGTAAAAAAAATATTTTCAAAAACATTTATAATTTTTGAAATAAAGAGTGTTCAATGACTAAAGAATCACCCTTTATATACATATACTAAATAATAAAAAAGCACTGAATTTTAAAAGTGTATAAAAAAATACTTAACCATATTTTATGTTAAATTAGTATAAAATACTGAATTAACATAGAAAAATTAACAAAACATTAAAAATACTATATTATAGTTTCAATTATTGTGTTAATATTTCAACTAATGAGTCATGAACATACATTAGATGAAAAATTTAATCTATAGTACTATATTAACCATGATAGTTAGAGTTTTCAAGTTTTAGTGTTAACTGACCTTTATATTAGTTAAATTATTTATGATAAACTGAATGATTGCTTTTATTTCTAATTCTGAATTTGGAGCTGGTCCTTGGTAAGATTCTGAGCAATAGTTTTTATCAGATTTTTTATTATACCAATCATAATTCCAGTTCCGGTTCAAATCTATTCCTATACAATTATCGTTCGATGTTTCAACACGATTTTTTCTCCATAGCCTATCGTTTTCATATGAATATGTATACCTAAATAGCAAAGAATTTATGAAAGAAATTACTAAATTGTGTTATTTGAATTTATTTAAATTCCTTAATGTATTACCCATCTGGATTTACAATTGGCATTAAGACAAAATGAATATTTCTCATATATATTGGTAAATCTTTTCTATTATGTATCAATTCATTTAATATGTATACAATTGAAGAAATAGTTATCCATTCACGTGCATGAGTCCCTATTAAAATATTTTAAAAGTTTTTAAATATTAGTATAAATAGTGTAAAGATAAGTTTACCTCCATCAATCCAAATAATATCATTGTTTGTTTGATTATTTTCTGGTTTTATGTGTATTACTTTTAGAGGAGTTCCTTGTTTAGTATGTCCTATAGTTGAGACTTGAACAAATTTTTTTTTATTCAAATTATCGATAAATTTGTAAATGTCATTTGTGTGATAAAATTTCTTAAATTTGTATGGAATGTCCTGAAATTTAGAATGCTCAACACTACTTATATTTGATTATTGTAGTTGTAGGTGGTTTGTTTTTTTATTAATTTTCACCAATTAGCATAGAGGATTTAACATATTTCCCCAGGTCCAACTTTAATTTTGAAAAATAAAACCTCTTCTTTCATGTTATTATTTTATATCTAACCTACTTAAGTTCCATAATTCTCAGAAACAAGTATTTTTTTTTTTAAAAAAAAAAATTAATTTTTTACCAAGAAAAGTATAAACATTTTTTCAAAATTAAAATTGTAAACGATACTCTGTGCATCTTTCTACTGCTTTTGGTACAACATTATTACTTTACTAATAACTTTTTCTGTGTCTTTTACTGAGTCATATTTCATATTTTTGTTTGTTGTGCTGCATAATAAATTATTATGATTAATATTTTCTTTTATTTCGTCTTGGCCAGTGTTTTGTTTTTTTACAATATCATCCGAATAAGTTAAATTGATTTTATTCACTCTTACTAAATTCATAACTATTTTAAATATATTTTATTTTTTATACATTTTTTATACACTTAGTTTTATAACTTACAATCTCTTCTAATCCTATTTTTGTACTTTTTTAAAACAATTAATGCATTTTTTGAATTTTGATAATTTGTTAAGTTTAAGTTTTGTGCTAAACAACATAATTTAATCAAATACAGTACACCATATAATAAAAATAAATAATTCTTCATATTAGTTAAATTTTTAGCATCATATATATTTTATTATATCTGTTGATTTATATCTATAACAACATAATGTGCGAGATAATTTTAATCTCGAATGATTATTGTAAATGGTAAAAGTTATATCAGGTGATTAATTTTTAGTGCTTTAGCCAAATGTTTATTTTTGTGAACAGAAATTAAATCAATACATTTTTAATTATTTATTCATGAACTATTAATTTTTTATTTACAGATCCAACTGTTCGGGATAATTCTGCTGAAGCTCTCGGTACTGCATGGAAGGTTGTATCAGAAAAAAATATTCTTCCGTTTTTGACCACTGTAGATGCAATAAAACTTGCTAAAGTTAGTAGAAAAATCAGAATATATTATAATTATTAGTGACTGAAAAATTAATTTTTTTTCTAGATAAAAGAAGCATCAGAAAGAGCTATAATAACTGCAAAACCAACTAATATTGTAAGAGAATCAAAATCAGCTGCTGTCTCATCTAATTTTGGAGAGAAAAAAGCTACAGTTACAATTAACAAAAATACTGTTATTAGAAGAACTCGTACAGCTGTCAATATTCCTAGTAAAACTGTTGCTAACAATAAGGACAAAAAGCCTATGAGTGCTCCAGGTATATTTATTGAATATTAATATTCAGAGTGTTGTAATGTGCTTAAAATTATTTTTATACCATTAGGTGGACGTAAACCAGTACAATCAAAAGCTCTTCCTCCAATTGAAACCGAAAATGAAATTGGTGATGATGAATTAGATGAACTGGCTTTGACATTTTGTTCTCCTGAGATTTTAAATGGAATGGTTGACGCCAATTGGAAAACTCGTTTGTCAAATGTTCAAGAATTTTCTCAAGTTTGTGCTAATCATTTTTTAAAAAAAAGTTGTTTACTTTATAAATTCTTTGTTTCTTTTATTTCAGATAATTGATCAAATGGAATCATTGACTGTTAGCAGTCAAGTATTAATCAAATTGCTGAATAAGAAACCCGGTATTAAAGATAATAATGTACAAATACAAAAATTGAGACTTGAGTGTTTAAAAAAAGTCATTGAAAAGTTTCCTATAACTAGGTAATTGTATTATTCGTTTTATTTTTACTTTTAATTTTAATTTTTTTTCAATATTAAATGTTTTTAGTACTGGCATGAATTCCTGCATTCAAGATGTTTCTTCCCTACTGGGGGATAATAAAAATGGTAATTTAGCTAGTCAAGTACTGACTACATTTGCAGAATCAACTAGACTAGATCTGGTCTGTAATGCAGTGTTAGATTATGCATTTACTGTACAGAAAAACCCAAAAGTTCAGATTGATGCCTTGAATTGGCTTTCAGGTGCCATTTTGGAGTTTGGATTTATGTAAGTACATTTTTATTTTAAATATAAAATAAACTTTGAATTAATAAACTATATTTTCATTGTAAAAAATTAACCAATTGAGTAAATTGTATCAAGATAGCCATGTTTTATCTTGATTAAAATAATTTATATTGGTGATATTCATTTGATAATATAGTTGTACGCTTATGTATGGATTTGTTTATTAAAATTATTTCTTAAATTTCATGCTATCAGGTCTGAATTGGAGTAAGTTATCTTATTAATTTATTTATGTATTTGAATCAATACATTTATAACCTAGTAACCAATACATTTTATAATTTTACTTATAATTGTATTAGTTTGTAATTTTTTTTAGTGTTGTTACTTTTGATTTTATACTTAATAACTACCATCAATATGTAGAATTATAATAGCTAGTTTATATTGATCTTGGGTTAAAAGGTACACTAAAACCTTACACTATTATTTTCATTTCTGTATTTAGTAAATTTTTTGTAGTACTATAGGGAGTTAAAAAAAAAGATCATTTCATTTCATTATTGAAAATTTTATGATTATGGTTCATGAATATTTGTCATGTAGAATGTTGAATCTTGTCAAAAGATTTCATTTTTAGTATTAAAAAAACATTATGTAGTAAATTATTTTATTATTTTAGTATTGAACCTAAATCTGTGATGCAAAATGTCAAAAAAGCTGTGAGTGCTTCTAACCCCCAAGTTCGTTTAGCTGTTATTTCTCTTCTGGGTGTTATGTATCTTTATATGGGGCCTCAGTTAAGTTTGTTTTTTGAAAACGAAAAACCAACTTTAGTGCAACAAATAAATGCTGAATTTGAAAAAGTAAGATTAATTGTTATTTATAAAATTATAACATATTCTGTAGGAAATAACAATACATATAATTCTTTTTTTATTCAATAGCATCAAGGAGAAGCTCCTCCTAAACCTACACGTGGCAAAAATATGGATGGATCCACTGAATCCATAGAAACTGCAAGTGATGATGAAAAACCATCATATGAAGTTAACATACGAGACATAGTACCAAGAGTAGATATATCTCCTCAAATAACTGATGCTTTGATTAATGAATTTTCAGATAAAGATTGGAAAGTATGCAGTATAAATATTATAAGTATATAAAAAATATTTTATAATTTTTATATATATATATATATATTTAGGTTCGTTCTGATGCTTTAACCAAATTGCAAAATATTGTTAATGAAGCCAAATTTATAACTAGTGAATTGGGAGAAGCTAGAAAAGCTTTGCAAGACAGGTTAGAACTAGTTAATTATTATTTATAAATAGTTATTTTGATTAATTGTTTTTTTGGTCATTATTACTTAGAATAAGTGATTCAAATGCTCGCCTTGGTTCGAATGCAATCAACTTGGTTGAATTAATTTCAAAAGCTATGGGATCTTCTTTTAAAAACTATATAAAAGGATATTTACCTGGTGTGTTAAATGCATTGGGTGACCCAAAGGTATTATATTATTAATATTTTTTACATGTTATATAATTTTTTAGAGTAAATATTAAATATTAATAATGAATTTAAATTTTAGACGTTTAAATGTCAAAGTGCTCGTCAATGTATGAATACATGGGCAGATGTTTGTGGTTATCGTGAATTTTTTGGTGGTGATATACTTTTGGACGCATTAAAAAATAACTCAGTTACATTAAGATCAGAGTTATGGACTTGGCTTGCAGAGAAGTTGCCACTCAGTATGATTTTAATTATTAATTTAATTGAACAAGTTTTAATTTAATTTTTAATTTTTATAGTCCCTTCTAAGTCAATTCCTGCTGATGAGTTGAAATGTTTGCTTCTGGTTCTTTACACAAGTCTTGAAGATAGAAATGCAAGTGTTCGTAGTGCTTCTGAAAAGGCAGTACTTGGATTTATGATGCACTTAGGTTATGCTTCCATGTATGGAGCATGTGAAAAACTTAAGGTATAATTTTACTATTTAAAAATGTTAAAACGTATTTAAATATTTTAATAGTTAATTTGCTTTGTAGCCAATGTCTGTCAAGTTTTGCAGAGAAAAGTTGGACAAAGAAAGACCAAATTTACCCGTTGTACCAATTGAAAAACCTAAGGTTGTAAAATCTGGTATTCCTGCTGGCTCTTCGGTTAAATCAGGAGGATCAAAAATACCGCCTCCTAAAGCTGCTACTAAAGCTAATAAAGTTTGTTATAATACATTTTAAATTTACTTTTACATATTACTAAACTTCCTATTCAATAAATTTGTTTTCATTAAGGAAAATGTGATTCCCCGTGTAAGTACAGCTACTGGAAAAAAAAAAGAAGAAGTTGATAATGGCCCATTATTCCAACGAAATAATTTAAAGCATCAACGTGATATTGATGAGCACAAATTAAAAGTAAAATTATTTATATTATTATTTATTTGTATACAATTTATGTTAAATGTATTTATTAAAACAAAGTTCTACAAGTATACTTAATATTTATATATATATACTTATTTAATAGTTTACTTATATCTGATCCAATTTAAATCAATAAACTTCATTAAATGTCAATGTTTTCAAAACATTGAAGTTGGATACAAATATACAATTCCAATTATTGTTATTTTCACTGGGTTTTGAAAAGTGCTTAACTATAAAGGTTTTGTTGTTAAACCTTGTTTGTTAAAATAAATAATTATTAAAAATTATAATAATTATATTATATTGAATACCTAATTCATTATTAGTGAAATATAATAATTTCAAAATGTTATTATGGTTTAGTCATTAAAATGGAATTTCTCATCTCCTCGAGAAGAATTTGTTGAACAACTTCGAGAACAAATGTTAACTGCTGGCATTAACAAGGTGTTGATTACAAATATGTTTCATTCAGATTTCAGATATCATCTCAAAGCCATTGAAAATCTTTCAGAGGTATTATGAAAATAACTATTTATCTAATATTCCTATTCTTAAACACTAATTTTTTCCTAATTTTAAATTAGGATTTGAACACAGCTGATGATAGCAATGGAGCATTAATAAGTAATCTTGATCTAATATTGAAATGGATGACATTAAGATTTTTTGATACCAATCCATCAGTGCTTTTAAAAGGGCTTGACTATTTACAACACATATTTGACATCCTGATGACCCAAAAATACACTCTCCATGATACTGAAGCATCAAGTTTTGTGCCATATTTAGTAACAAAAGTGGGTAAAAATATAAATGAATATTATATATATTTAGTATTAATATTATTTCGATTTAAATTATGAAATTTTCATTTTATTTGCACTTTAGTTGGGTGACCCAAAAGATACAGTGAGAAGCAATGTTCGTGCCATTTTAAAACAAATTGCATTCATATTCCCAAATACAAAAATGTTTCAATACATTATGGATGGTGTTAAATCAAAGAACTCAAGACAACGTTCAGGTAATATTTATAAATCAGCGCTGTGATGTGCATCTATACATTCAGTAAAACATAATATATTTTTAATAATATTTTCCGTACTTTTAGAGTGTTTAGAGCATTTGGCAACAATGATAGAAGATTATGGTACATCAATTTGCCAACCTAGTGTTGCAGCAGCTTGTAAAGAAATCGCCAAAAGTATTGGAGATAGAGATAACTCTGTCCGAACAGCTGCTCTAAATTGCTTTGTTGCAGCATTCTTTTTGCATGGAGAAGCACTTTTCAAATTTGTGGGCAATGTAAGAATACACTTTATTGTGTTCAATATTATGATAACTGATAAGTGATTATTATTAAATGTGTACATAGAAAATCAAATAAATCGTTAAAATTTTGTGTATTTGCGCTTTTTATAATACATTTTTACTATTTGTATAGATATCTGAAAAAGATATGGGTCTTCTGAGAGAACGATTAAAAAGAGCATCGAAGAATCGAGCTGTACCAGTGGCTACTGTTCAGCCAACCATTAAAATGATTGTACCTCCTGTTCAACAAGTACCTGACACCCAGGACATTGTTGATGATGAATATAACTCTGACGAAGAAGAACACAATGCTACATTCAATGTTTCACAAGAATCTAACCATACATCTAGTCCTCAAAGATATTCTAATGATTCACCTTCTAGATCTGCAAGCACTCTATCATATAGAACAGGAAGCATTCCTACTGCTATAGAGCACTCGTCAGCATTAAGGATGGGATTCAGGTAATAAAACTTTTGTAATTATAAATTGTTGATGCATGATCTAATAAGGAAACTTTTGTAATTATAAATTGTTGATGCATGATCTAATAAGGAATAGTATTTAGGAATTATAAACAGGGCCATCCCTAACCAATAAGTTACCCTTCCCCCCTCCACATACAACATTTGTTTGTGTGCCAACTCAAATAAAAAATGTTTATACTATGATATTGGTAGTAGACATACATGATATATTAGAGTATTACACAGTAATCCAAATATGTTATATCTTGTAATGTTATCTATTTCACCCTTTCATATTTATAGATTCTGAGTGGAGCCAGAAAAAAAAAATGTGTGCTTTTTTACGCTAAATCAGTTTTGGTTTTTGGTGTAACTTTAAAACAAATGACTATAAACACATGCATTTTTCACTAAATATTTATAGTAACAATTTCTATGCACCATAACATTTTAAAAATATTTTGATTTGTTGTTTACGGACATTTTAAGTTTCCAATTTTCTTAGTTTTTTTCCTATAAATGTCAATAAAATTTTGTTTGTTGGGTCGAAAAGCTTGAAAAATTAATACAAAGCACCTGATATATGGTTACAATAGATATTAAAAAGTATTAAAATAGATAGGCACAATTTTTTTTTTTAAACATTTAAAGATCGAATTTTGACAAAATTAAAACATAATTTTGTAGTTAAACATTTTTAACTTTTATAGCTAAGAATTGAAAGTGTAAAACAAAATTCCATGTAAGTATTCTGTAACTGAAAAATATAAAAATACAGTTTATTTTATAGTTATTTTATGTTCAAATTTGGACAAAATTAGATATGTAAACGAAGAACAATTTTAGTTTTGTGTTGTATTTAAAAAATATTATTTGTGGGTATCTGAAACTTCTAAAGTATATTATTGTAAAGGAATATACTTATATTAATAATAATTCTACGTAACCGATTACCATCTTATTAATAACAATATAAATATAGTATAGAATATCATAGGCTGACAAACCGTCTCAGAATTGTTTTTCTTATACAATGATATTATATCATTAAATTCAAACCATCCATTACAGTCACCCACTCACCTAACCTACTGTACAGCAGACCAAATTTTCTATGTTGATTTAAATATTATAGTTATTAGGTACTTGATGTGTTGAATTTTAATTCAATGATACAAAAATATATATACAATATATACAAAAAATGATTCTAAGCAAAGGCGGTTTTTCAGGCTAATGATATTACTAAGAATAGTATTATCATATGATAACAAATAAATTGTATCATTATTTTTTTTTTAAAGCATTTAAACTTGTAATTTTGAAGAAAATCGTCAAAATTGCAAACTATTAATGTTTACTGTGACTTACAAAACTAAAAATATATAAGCACAGTTATTTTTAAAGGCACATTGCCGAGTGCCGACTCAAATACTCAATGTACAGATGTGCCAACTGGCATATACATATCATACACTTGTGGGGGTGGACACCATTTGAATCCCCCCTTTGGGATGGCCCCGCTTATAAATAGTAAATATGTTCATACAGCAGTTAAATAGATACAGTATTTAGAACTTCCTAGTAGTTTACACATTTCAGAAATACCCCTATGTATAATATATTTTACTTAATCAGTTTATTATTATTTTGTTTTTATTAGACGACCTGTTAGTGAAATGTATGATGAACCTCAAGTGACACGTTATGCCCTTGACGAAAAGTTTATTAAAGAACTAGAAGCAGAAGAGATTTCAAAACCAGAATTAAAATTAAAATCATATGACTGGAATACAGATCATGATGAAGTTAAATTCAGAAAAAGAATCCAAGACCATACTCAGTATGTAACTGTTTATTAAATCATACTAATATTAACTTAAATATCTTCTCAATTTTAGATCTTTACCTGATAATATATCTTCATCCAAACAATGTGTAAATGTGAGTCCGTACAGTACTGCAACTATTACAAAGAGTCCTAAAACACCACCAGCGCCCATGCCAGATCCTATTCAACAGTTAATAAATCAAATTACATCACAAAATATAGAGATTTCAAAAACTGCTTTAACAAGTCTTGACAAAATGCTTTTGAGACCTGATGTAAGACAATTTTGAACATCATGTTTAGCATGTTTAATTCCAACAATGTATTACCTTTTATTTGTTATAGATGAGATCTAAGTTTTTAGAAGGGGGAAAAGTATTATCTCTATTTTATGCAATCATTAAACAGTTTGATGTCTTATCTGAATCTCATGACATTGACGTCACTGTTGGATATAAGAATATATTTAATTTATGTTTGAATGTAAGTATTGCTTATTTTAAATTAATATTAGACTCTAAAATAAGTGAAATGCTAACCAATAAGGTCTAAGTAATTTGATTGCTTAAACGCTCCTTCATATTATGTGGGAATACCCACTGGATACTCAAGTTTCATTCTTCACCCAACAGTTCCTTGTTCATTTTCCACTTGAGTTGTGTATCTACTAATTATCTTCAATTCATTGATTAATATATAATTTTAGTTGTACAAATATCAAGAATTTACCTTAATACTGAATGAACAAATTGTGCGTGACTTACTCTCAAAACTTTTGTATCTATTAAGTATGAAGGGACCAGAGAATAGTACAGATACTCAACTTTTTGGACGATGTGTGAACAGTCTCATTATGAATGTTTTGGAACGATCTGCTCATACACCAGTCACATGGTAAGTATTTGCTCTACACCAATGTTTATACCATACTAAAACAAACATAATAATTTCACAGTGCTCTGTTGGCAATGCTCTATGATACGGTTAAGTCTCCTCAAAACTCGTCCACTCATTATAAAGAATTGGTAATGAAATGTATATGGAAAATAGTAAAAGATTTTCAAGAGTGGGGCGATGAACTATGCTACGAGCGGGTGCTTGCTCACATACACAGATTCTTAAAAGTAATTCAGCTATTTATATTTTATTATATTTAATTTTACTTTTTTAATGTGTTGCAATTTAATGCATTAATTAGGAGTTTGATTCGAAGCACTGGAAAAAACAACCGTCTGACACTCCATTAAGAACGTGCAAAACTGTTCTTCATACTATGGTTAAAATACGCAGTGATAAAGTATTGGAAAGTTTAGATAGTCCAGAATTCCCAAAAGATTCAGAAATGGTTGTTTATATACACAAACTTTTAAGGGTAATAAATAATGATAATTATTAAATATATTACATTTTAATAAATCCCAATTGAATATGTGTGTAGCATTTGAATAGCGAACCTCGACCCGAAAGTAGTAAACGAAAACATCGAACACCATACGATGAACTGTCTGAAATATTCCAACTAATAGGTCAACATGAAAACACAGATGAGGTTAGTTATTGAAATAATTTATCATGCCATGTAGTATGTCAAAAATAAAATATTAATATTATTAGTATACACTATGTGATAAAATAACTATTATTTATACAAGTATGGAAACACTTTATTTTAAGTACAATATATGTATTTTTTTTATAGGGCATACAACAGTTGCACAGATTCAAAATAAAGCATCCAAATATAGACATAGAACCACATATTTCTAAGACTACGAAATATTTTCAAGATTATATTCACCGTAAATTGTCAGCAATTGAAGACAATTTAAAAAGCTGTTTAGTTGAACCAAATGGTAAAGTTATTGACATTTTTTTTTTGGGACAATTAACGTTTTATTTATATTTGATGTATCCATCTGTTTTTATTGTATAGGAAATAATGACAGTCTAAAGCCAATTACATCTATGCCCATACGAAAAGCAGAGTCTGCCGTTGCAAGTGAAGCTGATGGTTTTATGAAACGGTTGCAAATATTGAAAATGAAAGCGTCCAGAGAAGAAACATACGGTGCATCAAATGGAGAATGTAATGGAAACAATCGACTGGATGAGGACTCGCAGGATGAAGATCTACCTATGCTCAACACAAGTCGTTCTCCCCGCAAATAAAATTTAATTCCATTTACATAGTATTATTTTCTAACAAGTGCTCTGATATAGGTCAAATCGGTATGCCCAAATCCTTTCACTACTCCTACCAAGACTGAAAACCCATAACGTGTAATGCAATTTGTTTCTTTGTTTTTTTTTTTTTTTTATATTTGCTTTAATATTATAAAAGAAAACATCAAGATTTGTGTATGAGCCTTTTTTTGCGAACGAAGAAGCTAGTTGTGTTGCAAACAGATTATTAAAAAATATTGTGTAATTTATTATAATTTTTTAATATTATATTTTAGTGGATTTTAACATAAAGATTTTATTTTTTAATAATATATTATAATAGGTACTTAACACATGAAATAATACTTACATTTTAGTATTTTAGACAAATATTAATTTTAATATTATAATTATAATTATTACTCTTATTTTTGATTAAAATTAATTCCAATGATCAAACATTTTTGTTTTTCATGGCAGTTTCCACTTCCGCTACAAAATTTGGGAAACCTACATCAGTTATCGTTTTCATTATGGCGTCTTCTAAGTGCACCCTTTCTGATTTCAATTTCTGTATGTCTGTCACTTTAATATCGTTTTTCCTCAATGTTTCGACAAAATCCATTGCAGATGGTTCATCGTTAAAGCTTAAAACCCACTTGCCATGATGACATGAATCAAATGATAAAATTCCAAAATGAAGAGTCGATTGCATGACGTATGTTTCAGGAGTGAGGTAAATGAATTCGTTAACTTTGTCTGCCAAGATGTTCAGTGAGTGGTTCAGAAAATCTACTCTCATTGGTATGGAAGTAGTATGTTCACTGTCTGAATTCAATTTTGAAAAACCATTGATAATCCAAGATTTGTTGTATTTCATTTGATTTGACTACGAAAAATAGCAAACATTTTTCTGATCTAGAAGTATTCAAAAAAATGTATTTGTGACATTCTTACCATTCTTTAAAATCGTCAGTTACAAATGTTGATGTAAATTGTGTAAGAATAAAGTAACCTAACTGTTATACTATTTAGTATTTACCGTGGCTAAATAAGATTATTTATTCTTCATGGTCATCTATTTAGCCATGGTATTTACCAAATCAAATGACAATAACAATTAACAATAAAAATGAAGTATTTACTATTTACTCATTGCTATTAATACAAAATGTTTTTGTATTAAGAAAAAATATTTAGATTTTTCATGGAACAAAATATATATTTTAATTTTTTTTTTTGATAGGTATGTACAATAATTTACACTTTTCATAGAAATATAACTAACTTTTCAATTTCACATTAGTGTTTATGTTGTAATTGTAATTTATAGGATAAAATTGAGTAATCAATAGTAATGTATGAAATGACAAAATTTGTTTTGTTGGTGCATCAGTCTTCATCAACAATCGGTGTGCACTGAAACAAAATATTGGAATAATTAAGATAAAACTTTCTATCTAAATATTTTAAGTCAATTGGGTGTTAACTATTTGACATTTCCATTTAGGTACTGTTCAGTTTTAAAATTGGTAATTTGTAAGATATTTTTATTATGTCATATTATTTAGTTATAAAAAAACAATAAACGATAAATGTGGGATGGTACGAATACAGCAGTACTCACAAAATATTCTAAATAACAAGTATGACTGTCTACTTGCACCATGAATTGACAACACAATAGTCCTTCCTCATTTGTTCGTATCAATGTTTTTTGTGATATGTTCATGCATTTTAAAAAAGGTTTAATCTGCTTATATTTATATTTGACAGTAATTGAAGTGTTGCAAACAAACTGCTCCATTATTTCACTTTTAGATGGTATCTCAACCTAAAAAAAAAAAAAAAAACATTTGATTGCTAATAATAATCAATATTAATCGGTATTTTGGTGCATTAGACTTACACTACATTTTCCTGCAATTCCAGAAGTTAAGATTTTAAAAAACTGCGGCTCTTCAGAAAATGTAAATTCTACGTAATCAGATGTGCTGTCTATATCACTAAGAATGTCCTTAAAATCTGAAGACCTTAAAATAATTTTACTGGTAGTCGATTCTGCCGGTATACTGAAGTCTAAGATATCAAATACTTCCATTGTTCTCAACGAGCAATCGGTAATAATACCGCCCTCTTCTAACCTAAGATTAAAATATAAATTAATAATTGCTAATTTAATTTATTTTATAGACTTACAATAATTTCACTGGAGAACCATATTCTTTGTATGTTAACTTTAAAGCAGTTGTAGAACTAGGATTAGTTGAACACCCATCAAATATTGTGAGACATTCAATCAAAGTATTGAGATCAACACGAAAGGCAACCGTATCATCATTAAGTTGATACTCCTATAAAATAAATTTTATTTAATATTATCAGCTTTTAAATATAAGACAAAATACATTAATTTCAACATACTTGAAATATTTCACTGCCAATAAAAGTGTTTGCTTGTACACATTTGGAATCTTCTACCACAATTTTTAAACCATGTTCAGTTGCAAAACACACACCAACCTAAAAACAGCATATTTGTATAGTTTTAATGTTACAAAGTAGTTTTTAATTTACATTATGTGTTTATCCTCCTCGGGACTATTCCACTATTCACTCTTTACCAGGAATTCCCCGGCCTCTTGCTGTGTTGATGCTACCATTTATTTTATTACTTTCCTCCTTAGGACCTCAATTGACACTCCTAACCTCTGATCAGTCTCATTCAGTATTTCTGTGTCCTACACTATCAAAAACCAATCACTTTTTAGTTATTTTCTCTTATGGTAAGAACTTAGAAGTCTTCAACACCTCTATACATAAAATGCTCTACCAGATGATAAAATGTATTTTTTTTTTTTTGCCACCAATCAATTAAATATATAAGCATTCAAACTCAAAGTTAATTAAATGTATTCTGTTCTATGTGTTTGTTAAATAAATAAACACATTTAGAAGAGTAAAAGTTATTGCTTTAAACCATAAATTAGATGGATAGACAGAAGAATTTCATATTAATATCATATATTAATTTAGAGAACCACTCACATCTTTAAAATTAACTGCCTTCAATAAAGATGATATGTGTTTCACATTGTCAGCTTTAGCGACTAAAAGATACTTCTCTTCAAATGAATCATTACCATCAACCTCCATATTAATGACTAATTTATAATGACTAGGTTTACTATATTATATTCGAATATTGGAATCACATTTATATTTGAATAATAATACATAACATGCTAGTTCCAAAGAAAACGTATAGAACATTATTATTATTATTTTTAACTAACACAAATCATAAACCAGTTGCTGTGACACTAGCGTCAAAAATCAAATTTGAAGTTAAACATCAGTTTTTATTATTACCAAAGGCGGGCTTTAGTATTTTTATCAAATTGAAAAAAGTATCACCTTAGATCGTGCCTCATGTTGATATTTAATCATTTTTATCACGGACTAAGATAGAGAGGACTGGAAACGAGCAAGATACCATGAACTGAGATAATACGGACTCGTAACGGTTTGGTCGGCGGATGGTAGCGGCGTGGTCAAGTTTAAATACGTGATATTCTTATAGGGGGAATTTATCGGATTGGGGCGATCCTTGTGTTGTTTTTTGTAACTATCGTAGCATCGTATATCGTGGTTGCTTTACAAAATATATTTAAAATTTAAAGTAGGTAATTACTTTATAGTAATATTTATATTATGTTTCTCGTTTCTTATACCTACTGGACATTGGCTACTACAGTACTACCTAATAAATTTTATATATTAATTATTTGCTTGTTGATAGTACAGTGTGTATTTTTTGAACTTTCATCTATTCTATGATATTTATGTACTAATGTAGTGTGTATATTACAGAGTCAGAGTGTATTACATACCTGTACAATTTTAACAACTGTGTCATTAATTCAGTTCAGTTTTACCTACTAAATATTGAACCTTAATATTGAATATATTGGTTACAAAATAGTATTTAACTTTTATTTTTTATCCAAAATGTTAAAATGTAAGTTTTATGGATACGTATATTAATTTGTTTTGAGACAATAATTAGACAAACCGATACGTCATACCTTCAAAAATATTATTCTCTTATCGTTTTTGTAATGTGTGATTTTACTCTAACATTGCTTAAAAACATAAAAAAATGATTCTGCGAAATTGGGTTTTGTTTATGTTGCATGTAAGCCAGAGAGAGAAAACAAAAGTATGCTGACATATCCTCTTAAATTTTACCAACTGTGTTTTTAAAATTGTATATTTTTAAAATTTAATTAATATTTACTCTAATAATACTATAATATGTACAATACCTCAACACCAGCATACGTTTTTATTATATCTTTACGGAGAAAATGTTTTTCACAAATAAACTTAATTTTGGCATCGCATCCATTAATTGTTTTAATAATTTCTGTCCAAGAAGAAAACGATGCCTTAGGAATACTAAAAAGGCTAAAAAAGTCTTTCTTCTGTAATGCAAGTGTAGCCCTGTCATGGCAAGATTAAGAGCACTAACCTACATTCAGAATGATACAAAATTGAAGTATAACTCACCAGTATAACATTTTAAATTCTAAGTCTTAGTATAATTTTATAAAAATTAACTATTAAGAATATTTTATTTTAAAATTACCTTTCTTGCTTTAGTTATACAACTGGCTATGGGTGCATTTTTAAACTACTATAAGAACACATAATCATAAGGAATGCACAAAACATATTATGCATGATATTAATGATTAAGATTCTATAGCATGATTCATAAAAAGTTTTTAAAAATCTTCCACTTCCTTGTCTATATAATATATCTATACCAAAAATATGTAAAATTAAATTCAAATAATTATAATACAATTTGGTTCTACTAATTATTTTGATACAGTCATATCATATTATAAACTATTATCTTAGTTCAATAAATTACTTGGTAATAAGTAATTAAGAGGCTAATAATTATAGTATAATAGTTACTAGGTATTCATTTTTCAATTTAGTAAATTGAATGGTCCGATCGTAGCTGGCCACTAAACCTTGTGTAAGGGACCATTATAGCTCACTATCTAGTGCGAGGTGTGACCCTGCACTTGAGTAGTTTTATATTAAGTTATAGTTTTGCCATTAAAACAAAAAACGATATTATTGCCAATGTTGTGAAGTACAAATAAATAACAAATTATACCTACAGAGTTCCTTGTTATTAGTTATATAGATTTAAATACTCCGAATAATATTCTATTTTGAAATATGAAATAAAAATGAATGGTCTCTTTCAAAGAAGTAAGAAAATTGAAAACTGATGACGATTGACGATGTCATATTATAATATCTATCATCTATGGCAAACGCCAATCCTGGTCATTCGTCGGAGACGCTTCGTAGTTCTAATAATTTCAATGAACAAAAAAAAATTAATAGGCCAACAATGAACAGGCAAATCGTTAAACAATAATTTTGTTCCTATACAACATTTATTCATATATTTCATTCTGCTCAAGTTAATTTCATAAAATATCTCGATAGGTACTATCAGTTCAGTGCGAGATGAAGACGGATGAAGAATTAGCAGTTCCTTGATGTGGAATCTGTACACTAGATATGGCACATTGGCACACCTATATATTCAACCCGAAGAGTCGACATATTCGTAAGTTTGATTACCTATTCTTTAGGGGCTTACATTTACGTTTTAGTCTTAGACAGGTAATATCATTGTATACGAAAAACAATTTAGAGCGGAGACGGCTTGTCCGACTAGGAAATTTTATATTGTTATTTTTAATACGTTATATTTAGTTGAAATAATAATCATTGCATAATATTGAATATTATCATATTTTTATATAAAAATATACCTAGACGTTTTAAGAACCCACAAATAACAATTTTAAATTAAGTACCTACCTACATTTTTTTTATAAAGAAAAAAACTTAATAATCGAAAATTTTCTATGCCTATAAATAGCGCAACATGGGTCAAAATAATTTCTGGTGTACCTATAGAAAATGCTAATATAAACATTCAGTGAAAATTGCATGTATCTACGGACTACGGAACATATTTTAGAATTACACCGAGAACCAAAATCGATTTTGTCGAAAACCAATTTTGCGTAAAAATACGCAAGTTTTTTCTTAATTTTTTTTTTGTTCATCCAGACGTTTGTAATCTACGGGGAATTTTAAATTTAGACTTCCCGAATGCATCAACTAAATTCACTTTCCTCTCGGAAAAGAAAATATACTGAAGTTACAAATCAAAGCTACTGGCACAAAAAAAAATAGGTTATTAAAATTAGAAACACAAATCGTTCTAGAATTACATCATTCTAATCACACATCATTATAAAATATACCCAATACAATTAAAATTACATATTGAATACCTAATTATTATTAATTTTAAATTAGACAGTATTCGGTGAAATTGTTTAACTTGGAATTTTATAAATCTATAGTTGATATTATAGTCGGTATATGTACTCGTACTGTCAATTTGATGTGTTTATTATAAACCTGTAAATTAACTCTAAAAACCAGAAATTACATTTGTTTATAATCACAGTTTTACTTAAAGATTCAAAAAAATAAATATTCCTATATATATGCTTCTAATATCTATGCACCATAAAATTGTTCCTAAACACGGAACTCTTTGATGTAAAAAGTTGCATTTTATTGGATCTGTGGATTCATCATATTGACATATAATATAATATCTATCATTAATTATATTCTATGGCAATTGTCAAAGTCGATGCGGAAGACACAGTCGATGAAAAATTCTAAAAATTTAACAAACGAAACTGACATGAACAAAAAATATAATTCGTATGGTTTTATTTTTCACAAATCACAATATTTTCTGATATCCGACGAATGCTGAAAGCATCGATGTTTTAAATGTAAGTTTGTTTTATATTTATTTGGTTTTCAAATTTACTTTTTAAAGTTAAATTAAATATTTAATGTCACTAAAAATGTGCTATCCAAGTGTTGTATACGAATATTTTAGTTACGGGTTCTAAATGTATAAAATACGCGAATGATACAAACGCCATAATCGTTTTTCCTGTTCCAGGTCGTAAAAATATTATAATAATTAATAGGTGCATTCCTATATCATATAGGTACTTGAAATAGACATATACGTTTTGGTTTAATTTATAGAAATACATGTTTTAACTTATAAGTCATAATGTATAGGCCGGATTTATATTCTCTTAAAATTCTTAAAAGATGAGATTTTTATGTCCTAAAAATATGTGTGGTAAAATAATCTTTCAATATAAATAAAAAATATATGAATTTTAGCATTTATTATTTAATAACTTGTACTATAAATTAATTAATTAATTAAATGTACAATAATTTGGTTTAAATCTATTTAATTCAATTCATTTTCCAATAACAATGAATACTCTAAATAATTTGCCAATTTTCGTGTTATTATTGATGAATTTTGTCAAAATTTTGACTTCAGACGGTCATAAAAAAATATTGTGGACT
This sequence comes from Nasonovia ribisnigri, assembly GCA_027563435.1. Taxonomy (NCBI): domain Eukaryota; kingdom Metazoa; phylum Arthropoda; class Insecta; order Hemiptera; family Aphididae; genus Nasonovia; species Nasonovia ribisnigri. Next base: position 163 of record JANEHU010005196.1, on the reverse strand, counting down.
TACGCTTAACATTATATTAATTTCCAGTAATATCAACTGTATAAATAGTTAGTATAAACATTCTGTGAAAATTTCGTCTATATTCGGTATTTTAGATTCTGAGCGGAGCGATGAATGTATTGGTTTTACAATGATGTGTGTTTTTTTTTTTATTTTTTTTTTT
>JANEHU010005195.1:0-20791 GCA_027563435.1 Nasonovia ribisnigri | reverse complement strand
GTTGTGTTTATAATTTTTATATTGTTAACTGTAAATTTTAAAAAAAATTGTTCGATTCCAACAATCCAACTACAGAAGGAACAGATAATACTTTTATTTATAGCAATTAATACTCCACCACCTATAGTTTCTCCGAGACTTAAAATGCGATCATTTCTGTATAAATTATAATTATTAAAACCTAGTTCGGCATCAAAATTAATGTTACTATTTAACCAAGTTTCATTTAAGCAAATAACATCATAATTGATATTGAATAAAGCATTACGTAAATAAGAGATTTTGGTCAGTAGACCACGTACATTTTGGTAAAACATATTAATTTAAAAAAATTTACATCATGAGTTTTAGGACGATCATTCTTGGAGACTATTGATGGAGTACCTCTTACGTATCTGATAATTAATTCGTTTCCGCTTCCCCCTTCACTTGATCTACGAGACTCCAACTCTTCACGAAGTTTTTTCTTGTAGTTTCTTTGATGTAATGTACGGTCTGAGCTGATACTAATATTGGAAGGTGGATTGAGTGATAGTAATTTTTTCTTTGATTTTAATATTTCGAAGACATCAGCTGGTGAGCTAAATATAGCTTTAATTGGACGAGATTTATCAAGACCTCGAATACCCAAATGTAATAACTTGGTCGGTCTAATATTTTTATCACCACTAATAATTTAATCGATAAGATTACTTACAGCATTAAAGTCGTGAGCACGGACTAAGATACTATCTTAGTCCGTGGTCGTGAGTAATTCTGTCTGCGGTGTTATCTAAGCTGGACTCTGTAGTATTGTATAATAACAATAAAAGTATCAAGATAACGCACAACCTCATCACTGTGTGAATGCACAATCGCAACTGATATCATATATCATGTCTAAATAACTAAATAAATAAGTTATTAAATGTAAAGATACCTGGTAAAAAATAATCGTGATCTAGTAAATGTAAAGGCCTGTCAACTTCTTGATTATTCATTTTTTTTTATATAGTTTTTGAATAGTTAATTACTAACAGTTAGGTCAAAAAGGTTTTGTCAAAAAAGTCACTTGTCAATAAATTAAAAAAAATTGAAATAACCCAAAAATGTTGCATTACATATAAATAACAACCATAAATAAACTAAAAATATATCAAACTGTATATGATAAACTATAATTTTTACCAGCCATTACCAATATTCTGACTTAAGTACAATTTTCTGTGTTTTCTTACAAAGAATTAATTTATTACCATATTATTATAATATATTGTACTTTTTCATTATTACTAAAGACCGAATTTTGCATATAATGAATGTTCGTATTTTTATAAGCAATTACATGTAAATATAGATTTTCATCAATCATACTTAAATAAATAATATTGCAATTTTTATTATCTTTATAATATTTTCCATAAAACGCCTTAAAAATACCTTTGCTTCCATGAGAAATAAAATGTTTTCATGTAGCGATATAGTTTTGGAGAAATGCTTTTTAAAGTAATTGTAGAAGATATATCTTTGGGTGTCCAACGGTATAGTTTTTTTACTTTCAAAACAATTTTATTCTGTATTAATAAAATTCTGGTACCATTTATTTTTAATTAGATGATATTTATTTTTTTCTTTCAATTTTTGAACATCATCTTTTAATCTGATATTATAATAAATAATAAAATTTTAAATAATATAAAAACATTTATTGATATCAGCACAAAATGAACTATAAATTACAATATATATTGAATAACAAATCATGCAAAAAAGAACCTTGGTATGTAAAAAAAAAAAAATAGTTGTATCATAATTTCTAATTTCTAAATATTTATCTCTTCTATTGTTTTTAAACATAAACATGTTACAACACTCTTGATTCAATAATTTACACACGATGTTTTCTTAATTTATCAGAGTATCTAACATATAAGTACACAGACTTCTATACTATAGATAAGGTACTCGCGTTATCGGTTGAAGCATTATCAACGCATGGTCGCCATTTTGTTGGTTGGCATTTGGCAAAACATTATAATAATTTTCGTATTATGCACAGTAAAGTGTATCTGATGGTTCATTATTTAAGTATTTTGTAAATGTAAATGCATTATATTTAAGCTGATTTTTATGTTACATTAATTATAGTAATTATGCCAGTATCTTGTGTGGCATATGGATGTACCAATAGGTATAAATCCGGTCAAAGGATTTTGTGGCAGGAATTGACCAATTCAAACCATGTAAATATTGGTTATTTTTGTCAGACGGCATTACTAATAATTAGTACCTGCGTATGAAGAATCTTGTATTACATTTTCAAATTTATTAGACATAAAAATAATTTACTAAGTGAAAAAGTTTTTATCGATAGTAGTTTATAAAAAGTTTAGACATTTTAAAATTTACTAGGTATTAATTGATTATGTACATAATCTCGTAGTTAATCTATAGAAAAAACTTTTTCACTTTTTCACATAGATTTAAAAATTTAATACAAGATTCCTCAAAAGTTTGTCTAATTGTGAGATTTTGAGGTCATGTTTTCAGGTTTTTCCCCCCCTAGCTCCGGAGTGTCGCGTGCTTTTAACGGTTTTTTTGGTCCGAAACGACAGAGGACATGTCTGCAAATCCGTGTGTCTTGGTTTCGGAGTCGTAGGTCAATAGGTTGAGGTGGGGGGGGGGGGTCGCCAAAGTCGACAAAATTTCGTTTTTTAAACTTATTTTAAGGTTCCCCCAGTTCCTAAATTTCCGTGCTGTTAGCTGTTTTAGCAATTTATTATTATGGCGGACGTGCCCCATTGGATCGATTGGTACCAAAATGGAGTATTTTGGTTCGGGACTTATGATTTTTTTTATTGTTTTCGTGTTTTTCAGCGGTGGTATATTTATTTATAATAATAACCTTTATTTTTTTCGATTTACGTAATTTTTTGATTCTGAGTTTTCGTTCAATGTCGTTGAAATGTGCCTCCAAAGTTCGAAAATAAGCGTGCATCCGGTGGCAATTTTTTTTTTGTTTGGGGGTATATTGTTTTCTGCAGATGTGTCTGAAACCAGAGATACTGGTGCATCTAAAGTCTGTGATTAATTTTTGCTCTTTTCTATATAATTTTTATTCGTTGAGCCTACCATAGTTTTTGTATCTAAACAGATTCTTATCATTTTGTTTTGTTGAAGTTGTAATGGATTTAGATAAAATTCGGACAGTCCACCCCACACTAAACATCCATATTGGAACACTCATTGATATAGAGCTAAATATATATTGCGCAATATATTTACAGGTAAGATATTTTTTAGTTTATAAAATTTATGGAGTGAAGAACGTAGCCTCATTACTATATTATTCATATGTAAATTCCACTTTAAATTACTGCCAAATGTTATACCTAGATATCTGGTAGACTGGACCCTTGAGATTTTTTTACACATATCATCATTACATTCAGCGACATTTTTACAACAATGTACTGTTAGTTCCTCAAAAGGAATAGCCGAATTGTAAATACTGAATGTCATAAAATAGGTTTTTTTTTATATTCAAAGATAATTTCTTTGAGTTAAAAAGATTTACTACTTTTTTGAGCTAAGATATTGCTTAAGTTGCACAGAAGGCCGCGAACTATCTGTAAAGAGTAGACAAGTGTCATCCGCATACGTTACAACTTTACCATCTATATTTATATTACATACACAGTTAATATATAAAATGAAAATAAAGGACCAAGAACACTACCTTGTAAAACTCCGCATATGACTTTCCTCTTTTGACCTAATATTTTCTTTATTTTAACTATTTGTTGCCTATCTTTAAGATAATTTCTAAACCAATTTAAACTAGTTGTTTTTATGCCAAAACTAGGTAGTCTTTATTAGTTCTTCGTGGTTAACCATGTCAAATGCCTTTTCTAGGTCATTATATACGTGACTCGTGGCGCTATAAAGTGCATTTTCTGTCCCTAAGCCCGGTCTAAAGCCATATTGATTTTTAGACAGTAGTTTATATTTTTCTAAGTAATTAATGAGTTGATTTTTGATTATTTTTTCAAGAATTTTCAAAAAGTTATTTAACATTGATATCGACCTATAATTATTTATGTATTTATGATCGCCATCTTTGTATAAAGGAGTTACTACAGCAATTTTTAAATTATCAAGGAAAGTACATTTTTAATACTTAAGTTATATAAATAAGTATGTGGTCCTATAATAATTGATTCAATGTACTGAATTAGTTTTACCATTACTTCATCGATTCCAGCAGCTGTTTCATCCTTTAAATTCTTAATGGTTCTTAAAAGAACCAAGTTCTGTACATACAAAAAATATTTTTTTTCACAAACCTTATGAACATACTTTATCATTAACTATCACGCCTCTGTAATAATTGTACAGAGTACAGCGTACGGGCCAATTAGTATATATTATATATTATATTAAGCCACTATATTTAAGTCCACGTCTACTTGTCTCAACGCTCAGTTAGCTGCACCGAGTTGGCCGTGCCCAGTAGGCAGCGCCCACTTGTCCTAGACCGAAAATTAATGAAAATTACTAATTGTTTTCGTTCTAAATTTTTTCAAAATTTGATTTAATTATACTACGGCCACATTTTGAATACTCTGGATCTGCATTTTAATAATTACATTGTTATAGAATCTTCCAGTTTGAATTGTTTTATTTTATATACCAGGTATCAGTCAATCGAATTAACAAAATATGATTTGTAAATAAATAATTTTTATTTTATCTTTAAAGGTTTACAATATACAAGTTAGGGTAATATTTATAAAAATTATATACAATAGCAATTATATATAGGTACAATAATGGAACAAAATTAATACATGTTATAAAATAGTAAATAGTTGATAACATATCTTTGAAGGTTTACAATACATAAATATTATATACAAGTTATTATATAATATACAGGTGATATCCAATAGCAATTATAATATATAGGTACAAGAATGGAACACAATAAAAAGCTCCGGCGTGTAATTAAAAATAGCACTTCCAAAACGTGGCATCGATCAGACTAGATAACATCTATCCCGGAGCTTTTTTTTTCGTTTGAGTGGTTGGATTACTACCATTGACGATTGTTATGTTGCAATTTTGGTATATTTGAGATCCATTTGATGGGTTGTTAAATGTTTGATGATTATTAGATCCATTTTGGTGTATTACCTCAGACGGTGCAGCCCCTTTATTAAATATTTTTTCCAAAGTGCTATGTATAAAATCATAGGCTATTTTTATAGAAGTCATCGCATTAATTTCATGTGTGGTGACGTTGGAATCATTTAGATTTTGTTCATAATAATCATAACTTTTAATACTTGTTGTAATGTTTCTTATTTCTTTAATTAAGAGTTTCATTTCTTCAATATTTTTTTGTTCCTTTAAAAAAAAAAAAAGATTAAAATCAGTGCGTGTAGGTACATATAATTTGATATAATATAATATGAGATACAGCCTGGTGACAGACGGACGGACAGCTGAGCGAAAGGGGTATGGTCGAATTGCACTTATTTTAGTCGAATTGCACTTTGCTCAAAAAAAGTAATTCAACAAAATTATCATACATTTGAAGGAGTTAAACATTTAGTAAACACTCATTTTCCTTCCCGCTTACAGGCTTAGGACTGACAATGATTTTAATCATTGGCGTGGTTAAAAATGATTGTTTTATACATCACATTATGTTAATTATATATTTATACATTATAATTATTATACATTCTATTATATTATATTATACATATTATTATTATTATTATACATTTTATTTTTATTTATTTTTAAAAATCGTCAAAATTAATTATTGTCAATATTATAATTTTTTTTTTTCGTTTTCATCATTTTTTGTAGTAATGACAAACTGCATTCAAAAATTCTAGCCTGGTAATATGCTTTTGAGTATATAGGTCTATATATTTTTCAATATTATTTATTTTTTTCTGATACCGTGTTGTAGATGGTCTTGTGTCAGTGTTCTGCATTAAAATATAGGTATCGATTTGTAATTGTGTTAAAACATCAATAAATACAAATATATATTTGGATGTGGTGATGAAAATCATTTATTGAACTTCGTGTGGAACGACTCGCATGCATTTGTAGTTCTTTGACTAGAAATCGTATCTGAAGCCCAAATAGGAGGCGGAAAAAGTCCTTCGTCAAAAATATAATATATAATATATATAATGCTATTAAATAGGTACTCCCGCCGTAGCATTCATAAACATAAGATTCGTAATATTTTTAACGGGTTTTCATTATACACGTTCGACTCGTAACAAGTTTCCACGGTTTTCCATTTTAACTCTTTTTTTGAACGATAGTGCCCTTTGATTACTACCTGATTTTTACCCGTGTGCAGTTCGACCATTTCTTTGTAGGTAATAATAGTGCAATTCGACTATCCCGAGCGAAAGTAATCGGAGTTGCCCGATAGCGGCCCAAATTCAGGTGGTCGTATTTTATCCCAAATATAAGTAACCCGATTGTGTCGTTTAACTACCAAATAATAAAGTATTTCAAAATCACTATAAAACAAGTATAAAGTATAAAAAGTACCTATTTAAATACTTTCTGAATGGATGTTTTGTATCTGTATTTAAATATACAATTTTAAAAGTATATAGGTATACATTACAAATAAAATAATAAATTGTTTACAATAAAAAAAGACATGAAATACAATTAATTTGTCAATAAATAGGTTCCTAGTCGAATATTAAAATAATACATGGTTTACAATAAAAAAAGACACGGAACCTGCAACCTTTAATAGTAGCGTAGTAGCCAATGCCCAAGTTAAACGAATTGTCTTGTGTATAGATATTTCAAAATCTACGAATATTACATCGGGCTTTAAAATTAAAATTAAATGTATTACATTGCTCTATTTGTCCATTAAATTCATTTTAATAGCTTTCAAATATTTTGTCTGAACACTACAGCACAATATACAACTGTGTTCCACTAGCAACCTTGCAATCTTACAGTTAATCTGCTTTTTTTTTTTATCTTTAATGGACTGGATATTACCATTCCGAATATTGGTGATCGTATGAATCGTGAATACGATAGTTATATAATTTATGTCAAAATACGTATCGGACGCAATCGGGTATTTATTTAGTTTTGATAACCACTTAAATAGTATTTCCTACCTACTATGGACGGGCCGCAATCGAGCGACGTCTAAAGTAGTGGGATTCCGAATTATTGTACGCTACTCTAAAAATTATCATTACTATACATTTTGAATTTTGTACATACCTGCATAGTCCTTTTATGCCCTTGTAAGCTGAAGATTAGATGAAACAAGGAAACTATTAATGTAATATATAAAATTAAATTTTTCATGTTCGTATGTCTTCGCGGTATTGTCTTCGTTTCACAAAAATTGTCTTCGATCTACAAAAAATACATAATAATATTAGGATATACAATTATAAATTATCAAAATAAATATTTACGTACTGTTATTATACACGATGGGTTTGTTATCATGACTGATTCACGTGGATACTGAATTATAAATGTTTATAAAACTGTTTTTAATTTTACCCTACAATATAATCATGCTGTGTTTTTTTTTGTTTTTAGCCAGGATATAAAAAAGGAACATCATTGCCTTAAAACTATATATTATATTTATTTATTTTAGATTGAATAACGATATTTTTGTTATTTCCTCTAACAATTTTAGTTATTTTGTTGTATTACGTGGGCTCAGAACCAAAAGGTGCTATCTCAAAATATCAAATTGTTCAGGAGATCCATTTAGAATCTAACCTAATAATAATTATTATGAAAGCTATAAGCCTGTTGGTGTAGTGCCATTGTATTTTAGTACAGAATGTCTAAAGTGTTTTTCCATTGTTTTTATATTGTTTTTTTTTTCTTATTTTTCCTTTTTTTATTTTTCTTCTATATCTATATACCTATATGAATATTTTTTTTTATTATTCATCGGATTTTAGTACGGTTAGATTAGGATTTTGTAATAGGTAATTGATTGTATTGATCCACCGTAGGTTGAATTAATATTGAAACTAATATTATATTAATAAACATTCTAATAAATAGTTCATCAAATATCAGATTACAAAAACACAACTGGCCAGACCATGCGAATGTCTATTCCTGATGGAAGATAAATGAACACAAACCACGTTACAAGAACCAACAGTGAAGCCACAGGACTACCAGCGGATACTGCAAAAGCCGTTCCAGAGGAAGAGAGTGTAGTGTCTAACATGCTCTATCCCAAACTAAAATCCAACCTAAATCTTTAAAGGGGGATATCAGTATTTTATTTTTATTTTTTTTTTTAAAAGTCGGAGACTTTCATCTTAGAGGGAAGGCATGTAGTAAACCCAAAAGCAGAATATAATTATTTTACCGATGTAATATAAAATAATAAATTACACAATAGTATAATTTATGATATTATTTAATGTAGGCAGCAATATTTAATGTACGGTGAACGTGGAAAGTCTAAATAACAGGAAATATAGATCAAAGGTGATAACAACAATAAGTTGTTTCCACTTATTCGCATAATAATGCAAGTTAACAATAATAGAGAGTAAATTTAGAATACATTATATGCATGATATAATACATCATTGTTAAGGCCCGCATAAATACGGATAGAGCGCCTACCAAAAGTTAGGAGATAGTCAGCACTCGTCAAAGGTCTAATAAGCTTATGACAGTGCATCTATTATTTTATGTTTAAAGTTGACAGTAATAAAGTTTTTTTATTATATTATTAAATAATAATTAAAAGTGTTTAATTATTGCAATACCTATCTTTCTCTACCATAGTCTCAAGACAGGAACGAAGGTTGCTACGTCGTTGAAATAATTATTGTGGTACCGATCGTCTTGTCCTGCAAAGCGATCACTACAGACGGGTTCGACAACTCATTAGACATTTTAAAAATGAATATGCAAGAGATAATTCTTGTCATATGTAATAGAATTGTTGCATGTATATTAATAAATTACTATGAGCAAGACCTACAATCGCAATACCAATTGGGGTGTGAGAGACATCGTTCGTTAATCTAGAGCATAATAAAAAGGTTACGTACACCTAAAGGACTCTGAGAAGGACTCTTAAAGTCCAAATGGGAGTTATTAACACAACGAAATGAAAATAATATATAATTAATTCAAACGATGTTGTTTGTGCCGAAAACGTTGATACTACAGACAGTTTTCTTATCAACCAATAAATATTGTCATGACATCAAATACTGTATATGCGTTTCTTATATGTATTATATTTGATGTAAAATATTGGGGAAAAAAAATATATTTAATGTAAGTGTAAAACAAACACTTGCAATATCTATATTCTAAATTGTAAACAAGTTCATTTATAACTAAATTATTTGAATTATTAAGATTTATGTGAATTAATGAAACAAATCTTAATTTTTTTTTGTGACATTTTATGTACTGGAGACAAGCCAACAGTAAAATATATAGAATATATATTATTTAAAACCCTATCATATTATGTTTATAGGCGGGAAAAGATTTAGCAAAAATAGCAAGTTATAGATAACCAAATTAGAACTCTCAAAATTCAACGATTATAATTTTGTTGTACTAAAAATCACATAAAGAATATTTTTTTGTTCAAATGGCATAATTATCATACAATACTGCGTATTGGTAAAAGGGGCGAAACATATTTTGGTAGTATAATATATTATTATAATATACACTGTTTGAGTAATTAATATATAAATATATATATATTAGGATATAGATTATTATGGACTACACTATCGATGGCGCCACTAAACAGGATGTCGACGGTACGACTAAAAATATAATATAAACATAGAATAACCAAACCAGGATAGTTCAATGGAGTTTCCTGTACCCCGTACGCACCTACGCCTCAGGTTTGGGATACCATACTTATCATTAGGAAAGGGTAAACTCTATATTATAGAAGAAATACGAGCAGAATTGATTCAGACATGTCTTGTGAGAACCAGTACAAACACTTTCCCATAGCGTTATTGTAACTACAACCAAAATTATTACAAGTTTTAAGTGTCAAATAAACAATTTAATAGAAAATTAAACTTGTGTTATTATTCTATCTTGTTACCTGACACCCAAACACTTCAATTTAAACTCTGTAAATGGAATCACTACAATTATAAGATCACAGCTTATGAGGGGACTCGGGTGGTGTATTTTAATGATTTTACTTGCAAGAGAATAATTTTAATCTGAATCTTTAAATTTTTTATTAGCAATGCGGTACCTATGGCATGAGGGAAATTGAATATTTTATGTTTTAAGTTTTTGCCAGTTAAAAGAAGTAGTTTCATATTTTAAAGATTTGTACAGTTTATATTATTAAGAAAAAAAATATTGAAAGCTATATAAGGGGAAATTGAGGCTAACGAGTTTGATGCACCACAAGGTGTCAAAGAATAAAAATGGCAGCATGGCACACGTTAAATATTTTAAAGGGAAATAAAATGTTTTTTTTTCGGTCTCGTCGCAAAACGGATATTTTTTCTTTAAGAGGAAATTATATTATGACACTCGGTGCAAGACGCATAATCTTTAATTTAAATAAAATGTTTTTTTTTTTTAATTTATCGTTAGAACCATAAGTCTGGGATCACGTGGACACCCACGGATACGACGGAACTACGGTAAAGACGTAAAATACATTTCTCAGCCCACTGGGTCACTGTATGTGAGATACAGACCACGGGGTCGCCAGAAAACGTCAAAGAAAGTATATTTTCTGGTATCTATTTAAAAACGGCCTCACGTGTTGCATTACGAGGTTGAGTATCAAAGGAAACAGTGAATTACACGGAGTTAAACATTTTACATGTAAAGGGGGGAGGGGGCAACATTGGGATAAGTGATACATTACAAAAACGACGACACGTGTCTTGAGATGATGAAAAACGATTTGTCAGAGGCTTCGCCCGCCACAGGCTCACGACGATGTCTTTAGCCCATCATACCGATGGGGAACATGGCTCAGCAAATGGAAAAAGACACGGCACGATTCAAACTTACGTTCCCGAGGTTGTGGTATGAGCAAACTTAGGCGTTTAGGTAGACGTACGACGGAGTTTACGTTCACTTAGGTAAGCGGTCTAGAAAAAAGTGGGTCAGGGGGATATTGTTACACAAGTGACATAACACTGTTCATTATTATATTCACTCGCGCTGATTACGCATTATTTGTTACTATTTGTATGACATTTGTAATTTTGGCAAGTGGATTTAGGGATTACGTTTATCATAAGGTGGTCAAAATTCCATGATGTAGTTACAAACTTGATCGAAAAAAAAAAATTCTTGATTTTAGAACAAGATTTTTTTAAAAAAGCATTTATTTAAAGTTCAAATGTTGCCAAAATATATTCAATTGAAAATTTATAAAATTTTCAATTTTTCATAGCTAAGAATTAAAATTTTAAAACGAGATTCCACATAAGTAATCCATATTGTGGTTTTTTTTTAAAAAGCATTTATTTTATGTTCATATTAGTGCAAAATTAAATATTTAAATGAAAAATAACGATTTTAGTTTTGTGTTGTAGTTATATAAATTTTATTTATAGCCTATTGGTATCTACTAGAAACTTCTAGAGTATATTATTATATACAAATAATATTAAGTCATCTTCCCAGCTACCATATTAATAATAACAATATGAATATAATATAAAATATCATTAGGCTGAAAAACCATCTTCAACTCAGAATCGTTTTTGTATACAATGGTATTATATCATTGAATTCAAATTCAACACCATCCATTACAGTGACCTTGACAGTAACCTACTGTACCTACATCAGAGCGACTTAATCACTTACCCGCTTTTTTAAATTCGGGATCCAGACGATGACGTTACAAATTTGTATCGAATCACTTGTACTCGTATCTTGCAGTTTGCATTCCGAGCGGATAATAATAATATGCCAAACGCGCATACATTAAGTCCCGAGCTCTAGTAAATGTGGTGTGAGGTTGCTGAAACCTAAAATATTATAATACGAGTACACAACTCCGATAAACTTTTACTAATTGTTCTATATTTTAACTTGGAAAAATTAAGTGTACATAATTATTTCCAATAAAGAATACTTATCACTTAGGTGTGAATGTGCCCGGAAAGTCGTATGTTCTCTGGAAACATATTGCTGTTAGTAGACAGGTACCTAAGATATATTAAAAACGTAAGAGGACAACAACGAGCCCTTCACAACATTATTCTTCGATATTCGCGAGCATTTTGTATAATGTTAAGCCGTGTGCGTCCACAAAAACTGGGTACACTTCATAACTCTGTTACTTATATTACTCAGTAACCTATTCATATTTTTAAATTCTGTTTGAAAGTCACGATATGAAACTATTGGATCGTAAATTCCAATGACTTGCGACTTTTAACTCTTGTATATTTCGCGCATGCGCAACGACTTCACTTCTCATGTGTACCTACCCTATTTTCATAAATATATCTGTGTATACTATACAATAGGTACATTATTGTATTATGTGGACATGAGAAAAAATTGATCAATATCTTTTTGCATTAAACGAACCGCTCGACTTCAGGCCAGAGACCTGACTGCGTACGTCGGGTGATGCTATATATAGAGATATTTTCGCATTCTGCAGGCGTTTTGGTGAATCGTCGGCTCGTCCGATTGTTAATGAAGAGAGAGCAATCACATGGCATATAATACATTAATATACGCATATATTTTCCTCAGACACTGGAATGTATTTGAAATGTAAATTGTGGGATTTTATGGCATCGATAAAGGTGTGTGCCGTATAGGGATGATCGGTGCAGTGGACCGTGTGTTCACACGTCGTCATCATTCAACCGTATGGTAATTTCAATTTCAATAATAATAAAATATTCTGATATTTTTATGGGTTCTATGTTTTTCAAATAAGAAATCCGTTTAGATAGTGTAATACCTATACTATACATGTGTTTTAGCGGAAAAAAACCATGCCGATTTAATATGTTAAAAACAATTCCAATACAATATTTAAGTAGGTACACTAATAAATGATAGTACAAAGAGCAAGTGTTATATATTTTGTCTTGTTGTAATACGTAATTTATTGAAAGCAGTAATAAAAAAACGATGATGAGCAGAACTCGGTTAAAATTATACTTGCTTGGATAGTTAGATGTCTTCATTTCTTTGTATTTTTTTTTTTTTTTTTTTTTGCAATTAATGATTACATGTAAATAACTGATGAAATCGAAAAACGGTCGGAGACGTCTTAAAATTTATACAATTAGAGTCGTTTTTCAATCAGGCAATGTAAAACTTTAAAAGCACTCTATTTTACAAAAAAAGTTTTCTAAGAAAAGGATCAAAATATATTATTTATATATAAACCAATTCATGCGTCGTTTTGTTCAGAATCTAAAAACATATACTTACATACTTCAACGTAAAAATGAGCTTACCTACCTATGTACTTAATGAAACGAAATAATAATATGTTATATTCAATATTCATATATATTTAGTTGGATGCAAAAGATTAGGTTAAGTAATAAAATTCTATGATGTCATTTTTCTTTGTTAATTTTTAATTATTATATTTTGACAAGAAGTTATTATTATAACTCAACACTTAAAGCTTATTTTTAGATTTGATAACTAAATTAATAAATATATTTACAAGTAGTATTTTTCTAACGTAATTGTCCGTTTGTAATAGTATAGTTATCTGGAGTATATTATTGTCGTTTACAAAAAAAAAAAATATGGCTAACAAACGATTGAAAACACTTAAAATTAACAATGAATATACCGCCGACCCAAAAAAAGCCTAAAAGAGTAAACGAATGAGAATGAATTTACGTGCAACGTTGCCATATAATTTATTAGGGTATAAAAAGATTCAGTAATATATACATAAAACTAATATTCTTGAAAAAATTCATAAATTAATAATTATAATCTTATACAAATATATATTTATTGGAACCTAATAATATGTAATAACTAATAAGTATCAAAATATCACCGTACTCAAAATATCGTTCGACTAAATATGGCAACATTGGAAAAAAAATAAAACATCAAGCTTTCTAAATTGTGTTACTAAAAAAAAACAAGTTCTCAATCGTATATTACTGCAAAAAAAAAATGAAATAATGTTCGAATATATAGGTGGTATACGATTGTTTTTAAAAGTGAAAAATAATCTAATCAAATGATTTTAAATAAAATAAAATAACAATCGTCTGGTCAATGTTACAAGAATCCCTAAAAATAGATATAACTTTCTACGTTAATTTACAAACTGTTAATACGTTAAAATATATACATATTTTGTTTACACTATAGTAAACGCTACTTAGTTAAATAGTTTAAAGTCGCTAGTAAAGTAATTTTATATTAGTCTTATCATGTTTTTGTCATAATTGTATTATGTATTTCACCTGATTGTGCTTTTTGCAATATTTTTCTGAAAAGCAACCACATATAATATAATGCATATGGATTATAATATTATAAAATAACTATACTAACCGAGGTCATAATAGGATCTGTATACCTAGTAAGGACTTTAGTTATGGCACAACGTATCCCTTATTTATTCATTCGTATTTTACTCGGCGTTTCATTATAAATAGTATATTATGTAATATGTAAATAATATGATTTATGCGATGTTAAAAGTATTCACAAACATACTTACCGCTACAAAAGCATGTATAGCTTTGTCCGAGCTTTGTCCGTGTAGTGACGAACATTTTGATCTGTGAATTCTTTTCTAGACGAAATTACGCGGGCCAGTGCGTACATGAGATGTAGTAGGTACATATGAATACTATGACGTCCACAAGTAATTGCCCCAATTTGGCTAATGAGACCGAATAATACGATCAACTTGGAAAATATATCCGTGGCATCGCGGTTGTCCTGGTCGTTTATATTGCAATACACCGCATAAAGATGTGTGGCAGCTGTTGACTGTTGTTGCACATAATAAATTTCAATTTCTGCGGCCGACCTCCTCTCACTGTGCCTTTGTAGTTTGTATATCAATCGGCCTTTACGGTTTAGCTCCACGAACACAACCCAATTTATTATGAACGTCGTGCGTGGTTCAAGAAGCGTAATAACTACGACATACGTTATTTTAGAGTTTTAAAATTTCATGAAAAATTTAGCAAATGTTTACTGTCCATATCATTAAATTATCGTCAAAAATTCTATCGTTTATTAGTTTTAGATTTTGAGCGAAGCGTTATGGATTTATTGATTGTACAACGACTTGTGTTTTATTATTTATTTTTGTGTACGTATACACGGTATGAGTGGTCGAAATATGCTTCGATTACCAGCCTTCGAGATATTAGGATAAGAGTAGTTAACTCGGTGATAATTGATTGGATAATGAATAAAAAATGGTCAGGCATAGATTGGCTACCTAGGGGGCTCAGTTACACTTAGAAGGATTTTCGCTTGATGTGTCTGACTTGCTACACACTCAAACACGGCTTTTACACTTTTCGCATACAAAAAATCACGGGATATAGGACGGCAGAAAATCACTCAATCCGCCGTAGGAATATAGCATGTCCATTTTTTTAACAAAAGTATATTTTATTCAAAAATTAATTTTTGGCAAGAGCAGCTTTGGGTGGTAAAGTAAGAATATAATAAAATATATACCTAGTCAAACAGTCTGGTCTTCACTAAGAATCTTTTTTCGTATGCAATGATTTATCATTGAATTCAAATTGCACACGTATATTACAGTGACATTGTCTTTAATGACGTAGTGTCGAGGCACACTCCTACTTTGCAGCAGAGTGGTATGTATACTTTTAAGTCCCTCGGTAAACATTACCCTGTAATATTCTAAAATAATTACGGTAAGGTTTTCGCTAAACATACATTTTTGAAAATCGTTTATATTTCGAAAAACCAATCCGTAAATAATAAATTTCGTAAACAATAATTTACGTGATATTTTACTTTTAAATAATTATTAAAGTGAATATGTCTGCATTCAGTTGTATTACACAATAATACTGCAGTGAATACGGTTTATGGTGAACGAAGCATTTTAATATGTTCGTTAGAACCTAAATAAATGATATAAAAAAATAACTAAGTTATGTATTCGTACATATATAATTAATAATTACGTTCTTATAATTTAGGAAATAGCTCTGAACTTGGAACCTAATATATATTTAAAATCTATTATGTTAAAATACAAATTATATAAAAAGAAACAAAGGTATAAAAAAATAAAGAAATAGCAATAAAAATTAATGTTTTGGCCGTATATTAATTATATATTGTTGCTATGGAAGTCAAGTTCTTGTTATGTTTAGCATAGTATTTAAACAGTTCGACTAACGATAATTCTTCATTTGATTTTCTCGTGTTATTGTGTAAGGTTGTTTAATTTCAATAAAATATGGATTGTCAACAAAACATCACTACAACTGCGATTTTGAACGAAAAGACTGTTGATGGAGAGGACAATTATATCAAACTAGATGTGCTCCCTCGCCCAATGGATATAGTTGATATCGATGAAGAATCACAAGGTCTCTTCCAGTTAACAACAGATGAACTTGAGTTTCTAGAATTAGTGGCCGATACTCTAAAATCTACGGCCATGTACAGACATACGAACATGGCACCGAAACAAATTAATACCATGGGAAGTCATACAACAGACATCTGTCAATTGAGTGGTGGAAGTGTGAAAGAACAACAACAGACGTCTACTGATCCGAAGAAAACTCATATTGAAATGCCGAAAATAATTTCAGTTTTGCAGCCGGCACCAGATCGATGTAATTATGATGTGAAGATTGTGAAACTCGAGTTATCCGAAGTATTGGGAACTGCTTTACGTGCGGCGGCCATAAGCCGGTCGTTAAACTGTATCCTGAAAGTGAGTTTTCCTCGACGCAGCATAGCCGTTGCTGTAGACCAAAAGTCCCGTGAAAATGTCACGAGACCAGAAGAGGATGGTACGACAAGACGTGTCTGGCAGTTAGACATTGAAGTGGTACCAGATCACAAACAGTTAACTCCCGCTTTGCAAACCGTAATCCCCAGATCGAAAATAAATCTCGATCTGAAGTTGGTAGCAAAACGCCGTTTTAATAACGTGAAGTTTGCCAAGGTCGTATGTACTGACATCTTGGCAAATGCTTTACGTGCGGCGGCCGTAAGAAAATCGTTGAACTTTGTCGTGCCAGTGGAATTCCCTCGACGCAACATTGCCCGTGCAATCCAAGGAAAGCCTTCTGGACAAGTTACGATAGTGGAACGTAGTACTACAGGTTTCCAGCATTCGAATATTATTGCAGAGACCGAATTACTACAACAGCTGTCTACGGAATGTGTGCAGGCCACAATTGTAATGCCGGAAATCAAACCTTCAGTCCTGCCGATAAATGTTCCTCTGCAAATCCAAGATGATGATGTGATCGCTAAAAACGTTGGAGTTGACCGGCCAGCCGCTGCCACATTGGAACGCGTAAAACGACGTAGATCGCTGCTGTCATCTTTCGGGAGGAGCCTCCTTAAGTTTGGTAGGCAGTTATGCTGCTGGTGCAGTTCGGTACCATCTGATGATACAGAAACGATTAGAGATTGTCACTATCTTGGAAGACGACGAGCTAAGTAAAGATTTGCCTGATTGAAAATGTTCGTGTATTTTACATATTTTATTCTATGTATGTTTACCTTTTGTATTATCCTTTATATTCTCCTATGTATTATCATTTGTATTCTCCTGTATATTATTCTTTGTATTCTCTTGTGTATTATCCTTTGTTTATCATATTATGCTTGTGTTATTTATCAATATAGTAATTTACCATGACGTGTTGTATAATTATTTAAAAAATGTGTTTACTATTTACTATTTTGCTATTAAGTGCGTTATAATTTTGTTCCATGTATATTATCAATTTATCATAATTAAAAACTGCTTATTATAAATCCAAGTGATTTTTTGACGTGAAAACTTAAGTTATAAAACATTTTAACTACAAAATAATTGTAAAAGTTCATTATTTTGACAGATGTTTTAAAAGCTACCTTATGACAATAATTATTTTATAATAATAAAATTGCATAATTTGTAAATAATTTATATTTCATAAATAGTGTCTATAATCTTAAACATAATTACTTTAGCTTAGTTCTTCTTTATAAAACAGGTGGAAAAATCATTAAATTAATATTATTAAAATATAAATCAAGATTCTGTTTTGAATTTAACTCACACAACACAAGCTGAGCTTACATAGATTTTTGTACCTAACTATTGTATTATATATACAATACATTTATAACTTATAAGTATGTATATTTGTGATACAAGTAGACTTTTAATATTATAAACAATATTTATGACTGCCTACTACGATGATGCAAATTAAATATTATACACCCTTATTTTGGTGGAAATTACAAAACCTCAAATATATATCTAAAAGCAATTCAAATTTTAAACTTATAAAGTTATGAAAAAAATATATAGTGTATGCAGCTGTTGCATCATTTTTTATTTCTGTACATAATATTAGTAGGTACAATGTTCATATCTTATGTAATTGTGTATGTTCGTTTATATACATTCTAATTTTTAACTGCACGATTATTATTCAAAATATTCATTATTAATAATTTCTTTAGTAGTATACATTTGTATGTTTACAGTACGGTTTTTTTTTCACTGCGGTAATTTCACAACGTCCAAGCGGGAATGTCCCCCTCAAGCACACCGATTTTACTGTAACACAAATCACGGGGAGATTACACACACTTTGTCCACCTGTTTGCTCCTCACACAAAAAATTTTACCGCATAGCATTTTACCGGGAGATTTCACATTTTTGTCCACGAATTCTCGGTTCACGCAAAATATTTACCGTATTTTAAAATTACAGGGAGATTGCACACAAAATCAGTTTTTCCGCTTACTCAAAAATATTTACCGTATACATACCAAGACATTTTTTTTGAACAAACTGTAATGTAAATAATTATTGTTAACATTTTGAGTAAGCGGAAAACCCGATTTTGAGTGTGCAATCTCCCTGTAATTTTTAAATACCGTAAATATTTTGCGTAAATGAAGAATTCGTGGACAAAAATGTGCAAATCTCCCCGTAAAATGCTATGCGGTTAAATCTTTTGTGTGAGGAGCAAACAGGTGGACAACGGGTGTGTAATCTCCCCGTGATTTGTATTACGATAAATTCGGTGTGCTCGAGTGGGACATTCCCGCTTGAACGTTACCAATGATTCTAATAGGCCTTATAAGGACATATAATAATAATCAGCAAAGATATTTTATATCTTTAAATGTATGTTTTAATTACTATTTCACAATAGTTAAAGCTCATCATCAACAATTAATTAAATACAGTTAAATAAACGATACAAATTAGAATTACAATTACAAGTTCAAGTTCACATTATAAGATGCCATGGCTGCAGCAGTACCTGGAGACAATAAAAAAAAAAAAAAACATTTCTTAGATAATGCACATAGAACAGGGAGTGAACTATAATATTATATTGACTTTTATCTGTATAATCAAATAATCATATTGAAGTCAACGAAATGTGGATATCCATTAGGACACAATTAAAGAGCTCTAATAGCTAGTCACCGACACTTCTGGATTTTTGCTTTGTACTCTTGATCATATCTGGAAATTTTCCAAATATTTAACATAGACATGGAGAGAAGATTAATTTCAGTACTATGTTATAAAATATGTTACCATTAAAATTTCAACAGCTGTTCTGTATAATTATTATTGAAGTCAGTTTAGTTGTGTGATAAATTCAGTTGTGCATTCATAGTATAATATTATCATAGCGCCGATAAACACATATTCTACATAATATAGTCTTATGAGGGGAATAATACAAACATTAATTATCTTATTAAACTTAAAAGATTAACAATAAATTATATTTTTTCATAAAACGATGAAAGCATATTTCGAGTGTACCTCGTAATACCATAAACTATATTATATCGGTTTCTTATATTACTTATGAGCCATTCGGAACGAAACAAGACTAGCGCGATAGATCTTATCATATCCGATTTATCAATATATATTACGGAAATCATATCATTCTTTTCAAACACAAAAATAGTGTGTACTGAAATAATATGACAGTAACGAGAAAACGAAACTAAAGTTGTAGAAAGGTAATAATATTTGCAGTATATTATAACTAAATTGGTTTGCACGATCTACGTAAATCATACAGCCACTTATGACATTTGACTTTATAGCATTATTACCTACTTTTGATTGATTACAAAATGTAATATAGGTACTATTGTGAGTGATGTTATATTACTCTATATTATATAAATATAACATTTACTAATTATTTTCTTGCATTTAATGCAAAGTATATTAATATATAATAATATATTGTTATAAATATATACTCAGACCTCAAGAAACAATTTCTTCCTCCTCCTTACTTCCTATTTTTAAAATACTATTTAAAAAATCGTCATTTTGTGACTAAAGTAGGCTCTGAATTCTCAAACCTAGCACCCATTATGGCTAGTGTATCCCAAGGTGCCATTTCGTCTCCAATTCTTTACAACATCTACGCCGCTGACCAACCAATTTCTCCTTATACCCCAGTAGCTGAATTTTCTGATGACAAGATCATCTTTACTTCAAATGAAAACACTATTGCCACCTGCCAACATGTG
>JANEHU010005194.1:0-63173 GCA_027563435.1 Nasonovia ribisnigri | reverse complement strand
ATAATAATTAGCAATACAGTCAGTGTTCGGAACGTTCACTAAAAAAATGAACTCGTTCACGTTCACGTTCGTGTTTTTTTAAACGAACGCGTTCACGTTCACGTTCTTTTAAAAAACGAACGCGTTCATTGGGTCGCGTTCATTTAATTTTTTTTTTTATGAATCGTTAGCCTGCAGTCAATATAAAAATTAAAACCCATAAACGTATATCTATTATACCATAATAGATATACACTTTACCTATTCATGATAAAACTGATTAGGTTTATTACAAATTCATGGAAATCATAACATTGTTTTCTAGCCGGGGACACTGGAATTTCACGTATTTAATTTATATATTTTGCAATTAAACAAATATTGTAGGAATTATAATAGGAAAAATGAAAATATTATTATTATAATATAATTAATTATTTTATACATAATATAATATTTATTAAATGGTAAATAAATTGAACGTCTTAAAATTGATCAAATTCATTAAAAATATAAACGTCGTTCACGTTCACGTTCTATTAGCAAAAAACGAGTGACGTTCACGTATCGTTCACTACATATGAACGTGAACGCGTGAACGTGCGTTCATGAACGACGTTCTTTCCAAACACTGATTTTAGTATACACTATACAGCATTAGAAAGTAATTCTAAAGAAATTTTAAAAACAAAATTAAATTATTACGGAGGTTGGATACCTTTAATTATGTCTGTGGTTATAATTTTGATTCTCTTAAGGGGATTCCACCCGGCTGTGATTTCTAACAAAATATACACATATTTTGTCAACTGTACTGATTGTTCTAATTATCAGAAACAAATTCCGAAAACGTATTTGAATTCGTCATGAATTTTACTTAAAAACAACTTTTCAACTTTTTTGAAATTAATCGCTTAAACCCATCAAATTTTAATCCAAAGTTTTGAATTTTTAGAATTTTGAAATAATAGTAATATTGAGTTAAAAAAATCAATTTAAAAATGTAAGAAAGTCGTTTTCAAGTAAACTTCATGACGAATTCAAATATGTTTTCAGAATTTGTTTCCGATCACTAGAAAAATCTGTACAATTGGCAAAAGATTGATATTTTTAGAAAAAAAAAAATAGTATATATTGTTCGTCAAGCGAGCGACGATGCGTAATGCGTATTTGACATGTGACTGCGTGTGCGAAAGTGTCCGTTTCCATGAACCTGTACGCCGCCGCCCACCCTAGTAAACAAATATAATAATAGTTCCAGCACGATGACGTCACGCCTGCGATAAAAATGAAAATATCCATAAACTTATAAATAACATAATATTATAATATTATGCAATTGATATTATCGGAGTATCCCTATTTTCTATTTTCAACTAAATAATTTTTCAATTTTCAATTTAATAAATTTGGTCAAAATTTGAACTTTAAAACGGTCATAAAAAAAACGTGTATATATGTATTTTTAATATTTTTCAACTGCTATTATATCAACCTATGAGGAACCTTGAATACAATTTTCTAGCTTTTTGACTTAACACACAATTTTATTGACATTTATAAAATAAAAAATTCCAAATGTCTATAAATAATTTAAAAAGAAACGAAACATTTTGGAAATTTTATCATATATAGGAAATGATAAAATGAACATTTTATTAAAATTTTAAGTACCTATAAGGTTAAAAGTTTTTATCAAAATAAGAAAATCGGCGTAAATCAAGTGAATATTCAGTGTTGTAAAAATTTGAACTTCAAACGCTCATAAAAATTTAATTTGACTTTCCAGTAGACATTTTTTTTTTTGATAAAGGTAGATCAACTTATGAGAAAGCTTGTATTAAATTTTCAAATCTCCGCTCAGAATATAAAAATTAAAAAAACTATTATTTTTCGTTTAAAAGTTATAGTTTCGTCAAAATTTGAGCTTCAAATTTGCTAGGTTTACCCCATATTATTTAAGATACATAATATAGAAAGTACAAATATAAAATAATAATAAAATATACATCTCTGGTAATAATATGCAATTTTGTCTTGATTTTGATGAAGGTCATGAAAAGTTCGTGAATTTTGATAATTTTTAGTGAGTACAACCAAAAATAACCTTTGATAATATCCAATGATAATATCATTGTAAAATCAATACATCCCTTGCTCCGCTCAGAATTTAAAATTGATTTTATTACTTATTTATTATTAAAAATATAATAACTGATAAGTATTTAAATTGTTTGCCTGCAACGGATTGCGAACCTAACCAAACCATTGTTGTCCTATGCCAATAAAAAAATATGAGACACATAGATACATTTTTTTTGTTTAAAAAGCATTATTGCAGTTCATATTTTATTGTACATTGTATAATTTAGAAAAAAACAGGTTTTTTTTCATTTTTTTTTTCATCTTATTTTATTAGTAATTTTGATCCTTAATATAACGCCGTTATGGTTATTTAAGGGTTAATGATGATAGTATGATACAAGACTTTTATCCATTGTCACCAGAAACTTCAACAAATATATTCGAACCAACATTTAGCCTAAGTACCGTGATCTCAGAAAACGATTTTTAAACGATATTATTTATTATATGGGTTACTTATATTACTTTCTCAGTCATAATAATGTTTTTAGATATGGAATTCAGAATGAACCTTTGGCAAAAAAAAATTTGGAGTCAAAGCTTAGGTCAGCAATATTACCCTGTAGGCTTGAAAATGTATGCAATTAGCCATTTGTTATATACTTATATTCAATTATAATAATAACACTTATACCAATTAATAGGACTTATAGTAGAGAAAATTGAAAGGGATGACAAGTTCTGGATGGATATAGAACCAAAGTTGAAGAAGTTTTACATGGAATGTTTACTTCCGGAAATAATTGATTCACGACTTGACCGAGGACTTCCACTTAGAACAGGCTTATAATATTATAATTAGATACCTATTATAATAATGTATAATACGTACAATAAATTGAATAAAATAAAAAAGTTTTTGCAGTGATGAGTATTTTTTTGACTCTCAAATAAATACAATTTAGGTAGTATACTGTATACAGGTAGGTAATAGGTTATTACATAAAAATATAAACGAAAAAAATTAAGTCTAAAAGGCGAATAAAATAATCATAAAAACTACTTTATTATTTGAAATAAACGCTTGTTATTATTGTATTATTAATAACTTACAAGTTACAATAGTTATATACTTATTTTACCTATCATTATATTATTTATATTTAATTACAAAAATGCCTGCGATCAATATTCGTTGGGTAAAAAATAAAAATGTAAAATTACGTCAGGCAGCGAATGATATACTATCTAGTATCTATAATAATCGATGTTCATGTACTATGTATATTTATTATATTTTTATACAGGTAGTGTAATTACGGGACGCCGTCATAATCGAAGATATCATAATGTCGCGGGCTGTTGTAATAGTCATGTGGGCGGGCGGGGGCACTAACACCAATGATCGTTTACTACAAACCCATTTACGCACGCAGCACTATGGAAATGGCCTTAAAGTTGCCTATACTCAACTCCTTAAAAACAGTCGGTATCGAATCCCCTTAATTCAATACAATTTTTATTGACATAATATTTTTTTTTATTAATAAAGGCGTTTTATTGATGATTGATAAATATCATTTATTAAAATTGATCGTTATTTTTCGTCGAGTGTAGTCTATAGACTGTACAAATGTCTTACAATACCCACATTATCTAAGACAACTTTACGTCTTTACTATAGTCTGGCAGTCATGAACTCATGAACATTAAAGGATGTTCTATCTAGTATCTATAATATTCATGGCTGAAGTAGTAACTATTATAGCTCAGAACAATGTAGTAGTGCAGTCACACAGCACACTTAATCTGTGGTGAATTTATAGACCTTATACTTATAAACTTCTTTAAGGTCTATAAATTTATGTCTATTCCGTAGGCTTAGTTAATAGCTGGGGTATGACGTATGGTCTATTCACAGTCTTCTAACTTCTAAGACCGTGCCACCGTGGGTGAATTAGTGGGTGAAAAGGGCGAATTCACACCCGGTCGTGTCATGTATATATTTAGTGCTGCCATTGGCCACGTGATTAAACCAATCTCAGCACTGCAATTAAACACGACAAGACACGACATGATGAGGTGTGAATCCGCTTTAAGTGTAGTAGCACAGAATATAACAATGTAGTAGTGCTAGTACTTTACGATAGATACTGCAGTCATGATTTAAGATGATATAATAATATCTTAAACCGTGGTTGTGGTTAACAATGGTATCAATATTGTATTGGCATATCAAATTATCTATTCTGTGATATCACGCCTTGGCCTCATGTCTTTTACTCTTTTATCATGTTGAAACTTCCAAACACACGTGATAACCAATATTGTAAATTTGCGAATAAAGTAAAATAATATAAGGAAATGCTGTAAGAATTGTTATATTAACGACTAAGTATAAAGTATTTTTTCCTTTAGTACCTAATGCAAAAGTTTTGATAAAAAAATGTCTCGTCTAATCGTAAAAAATTTACCAAAAGCCGTAAGTTGAGTAGTGAGGAGAGCTTTACATCGTCAATTTGAAATAATTAAGTATACATATTAATATTTCTTAATGTTCCTAGATAACTGATGACAAATTAAGAGACATTTTCAGTGAAAAAGGAGTTATTACTGATGTCCAACTTAAATATACCAAAGCTGGTAAATTTCGTCATTTTGCATTTGTAGGTTTTCAAAACGAAGAAGAAGCTAAAGCAGCTTTAGATTATTTTGACAATACGTTTCTCCATTCTTTACGCATAAAAGTAGAGAAATGTACTGAACTAGGTAAATATTTATAATTAGTATTATATGATAACATTACTGTTCTTATTTTATAATATTTATGTGTTTTTTAATTGATCACCCTAGGAGATGATAATAAGCCCAGATCATGGAGTAAATATGCGCCTGATAGTACAGCCTATAAAAAAGAACACAGTACTCCTAAATCAGAAGAAGTTATAATCCAAACAGAACCCAAAAATAAAAAAAAAAGTAAACTCAAATCTGAAGTAGAAGAAAAATTAAAACAGGTATTTATAGTATTATAGTTGTAATTTATAATAGAAAGTTTCTATGTAGAAAGTTATTCTTACATCACCTCTTGGGGATTTACATATTTTGGGAGCTGAGGAGGTTCATTCCTGAATATATAGTAAAAAGTCATAGGAAAACATACTAATAATAATTTGTATTTCCTTATTGAATCCGAAATGAAACTTAATATCAAAAATAAATACAATTTAAATTAATTTTGATGGTGTTATATTCTGACATTTTATAATGTGCAGATTGTTTGTGCAAATATAATATACATTTTTATTGCATATTTGAGTAAAAATTAATATATGTTACATATTTCTAAATTACTGTATACAAGTTGCATAATATAAAACATTAAATAAAATAATTAAAGTTTAAATTTTAGACTATTTAATCCGGTATATAATTATAAATAATTTCTACTGTACACACATGATAAATCTGTGCTATAAAATCTTTTTCTACAATGATGTTAAAAATGAAGTTTGTTAAATATTAAATGAATTAACATATTTTTAGCACTTAAATGATCCTATGTTTACTGAATTCTTGGAAGCTCACGGACAAGAAAAAATTCTTAAAGATCTAAACAATGAAGATAAAACAGAAGAGCCATCCACTCAAAAAGAAATAGATGAAGAGACTACAAACAAAATTGCAAATGCCAATATATCTGACTTTGAAGTGTGTTAAATTATTACAAATATGCATACATAATAAAATATATTATTGAATATGACATAATGTTTTTTAGTATTTAAAAATAAAAAGCGGTAAGAAATCTGAGGCAGAGATTTTGAAAAATCCAGTAACTAAAACAGAATATCATACAATTGTAATTCGTGGTTTACCATATAAAGTAAAAAAGGCAATGTTAAAAGAATTTTTCAAACCATTGAAACTAGATTCTATACGCTTACCACCAAAAATCAAAGGCGTGGCTTATATTGGTTTCAAAAATAAATGTGATGCTGAACAATGTCTCAATAAAAATAAGAGTTTTCTAAGTATGTTCAAATGTACAATGATTGTTTATTTTATATTTATACAGTTTGATAATTTTAGATGGAAAACGAATACTATTATACCCTATGAAAAATGAAGCTGATGTCCTAGAAGAAAACAACAACCTTAATAAAAGAAATCCTGATTGGCAGAAACAAACTGATAGTTTGATACATGAAGAAAGCATTGCAGAATCTGGTCGTATATTTATTCGAAATTTACCATTCATTACTACAGAGGAAGAATTACAAACAGTGTTTGAAAAATATGGTATGTTTTTTTAGTTTATTTAATATGTAATAATTATGTTGTTATATATAAATTATATATATTCATGAATTTAATCTGATATACTGTATTATTCTATAGGTCCTGTGACTGAAGTAATAATTCCTATTGATAAAATATCTCGCCAAGTCAAAGGTTATGGTTTAATTACATATCTTATGCCTGAACATGCTGTGAAAGCATATTCTGAATTGGATGGTACAATATTCCATGGGAGAATGATGCATTTATTACCTGGAAAGGCCAAAACTAATCTAGAAGATGGTAATTGTTTTATTTTTGTATGATAAATTGTTTATTTATAATGACTAAAGAAAAATATTAATTCATTTTTAAATATTCAATAATTTTGTTTAATTTTACATTTAGAAACAACTGACGAATGTAGTTCATTCAAAAAGAAAAAAATGGCAAAATTAAAATCTGAAGCAGGATTATCTCACAACTGGAACAGTCTATTTTTAGGGCAAAATGCAGTTGCTGACATTATTGCTAAGACTTATAACACAACTAAAGAAAATGTAACATTTGAGAATTAACTATTATTTGCATACACAACTACACAAGTAACTACTAACTAATCTCATCCTATGTTATCAGGTGCTTACTGGTGATAACGCTGCTGTCAGATTAGCTCTAGGTGAATCACAAATTGTTTCAGATACAAAAATGTACCTAGAAAATCATGGTGTTAAACTAGATATATTCAATCAAGTAAGTCTTACTTTAATGAGCCCATTTTAAAATTAATTTAATGTATTAATTAATTAATATATATACATATTATATACTTGTCTTGGTACGTGAAGTTGTATATTTCAGGTTAAGCTACCAAAAAGTCCGAATCAGAAAAGTCTGTATTTTGGATTTTTAGACTTAGGACTTATCTATTACGGACTTTTAATGCCTCGTACTTTTTTTACCGCGATTCGGTTAAGCTATAGAAACGTTCATTCTATAGCTTTTGAGAATTTTGCCTCTTCAACTTATCAACATTTTTGTTTAGGCAGATACCAAAAGCTTAATAAATTATTACTAAAAAATGGTGTAAATGTTTTATTTTGTAATAACATAAAATTGTGTAAAAAAAAATTGTCTAAATCTTCATCATTTTTGAAATAATAAGTGTTTCAAGTTAAATGAATTTAAATAATCTACCTGTTTGGTCTTTCTTCTTCTTTGTTTTTGTGGAAAAAAAATGAATTAGAAATCATATTCTTCTATTTGATGAGATTTCCAAATTAAAAGTGTATACTGAAATGGTTAAGAAAACAACTTACTTTTTTATTTTCTATTTTAGGTTTTTATTAGCATAATATATAACAATTATTACTGTCAAATCACATGGTTGTAACAATTTTTAATTGATATTTATTTTTTGTAGACTGTAATAAATCGAAGCAAAAATGTTATTTTGGTTAAAAATTTACCTGCTGACACAACTGAACTTGAATTGAAAGACATTTTCTCCAAGTACGGCTTAGTAAACAGAGTAGTATTACCACCTAGTGGTGTCACTGGTAATTTAAGTTTAAATATTTATTTTTTGATTTAACTTTTATCAATGACATTATTTTGAAATAGGATTAATAGAATTTGTTCAAAACTCAGAAGCAAAAACTGCATTTCGTCAACTTGCTTATTCTAAATTCAAGCATCTACCACTTTATTTAGAGTGGGCACCAGATAAAGTTTTTACTGATGTTCCTCAAAACGTTCTTGGTAAAGAATAACTAAAAAATTACATTTAAAAAGATAATGTTTGATTGCTTTAATTTTAACTTTAGAAGAAACCTTTTCAAATTCTACCAATAAAGATGCTGAAGATGATATTGATGAGCCTGAATCTGACACCACATTGTTTATTAAAAACATAAATTTCAATACTACAGAGGAACATATCACAAAAGTATAAAAAAATTAATTTATGTGTTTTTAGAAATAAAAAAACCATCATGATCATTCAATTTATTTTTAGCATTTTGAACCTTGTGGAAAAATTGCAAATGTTACTGTTGCTCGAAAAAAAGACCCTAACCATCCAGGACAACTTTTGTCAATGGGTTATGGTTTTATTCAATTTTACCGACAGAAATCAGTCAATGAAGCATTAAAAACCAAACAGTTGTCAATGTTAGATGATCATTCCATTGAACTTAAACGTTCAAATAGAACATTACAGTTAGTAGTTTAATGTTATACAGTTATATTTAAAGTATTTTAATAAATGAATATACTGTTCACAGAAGTGCTACAGTTGCGGAACGAAAACAAGGTAAATCATATGAAGAAAGCACCAAAATACTTGTACGTAATATACCATTCCAAGCCAGTATTCAAGAAGTTATTGAATTATTTAAGTATGTTTCTTGTTACATAATTTTTAGGTTACAATTTGTATTACTGTTATATTGTTATATATTTTAGAACTTTTGGAGAACTTAAGGGTTTGAGAATGCCTAAGAAAATGGTGGGAACTGGCACTCATAGAGGATTTGCATTTGTTGAATACAATTCTAAGACTGAAGCAAGAGCAGCTATGGAGTCCATGTGCCAAAGTACCCATTTGTATGGTAGGAGATTGGTGCTTGAATGGGCACAAGCTGGTGAAAATCTTGATGAAATGCGTAAAAGAACTGCAGATCAATATCAGTTACCCGGAGGTTAGATTTTTAAGAAGTTGTATTTAATGTTTAAAAAGTTTTAAAATGTCATAGGCGTTAAGGGGGAGATTGTAGGTAGTCCAGCTTGTGTAAATAGTAATTGTGGTGAGACCACTTTACTTGGATTAATTTTAACCAAATGTCCACCCTAGTACATGTATGTTCTAATACTTCATAACATTTCCAAACTTTATAGATATACTTGTAAATTCATCTGTAACTTGGAATGGCATGGGCTACTGAACCATGCCATACTGGGTACTGTTATGTTAGCAAATACAAACATAGGATATTCATATCACATACATGATAAAAAGGTTTAAGTAGAAACCTTAGCTTATATACTGTGGATTGAGCAATGCTTATCTCATTTGTGTTAACAATTTAAAGCACATATATGAGACAAGTCTAACTGAGATACTTGATGTGTGAGGAAAATCGTCGCGTATTTAGCTATTGGTTTATATATATATATAAATTCATTCAGATATATTCGGACATTTCTTTTCACCTCAGAATCTCAGTCAGAGACTTGTCTATTTACTATTTACTAAAAAATATTAACCATTGGTATCAAAATTAAATTATTTTTTTCAGGAACAAAAAAACACTGTAAGGGTGTTGCTGATATTCAAATTGATGAAGATGAAAATAAAGAATAAAAACCATAGAAAAAATAATTTTATATTAATTGTATTTGAGTAAATAAATTACCAGTGACAATTGATCTAAATATATTCTTTAAATGTAATATTTAACTGATTAGTTGAATAATTATTATCATTAATCATATTTTATATTCTGAGCAGAACAATAAATACATTAATTTTACAATGTGTTTTTTGTTATGTTATACATACAGCATTAATAAAAAAAAATTTTTTTGACATATTCAACTTCAATATTTTTTATGGTGAACAGTTATTTAATCTATAGTTGATCCTTTAGGGAGGTCAAAATTGACTGTCAATACTTAACAAAATAATTCGAAAAAACAAAACAAAACAAAAAAGGTGGGCAAATGGGTTCCACTCTGCTGAACATTAGATGTTGTGTAGATCACAATGCAATGGATGTGTTAAATTTGAATCCAATGATATTGATATGTAAATCATTTTATATGATAAGCGGTTCTAAGCGAAGACAGTCTATCAGCCTATATTACAATAATATTTATAAATTACAAAAAAGTAACTAAAATCATTATTCTCCGATTAAATATATAATTTCGTCCAAATTTGAACTTAAAATATCTATTAAACAAGACTGTATTTATATAACTTTCTGATTTTTTTTGATACACTAAGAAATACTTATGGGAAACTATATTTTACATTTTCAATCCTTAACTATAAAATTTGAATATTTTATACATTTTTAATTACAAAATAATTTGAAAATGTTTGATGAATTTTGTCAAAATTTGAACTTTTAATGCATGTAGAAATAAATGAGCCCATCTTTAATATTTTTGAACTACTATTAAAGAATCTTTTGAAGATCATTAATTCGTCAAGCTTTTTTACTTACTGAAAAAGTTTTTATGGTCAATAAATTACGAAAAATTTGAAAAATTTCTCAAGGCTTTCAATGGTTTAAAAATAGTCAAAATATTTCGAAAATGTTATCTTATATAGTTATATACAAGATACCTCTCAAAAAGTCAAAAGTACCAACTATATTCACTTTCCTATCAAAAAACATGCTGATGTCTGAAAATCATTTTTAATATTCCAAATGTTGATGACAGACACCATTGTAAATACGCAATACATTCATTTGCTACGCTCAAAATTTAGAAATTGAAAATTTTAATGGATATTAAATTATTTATTTTTTTATTTTTTTAATTAGCCTTTAAATATTAAATTATTTTGTTACATAATTTAGACAAAGTGATATGTCATAGTCATACCATCAAAAATATTACTTTCTATAATTGTTGTAATAACTAATAAGTGATTTTACTCCTAAGATTATTCAAAACATAAAAAGAATGATTTTAATGAATGCATTTTTTCAATGCACGCGTGGACCAGATAGAAAACAAAAATAATAAATTCAATTAATTCTATATCTTATATACTTATAAGTCATATCTCATATTTTCAATAGGTACCAAAATAATGTAATAAAAAAGTATAAAATACGGTGAAAGGGGTGTGGGACAAGCCCCACGTGTCCTTGAATACGCCTCTGGCTTAGTTAATATATTTAAATACCTATTAAATTCAACATTTATCAATACAAAATAAAATTTATTTGGTTTTTACAAAATATTAATTGTAAAAAATTGTATACATAACGTTTTAATAATTTGAGTCGTATCATTGATTTTAAATACTAACAAGTAACAATAGACAATAGTAATAATAGTTATAATAATATTATATTGTCTACATTGATATTAATTATTAGGGTAAACCTTAAACGGACGTTTCGTACCCGTCAAAAAAACATAATTTTTAATAAATAATATTCTTTCATATCCATACAAAGAAATCAGTCCACGGAACATTCGTCCCTGTCAATTATTAAGGTAGAATATTTGACCTCTGGGAGTTAAAATAAATAGTGACTAGTGTGACTGAAATATTAAAAAATAAATAATTACGTCGGAGAACATGGGGAAATGGTGGCCAGTGGGTAACACCGGTCAGTCTAGTACTCTAGTATATGACTCCCAAGTATCTGAGATGTTTGCTGAGGGCGATGCTGAGCCAAGGAGGGTTGTACGCCCATTTCTTGGTTATCATGACTGTCTCGGTTTTGTGATGTGCCAGCTGGAGCCCTCGACTGGTCATCCATCTGTCTATGTTCTCAAGGACAGGGTTTATCAAGTCCTCCAAGAGTTCACTCGTCTTTGCCACCCCGACAACGGTCAGGTTGTCAGCGAAGCCGATCAAATGCGCCCAGCCGCCCAGGGAGGTACGTTCATCTTATTAGACAGATCATCGTATACAACATTCCATAGGGTCGGCCCTAAAACTGAGCCCTGTGGGATGTCGCATGTGACCCGCTTTGAGTCCCTTTGATCATCGACAAGGATTTCCCTATCAGAGAGCCAGGATCGAATCATAAGCACCAGATACTCGGGTGTTCTCTTATTCCTGAGCACTTTATCGATCACCAGCTACTGAAGAGTTGATTGTGTTCTTCCCGTCGAGGGTGACTAGCACGCATAGCTCTTTCTACCTCCAGTTTCCAGCGCCCGCTTGAGCTGCTATATTGGTTAAGACCTCCATGGCCGATTCCGTAGAAACGCCCCTGTGTAAACCGTGTTTATCTGAGGCTCGATGAGCTGCACCTTGTGCACACAGATGAAACTCCAATATTTGAAGAATGAGTCTCTCCAGCACCTTCCCCGGGGTATCCAGAATGTCAGGCACCGGCAACCCGCGGCCCTCCAAATATAATTCATGGTGTTTAAAATTTTAATTTTGTAGCTTAAATTGTTATAAAATATATAAATAATATTTAATCAATGCGAGATAAGCTATGATCGAGAACGTAATCTAATCTTATGTAATGTATATATCGTCGATTACGACAAATACGTATCTGGTTATGGCCTTAGTGGCTTAGTGCAGTTCGTTTCGAAACATTCCAACGTGAAGTTTAAATTTCAACTGTTTTATAATAACCTATCAATTCAATGTCAAAAAAACGTAAAATTAGTGATGAACATCGTACATTCAATATATTTTTCCGAAGTAAGGTGGTTGAGTAGATGTGTGGTTTTGAAACTGTTTTTTTATTTTACGAAATAAATATTTTTATGTCAGAAAAAGGTAAAAATGTACCAGAATTATCAAATGAAAAGTGGGTTCTTAATCTGTCATTTTTAACTGATATAACAACTTTATTGAATGAACTGAATACGAAACTGCAAGGTAAAGACAATTGACAAATTGTTGTCAGATATGTATTCAAATATAAAATCATTTCGAGTGAAATTAAAATTATTACACAAACATATATTACCTAATGAACAGCACTTGGATCATTTCGTATGTTGTAAAATTGTATTAGAATCAACAAAATCAACTTTAAATTGGGAAACTACAAAAATTAATTTTTTTAATATAATTGAAAACCTACAAAATGAATTTTCAATACGATTTTCTGATTTTTACGTACAAGAGAATAAAATCAAATTGTTTCAAAACCCTTTTTCTGTCGACATTGACGATGTTGAATCTAATTTACAGATGGAAGTCATAGAATTGCAAAACAACGATATTCTTAAAAATGCTTTTAAAGAAAGTAATGACCTAAAAATATTTTATTCAAGTCTTTCTGAAATAGATTTTAAAGGCATTAATAGTTTTGCTAAAAAAATGATTACTGCTTTTGGTAGCACATATTATATTTGTGAGCAGACATTCTCAATACTTAAATTCCGAAAAAATAAATATTGTTCACGATTAAGCGATGAAGACTTGAATGCTGTTTTAAGGATATCAACATCCAATATAAAAGCGGATATAAATGAATTGGCGGGAAAAATTCAACCTCAAAAAACACACTAGTAACTTAATATTTGTATACTAAAATGCATTCAAGAATTAATAAATAATTATTTTTAAACTTTTAAATTTTCTCTACTAATGTATTTAATTAAAAATTAGTTAGTAAGGACAACTGCAATGTTAAACTCATAATATGTTTGTTGCTATCTGTAAATATATTAGTATTATTTGTTAAAATTATATTTTTTAATATTTTAATTTTGTATGAGGCCCTCCATTAAAAACTGAAACAAATTATGGCCCGTGTAGGTAAAAAGGTTGCCGACCCCTGCAGTAGGTGAATCAGGCAAAGGCTAGAAGGAGAGTCCACTGGCTTTCCCGAAGGGAGGAGGACCTGCTTCGATTTTTTCCACGTAGTTGGGAACGTGAAGGAGTTGAAGCAATCGTTGCCTACCATAAAAGTTCCCTCGGGGTGAGTCAGAATTACTCTCTTAAGGATCTTGTTGGGGATGTCGAAGGGCTACCCGCCTTGTCGCAGATAACTTTTTGGTGGCCTAAAATCAACCTAAAATTTAGATTTTCACGTTATTTGATAAGTATTACTATTAAAACATAATACCAGATCTTTTAAAATGATGAACACAATTTTCCCACCTATAGTTTGTTATTATCAATTGTAAGAACGTAAAAATAAGATAAATATAAAAAACTACTCCTTTCCATAGTTATATTAAAATCAGATGTTAAAGTTTTTATCTGTATGATTCTCTATTTTTCTACATTTATAAGTGTTGAAGAATAATATCAGATGCAAATATTTAAATAACATTATTACCTTCCTCCAGGTGTTTGGAAGGCTCTCGAGATTGTGTATACGAGAATTCGATCAAATACACTGTACCTACATTCGCATCGATATAAAATATTATATAAATGTCTTACCTAATTCACAGCTGTCTCTGGATTATGCTGTAGCAGTTTTAGGAGACACAAAGTAATACTTCAAAATACACAAATCTATCAAAGGTTTTTGCGCATCCCGGAACTAGATTTCTCTTCGGCGGCAAAGACCTTTTTCTACCATTCCTTTTCTCTGGCGGCATATTAGAAAGCCACACGCCCTACGCTCTTCGGTTGCAAGTACGTGCCGATTTCTTAATTCGTCATCGTATAATACAGATTGTACCTTTCTGTCGGTAACAATGGTTTTACTGGGGATGGCCAATTTTTACGAACGACAGTCTGGCCGTTATTTATTATTCTATTACATTTTTATTTATTTATTATAACAATGTAAATAATGTGAATGAACACAATCTTAGTATCACTTTCGATGTAATATTTTTGAAAGCTGAAAGTTTTTCTACATCAATGATTTTATTAAGGTACCTCTAAAATCTAAATAATATGAAGATTGCAATTATGTGCTCATAAATTATAATTCACCTAAATATTATGAATTTTTAGAAAATATGTTTGCACACAGCTGATTATCGAGTTGGCTACGAAATCCCATAATGTTATTTTTTTGTTTTTTTTTATTAGGTAGGTACCTACTGAATATGGATTAAAGAATGAATATAAAATTAAGAAAATTAGGGGCTTAAATAAGACTAGGGAAACTAACCCCTAATAATTAATAATATAATAATAAATGTGATGTTTTAGGCAAATTTAATTCTACCTTCTGTATTGCGGCGTATTGCTATTTGCTAATAGTAAAATTAATGGCTAAAAATAGCTATAGGCTATGCTCAATACACGTAATTCGTAAATGAACAAAAAAAAATTACTAATAGCTATCATAATCTCCTCAGAGTCGTTATTATTTATCATTGAATTCTAATTTAAGTATTTAACACATCTATTAGAGAACGGTACACGTGACGACTGTATCAACTCAAATAGGTACTCGATATGTACCTGTCCTATATATCTACTGTATAGGCGTAGGTTAGCATAGCGGTTTTCTACATACTGATTACTGACTACTTGCAAGTATCATTGCCAGCATTTTGGTAATGATTATTAGTGTAAATTAATAATAATTACTAGTAATAGTGTAATACTGATAAATCATTATACTAATAAGTGTCGATAATGATTCCGAGAATTATTTTTATTTCAGCTTAATAACGTATTATATATGCAGCAAATATAACCACGATAACCACTTCTCCTTTTAGTGTAAAAATGATAGTAGGCACCTATTTATATAGTTATTAGTCCAAGCATCGTACTCTTACTACTCTTCCACTTTCAGTAATAACACTATAATAACTATGAATTCAAATTTACAATATTTCTTTAAAATGTTAGCAATAGTTTTTTAAATAATTATTGTATCTCTTTAAATTAGTTGCCTATCTGGTATAAGATTTTATTTGATATAGCTGTTATGTTTATAACATTTTATAAAACTATAGTAGGTCCCATCACTCATCAGTATAATACTATAATGAAAAAATGAATTCCCAATCAGTGGCGGATCTAGGGTTTTATTTATTGTGGCTCTAATTTTGATAGTAATGCATTAATGCATTAATGTTCAATAGGTAGGGTAACCTACTTATCATGAATAACTTTAGGGTTTAAACTATTTTAACTTATTTTTTGGTACCTATAGTAAAATCTACAATTAATAAGTTTAGTTCTACGTGATAACTGAATAACTGATATCTTAATAATTTATAATAAAAAAAAAAGTTCAATACCACTCATGTGTAACACATGGATGTGTATTATGGATTGATGTATTATGGATCATGTACTACTAAGGATTAAAAATAGAACTATACCTATTCAAAATTTCAATACATGATAATGTTTAAAAATAACAATTTAGGCATATTTAAATATTTAATACCTATTTATACAAGGCATAAAGTAATATTACATTTCCGTTACACCATTAGTAAAAATATTAATTTAAATAATTTTCCGTGCCACCACCACACAGCCTTTTTTGTACCACCAGTGGTACGTGTACCAGAGCTTATGATTCGCTGCTTTAGATCATATATCTAAAATTATGTATGAATAAAGCATAAGACTTCAACTACCAAGTACACCAACCGTCACCTATTACAAAATGCACCTATTCATAAATATTTCAACGCAATTACAAATTTCACAATTGTCATATTATTTTGAATTTTCACTATATAATCATCCAACAACAAAAATAATGGTTAATATTAAATTGGATTATATTATTATCTAATTGGTTTATTATCTATTCATGTTTAGAAAGAATTGTTTATTTGTTGTTATCCTGCAGTTACTTCCTGCCTTGTAAATAAATACAGATTATACGCTATTATATTATAAAAAAAAAATTGCATTCCTATGTATTTATTTTCGATATTTTAAAATTAATGTATGTATGTAAAACATGTATGCATTATGATTAACCTTCGTCCTTCACAAACCTTTAACCTTGCCACCTTGGATAACATTTTCAATCCTTATAAGTATTAATATTGAACATTTTATGAATTTGTTTATAACTATGTTCCTGATTTTTACCAAATAATTTCTAAATTTCATGATTTAGTTTTATTATATTTTAAAGCAGCTATATAAGAATGACTTGTGCGGAACCTTGTATTACATTTTCAAGATTTTTTTTTATCGATGAACAAAAATGTTATGAACATATAGGTACACCTAACGTTAATATATAAATACTTTTCTTTAAAATATCCGTGTTTATAGGTATAGAAGTTTTAATTTAAATGTACAAATAGGAATCAATTAATATCAAACATTTATCCTAAAAGGAATTTGCTTAGGTTTACTTAGGAACCTAAATTTTAATCTAATGAAAAAATGAATTCCCAATTATATTTTGAAAAGCTGTTTATGGGCTATAGGTATATAAGCTATATAACCTAGCTATACTATATGATAGTATACCAATTGGCTATTCAATTATTTCGATATTAATCGAAACTATAAAAATATAATATTTCTTTTGTATATTACAATAGTACATATTTCAAAAATGTGTAAAAACACACCAATATATGCACTAAAAGATAAAATAATTAAAATGTATGTAGACATTTACATATATAATTAATTTAATGCAATTAAAAACGTAAAATAAGTCTTTGAAAAAAAAAATTGGTAAATGTCAAAATTTGGCAAACATGCACCGTAATTTCATATAGTTTAAATTGTTATGTCATGAAACAAATGCTGTGCTTACGTAGGATATCATTCCACCATCAACCACCAGAGTAAATACTAAATATGCACCACATTTATACAAATCCACGCAATATAGTAATAATGTATATTTTTTCAGCTTCAAGGAAAAACATTGAACCATGGGTTATTGTGCTTTTGCATTTTACCGGTCTCTGTTTAATACGTAATAGAATTTGAAATGTGTGCATTTATTTTTATATATATCAATATCAATATGTTTATGTTGCAATGTATTTAGATATATGAAGTGGGAAAAAATTCTAGACTAATGTCTTCAAATAGTGTTAATCGTTCCATGTATAATTTTATGTATAATGTATATTATTATGTAATGTATAAACAGTGACTGTGTAAGCATATACTCATCCCATTTTTAACTCTGAATAATGTTCAAATTTGTAATTTATTTCATGAAAATTTAAATTACAAATAATGCTGAATTTTAAAATGGGACGTTAAAGGGGACGCTTTTTATACGCCGTCAGTGGTTAGCAGTGGTCAAAGTGGCTCAAAATAAGTGGAGAGATGCCTTTAATATTTTGTATAGCTCTCATATATGGCTTAAATATACGTACACTCGTGGATGGGAGGAGTGGGGTTAAACTACTTGCACCTTTTTTTTAAATACAATTTTATATATATCTACTAGCTGGTCTCGTGCACTTCGTTGCCCCTTAAAAGTGCCAACTTTATAATACGTCTTAAACTTTGTTCCATTCGTTATTTGGTGAATGGTGTTCAAAACTTAAAAATGTTCATCGATCATCTTGAATCTCAAAATACTTGTGCAAGACCCACATTAAAATGCGAATTTTGGAAAAAGCTTTCTTATAGTGCACACTTACATGGAGGTATACGAAGGTACCGTGCAAATTGCAAGGCTCAAGTGATCATTTTTTATGCTCTACGATGTCTACGTTGATCAGTCAGTGAGTCAGTCAGGAGTCAGGACACAGTCGATTATATTAATAAATTATTATTTATTATAGCCATCCTACCCAACGTTGCAGCTTGTGATTATGCGAGCAGTATATTTTTAGGTAGGCAATCCAGTATCCACCCGTGGTTGATCCCGAGAGTGGCGTACGTAATTACAAATGTTTTATTAACATGTTGTTTATGATGTATTGATGTGCATGTGTAAGTTCCCGGGACAACATCGAAAAATAAGGGTTAGGAATACCATTTTACTAAGTTATATTTGGTTTTGACCAAATATGATATACAGGTCTAAAATTACGTTGCGTTGTTGTCCCCACAACCAAACTTAAAAAAGAGGAAATTAATGTTATAAAGTTCCAAGGTTGTCGGCCCTAGCAACTGATGATTAATATAATTAACGTACCATAGCAACCTCATTATAATTTTTTAGATTTTGAGCGTAAATATGAATGTACCAAATTTACTAGACATATAAGCATATAGGTACATGTCTGATGTATCTGAATGTAGTGGAGATACTTTATAATGTTTTATAAATTCGTGTCCAGCAATATACACGACTACTTCATCAATTTGAGGTGCATTATTGTAACGACTTCTGTATTCTGTATATGGCACACGGTCAGCTCTGATATCTTCTATAATTGATGGCATCGAAAGCACTCTTCAAGCTGCGCACGTAAGGATTGTGACAATGTAACAAATACAAAAATATTGCAAGGCGCATAATAATTCTCTGTAAGTGGTTGGGGCTATCGACATTCACCGTTGTACTTCACTCACCGAATCACCTATGAAACATATTTGCAAAAACTTCTGTTCGTCGGGATTGTTTGGGAAAAGAGTTCTAGCTAAATGATAAACTTGACATTAAACCTTAAATGTAGGCATGAAATCTCCATGTCCGGTTTCACTGGCACCAAATGGCGTAATTTTAAAGGCAGAATTGTAAACCCGAATCATATCAAGAAGATTTTTGGAATCTCGATGAGAATGATTCAAAAGACTGTTAATGGTTCTGGCGGATCAGCAATCTCTGCCAATAAAATTTTCCTCCTGAACAGCAAAGACCTGGTCGTTCTTTAGACCATTTCAATGCATGGCAGGAGTTGCATATTAAATTCATATTATTCCTATAGTTATTCCTATATTTCTATAATCAATCGATTTATTATAATTGAAAGAGGACATGTAACATGTTACTCATTTCAACTACATTTTAATCGTGCTTTTGTGAATGATTGTTTCTAAATAAGCTTTTTTTCTTGGCATCATTTGTGGAACGGCAAGGTTTAATTTCCTCTTTGTGGGCATTATACGACCAATAAAAAAAAAATTCTTAAAAATTAACTATTAAAACTAATCGATACAAACGAATAAAAATATAACGTAATGACACAGAATATTGCACTATGACTGTGTTTTTAATCTTTAATAGGGTAAATCTACTTAAAATTGTCACGGGAAGTCTTGGACATCACTATACGCTGGGCATTTAATTACGAATTAAACACAAGTTTTTAATCATATAGAGTTGGTATTTTTAACGAGCGACGAAGTTCACGAGATCAGTTAGTATAATATATATATATTTGGTTTTTAGTTTGGTGTCTTAATTTTAAAATTATCTCGATTTCTTTTTAATTTCTTGATAATTTATATTAAATATTGTATATAGGTTATAATATGTGAAAAATGCACTTTTATGGAAAAAATATCGAAATATGCAAAATAAAGAAATAAAAAAAGTGCGAATGCCATCCCACCGTGTATCCCCACTTTGACCATTGGTGTTAACGGGACTGAGTCTCCTAGTCTCCTGCGTCCTCCCACTTTAACCCCTGGATGTATCTCGGCGCAATGTCCAATATGACGTACCTAGACAAGATGCTGCTCGTCACTGCAATCATAATCATGAATGTATATTATATCTTATAATAATATACGATACTGTCTTGCGGTTTATAAAACGTTATCGAGCACACCTCAATGTGTGGAAATTGCTTGTAATTATTTTTACTTACCCACTCACTTTCTTACTAAGACACTTAGTTACTCACTATAATATAACGCATTAATTCTTAATATGAC
Source organism: Nasonovia ribisnigri (assembly GCA_027563435.1). NCBI lineage: Eukaryota > Metazoa > Arthropoda > Insecta > Hemiptera > Aphididae > Nasonovia > Nasonovia ribisnigri. Next base: position 42,406 of record JANEHU010005194.1, on the reverse strand, counting down.
CCGGCCAAAATTTTGAATATTTTTTTTAGTGCTAGTCGCTTGTCTAGTTACAAAAAAAATTGTCAGAAAAAATCAGTCACCAAAAAAAATAATGTGTTCCTGCAGTAACAATAACATATCCATGTCAAAACAGAACCTTAGTCATAATTCTTTAATTAATTATCATAAAAAACAATGGAAGGAAAAAAGGAATTAGGAATCTTTTGTAGGCAATATTTCCAATAGTATAACAAGCCATATAATTATTACTATATAAATATTCAAATTTTCATCGCTGTTGTGTATAACACTTCTACACTAGCCACCCTTCGTATTTGTAATATATTATGCATATCATGCATATTAATATATGTATAATATACACCTACATGTTATGGAAATTAAGTGTCTTATTGGTTATTACTTATAATTACGTAACAATATTGAAAAATAATTTTAAAAATATATTATATACCTACGATTAGTTTAGGTGTATTCTTTTAAACTTTGTACCTACTCTTGTTTTGAACTATGGACTATTCTTTAAATATTTTAATAATTATAATATGTATATATGTATATATGTATGCTATTTTACTTTATTATTAATAATAAGTAATAACTTATATATCACTACATATTATCCGTAGTATGTGCGTCGTTTTCTAATTGAATAACTGTATCTGTAATCTGTAATCTGTATAATATGTATAGGGAGTTTAATATATGTTACATATAATAATTGTTTAATATTACCATTGATTATAAATACTAGAATTTTTTTATATTACCTACGTACTATACCTATATAATTATATAAAATATATAAAGATCAATATTATATTAATACATTATATAGGTATAAAAACTAATGTAACAAAATATAACGAAGTATTCTTTATTCATATAGTACCTACCTATAATGCCTACTGCTGTCATATATTTGGATTATTTATTCATAAATATATATTATATACGAAAATAAAGATTTTTAATACAATTAATCATAGACAATTAAAATAAGTGATGTTTTTATTTTAATTGTATTGATTTTAACACCAATAGACAATAATACAATATGATATTTCACACTCAAATTATTTAGTATTGACAAAGTCAATCAATAATTTGATGAATATATTTATTTAAAGTTATAAATTTTAAATTATATATAGATGTACATTGTACCGTACCAATACCTAAACGTTATAAACTTTAATCAATAGTTAATCGTGATTTATTTCCCCAACATGTTTGTAACCGATGAACCTATGTATAACTGTATAACTGTATAAGCAAGCACTAGCTAGTAGCTGTTAATGTAATAATATGCAAATCCATTGATTTTATATGATCTGATTGTATTTATCTGTTAACACAATTTAATTTAAAAATAATTTTGAGTGCAGACTGGAGACTGGTTTAAATAAATAGAGTCCCTGTAAACTAAAAATATAGGTAAAAATTAAAAAATAAACAATAATATATGCTTGGTCGCTACTATCTGCAAGTACAAGTTTAAACCGGAAATCACAATGATTTTTTCACAATTTCTTACAATATACATTTTTGTTGTTTGTTTTTGCATATTCAGCAATAGTGTCTTAAAATATTGATATTGTTTTTAAAATTCATGCTTGTTTGACAAAAATGACAAATAATACATTTTTTCTTGTGTTGTGAACATACGAGAAATATTTATTTAATTGCAATAAATGAGGGTAAGTATAGATGTCAATCTGCTGTACAGTAGGTTATAAGTGACCAAGTGGGTCACTGTAATGAATGGTATTAAATTTGAATTGAGCGATATAACATATAAATATATAAATATAATTGTATAGGAAAAACGATCCTCAGCTGAGACGGTTTTTCAGTCTAGGATATTTCATATTATTTTTATATTGCAGTTATTATACTTATTATTAATACGGTAGCCGGGAAGTTAATTGATATTATAAAATTACAAAAAATAACTAAAATCGTTATTCTTGGTTATTTTATCATTTGAATTATAATACATTAATACCACGTGATGTTAAATTTGAATTTTGAGTTAAATCATATTGATACGAATAATTCCAAGCTTTAAAAACAGTCGCCTACAATATTTTATATTATATTTATATTGTTATTAATTTATTAATACAGTTGCCAGTTAAATTAAGTTAAAATTATTATTATTTGTTGATTATTATATATTATGTATAATTTATAAGTTAAAAGTACCCCCATATAATATGGATTATAACACAAAACTAAAACTTTCTTCTTCGTTTAAATATATAATTTCGACCAAATTTGAACATAAAATAACTATAAACAAAAACTGAGATTTTATATTTTTATATTTTTCGGTTACAGAATAATTTATTTACGTAAAAACTTGTTTCAATTTTAAATCCTTATATAAGGATTAGTTATGAAGTTATAACTACAAAATCAATTAAAATTGATTTAAAATTTCAATTGAAAAAATGTGTTGTCAGAATCAAACTTTAAATGCTTATAAAAAAAAATTGTGCCTATATGTATTTTAATTTCAATTACTATTCTAACAATATATCAGGGGCCTTGTATGAATTTTCCTTTTTGACCGAAATAATAATTTATCGATATTTAAAGAAAACAAAAACGTCCGTAAACAGCTCAAAACAAGTCAAGTATGACTCACTGAATGCTGTTTAACAGCAGGATACCTGCAGCATATAAAAAGCACAAACAAAATTGAGTTAAAATTGATATATATGATACAGTAAAATAGAGGGGCATATAGTTTTATAAATTTAAAGAATTAAAAAGCATAATGCACAAATAAATAAAGGTTTCCAACTTTCTTAGTAATTCAAAGTGTTTTAAAATAGGGGCTGCAATTGGTGTTTACGGAATGTTGAGCTTTTTTGCAGGGATAAGAAATAGATAGGTGGTTAAAGTGTAACTCCAAAATAAATAACTGTAGATATTTGAAATTGTCATCAAACGCCTATTGTTGCATTTTTCTGTATAATTTTCAAAATATTTTGACTTTTAGCGAGCTATATTTATAGATGTGTTATACATTTTTAGTTTTCTACAAACTTTTTGTCAAAACTTAAATTTCCTCATAAGTAAGTTGTTCTTATATACAACCTAAAGTACCTCTATTTAAGAATAGAATATTTTTTAGATATATCATTATTTAAACAAATAGACATGTTTGTCAACATTTGAACTTTAAGCAGCTTATAAAAAATGATATATCAGAACCTGTTATTGTATATTAATTTTCCGACTTTTTATTAACAAATAAAAATGTTATTGACATTTATAGAAAAAAACCTTAAAAAATTGTAAATTGAATATGTCCGTAAGCAGTTCAAAAACGCAGTCAAAATATTTTGAAAATTTTTATCAGAATATAGGAATTGATAAATAAACATTTAATATACATTTCAAGTGCACTTGTAGACATGTCTACAGTTATTCATTATTTTGAATTACAACATATTAATAAGAAAATCGCTACTTCAGGAAATCAACAAAATTTGAACTTCAAATGCTCATAAAAATTTATTATGACTTGCTTATAAACTTTTTTTTATTGATAAAATTAGGCAAACTTATGAGGAATCTTGTATTACATTTTCAAATATTAGATTTAAAAAGAAAAATTTTTATGAATTTCTAACTCAAAATAAATTGCATGATTGTGAGTTTTAACAGCAACTGGCCAAATAAGTTGATATTTCACTATTTTAGTATTTGTCAATTGACATTAAAGTTTTGTTTATCCTCAGTATTTCTAAGTTTCTAACATGACTGCAGTCTGGAGTAGCGAGTATTTAATAGTTATAATCAGTATTCAGTATAGTATTCACTTTTTAGTACTCGATAGTATCATCATTCATCAGTCATTCAGTCATCGCAGATGACACATAGTAATAATCGGGCACTTTGGCATTAAAGTATTAAACTACTGAAAGTCTGGAATCCCCGAATCCATCAACCAAGATGGTTAAAATTGTGGAATGTGGTGATTGGTGCCTGGTGGTTCAACAAATTTATTGTTTATCTATCTCGATGCTGGTATCAGCACAGAATAGATGAAATATCAGATCTGGTATCAGATTCTTTTCATATCATATTTTGTGATACTATAATTGTTCTATGCTATCGCCACCGAGTAAAATTCCAAGGAGATTTAAAGAGGAATCGATGAACACACGTAACCTCAATTTCTAGAAACTTTCTTTTGATGTGCCGAATTTTTCTATCAAGTTATGGTCAAATTATTTTTAAAATAATGATTATTCGGGTACTTAACCATTGAAAAAGTGTTTTAATCTAAATTTATACGAAGTTATTAGATGTTTGTAGTTGGATTTCAAAAGAATTTGATTCGTAAATACATTGTTTGAAAGGTAAGTTTTCTTCACTTATTCGTGATAAATTCAACAATGTTTGCCGACATTACGATTGTTGTTAGATTTATTAATTTGATTGCATTTTATTTAATTAAATTTAAAAATATCCATTAAGTTGTGACTGGTCTAAGTGCTGGTCTCCTACTTTTAGTATTTTGAATTTTCAATAGTCTCATTAGTCATCAGACACGTTATTATGATATTATCTTGTGGTGTCTACTGTCTATAATATTCTCGATAATATATATTTAATAATATGTTGAGTATAAACTATAAAGCATTGACTTCCATAGTTTCATTATGTGTATAAGATACATAAATATACCGTTACATATGCCTACAAATTATCATTTGGTTATAAATTGTGATAAATCATAATATGTGTTATAAGTTTATACTATTATATTATTTTAACATTTAATGTTTCATTGCCCCTAACTAGGTATATTTCATAATGATAATCAGCTTTAGTAGGATTTTATTATGAAAATATCCAGGGCTAAACACTTAAAAAAAAATGTGTTCAGAATAATCATATCTATCAAAACATATTAGCATTGATTTTTGGTATATAAGGTACACATAACTAGAATTTAGAATTTACAGTAGCCACATGATGTTACTACTTAATTCTAAATATTTGCTTAAACCTAATGTACTAGAATTTTAACTAAACTATTCACACCATAATATTGTACTAATATACTACACAATCGCAACCATTGTGTGAAACTAAAACTGACTTTAAATCTTAGAATGTCATTGATTTTAAATAAGTAATAAATCTAATCAATAAAACTAATTAAACTAATTATTAGAATTTATTTTTATTGAAGTTAAATATATTTTTATAACTGCATTAAATTCTTATATACTTTGTTATAACTAGTTTAATGTTATTAATAAATGTGAAACAACTACCTATTATATAAATATATAAGTAAAGTTTAATAAATAGTTATCTAATCTAAAATACTATAAATTGGGTAACTTAAAATGGTAGTTTGCCAGTTGGATGTACACTTATTTAAAAAATGTTTTCCTTTGCTTATTTTCACATTTGATTTTAGTAATAATATCATAATTTTGTATAATTAACTATAAACTCATATTTTTCTTCGAGTGTTTACACTAATTATTATTTGTTAGAATCTATAGATCCTCAATAGATTTATTCATTGATTTTGTTAAAATGTTAAATATTTTTATTATAATTTTTGATAGTTGGATAAAACAAAACAAAACAATGCTTCAGTAATAACTTGTAAAAAAAATTCCAATTTGAAACTGGTTATCCTTAACCCATATTATAAAACATTTAACTGGTTTTTTACTATTGTCTTATCTTATTTGTAAGGTAATCATAAATTCATAACTTGTCTAATAATTTGGTCTGCTCCATTAATATTAAATGTATATTTAGTTAAAAAGTCATTTTTTTATTACATTAAGATATTAATCATTGACATTTCTATGAATCAATAATTATAAATAAATTGGTCTTCTCTGGTGGTTCAACTTGTTGTAAAAATATTATATTTGATTTAACAATATATTTACTGTTACAGTTAATTAATCTATATTAATATGTTCAGTGAAAGCAAATGTTCTATTTCATATTATTGTTAAAATAATGTTTTATCTACGGTCATGTTAGACCATTCTCAATCCTCTAAGTATAATCCATTAGGAAAACAAGTCTTAATGATAAATTTAGATAAAATTTATCTTAATGATAAAACTAAGCATATTTTTAAGGGTAAATTAGGTATACAATTGTTTATTGTTTATAGAACTACAATATAATTATATCTCATAGCATTGAGCATAGTATAAGGAATAAGAAGTATGCTTAACACAATCCAGGTTTCCTGTCCCAGTTTGTACATTTCGCCTGGTGATTTTGTACATACTGGGAACTTAACTACTTTACCGGACTAAATGTTCAAACTAAGACAAAAACCCAGATTGTGTAAAGCATACTCCTTATTGTTTATACTACGCTCAATCCTATGAAAAATTATTATATTGCAGTTGAAATATGCACCACCTTCAGCGATCAGCTTCATCAATAAAAAATTATTGTATCTACCTAGGTATGTATTTGTATTTTTTTTATTTTATCGAATATCTGATAATTTCAAATTTTTCCATTCATAATTTATTTATGCAATCATATTCATTATTAATGTACTTGATTGTCATCAAAAATATGTATCTAATTTAACGCTACTAAGAATAAGTGATGTACCTAAATGTTATTATTAATTTATTACTAATAATATTCCACAATAGTCATACAAATTTGTATAGTTAATTATAATTACCTACATATTTTGTAAAACTATGTATCATCATCAGATTCTCAGTTAGCTTTTTTCAATTTTTTCTTTAAAATATTCATATTCCAAACTTTTTCAGAACTCACTTTTAAGTAAAAACGTGTATAGAGGGTGTTCTAGTGTTGGAATATTAATTATGGTGTTATTATTTTTTTAAGACTACTATAGGAGAAATTAATTTATTAAGTGCGTAATTAATATTATTATAAATATTGTATTATATAATGGAACTTTATAGGTACTACGTATAGCTATCCAATAAGTTTATGGATGGGTGGAAGTTTAAAGTGATCAATCCCCAATTAAAGGCTCCTAGTATGTCTTAAGTTTAACAGCTACTTCGGACGTGGTGTACGACTATCTGATTATTTAATATGTAAATTATTATATTATGTACTAAAACATGACGTGTTACCGTTCATGAATTAATTATTAACATATGAGGATATGACTCATGGTTTCCATTTTCTATCGTAACAATAATGCGTATTACATTTTTTACACCAAATATTAAAATATCATAACATCAGGACATAAATTACTAATATTAATAGATATTAAATATCGTAATATCTGATCATCTGAAATCTGGTTGTCGTTCGGAAACCGGGCGGTCCATGGGGCATATTGCCGCATATTTAGTATGTACAAGTATTACTTGTATTAGGCGTTAGGCATTTAGGCATTAGCTATAAGGGGCGGTCGAAACGACTACGAAACACCACGTATGCTGATAATCGTCATTCGTATTTCGTCGTAGCCCTCCTCCGGGTCGAGAAAACGATGCACTTTTACGCGCATTTTTTCACCGTTGAATGTTAAAGTACAACACTGATGACCTGGCGCCGTGTGGCTCGAACAGCAGCAGCTGCTCCGGTACGCACTACGTTCTGCTTCAACGGGGTGGTGGGGGGAAACGGCTGCGATTACGTCATGTTTTTATCACGCTTTTATCAGAAAGGGGTCGTCCGTTAATTTTTCGTTTCCCAGTCGTGTCCAATGTCCATAGGTATATCAGCTTATTAACTAATAAGCAGTTGAAAAAATAAGAGTTCTTTTCGGTTCTTGCCGTCTGCGCGGACGTTGCGGCCCGCAACTGTATCAATCGCTATTCCGTTATTCATGTCCAAACTAGTTTTTGTGTTATAACATTTTAATAAACAAATCGATATCGTATCTAAAAACAATTCGCGGTGTCTTCGGGCATACGTAATTAATTAGAATTTTAATAAAAAAAATTACCTCAAGACGCACGACGTTCGGTTAGTTTAATTTCCTGTGCGGCCTGTAATTTTGTACGACGCACTTGGAGGCGTTGTTATTTTGACTTCGGGAATAAATATGTACGGTTTTTGGTCTCACGACCTTTGTCGTTCTGATTGCGGTCTGTCTTAAAAATAGAAAAATTCGTGTCTTAACATATATATTTTATATTAAGTATATTTTCCTATAATACGTGTATTCAGTACGCGTGTAAATACATGCAATAAATTGGATCGGAATATCAGGTAAATGATTTATCTAAATTCTTAATATAATATCATGTTATTGGTTTTTCCTTTTATTTTTCTCATAATATTATTGCTAACAAAAATCAATTTAATTTGGAGTGTTATCAAATGTTTTGTCCTTCTGCCAAATAAAATATTGTGTCTTAAATTGATTCCTTGGTATTATTCATGTTTGATCTCTACGGCGTACCTATTTAATTTGTAAAATTGTAAATAATATTATGTTCTAATATGTTATTATACATATTAATTATTTAAGTAATTGTACTGATAATCACTATCTGTGATTAATTAACATCAGCGGGTTAATAAGTTTATTAAATACTTACATTGGTTGACCTTATTTATATATAGGTATTAAACTATTTGAACTGTATCAAATTTCAGAAATATTATTTTAATTATGAATTTTTAGTAATAGAATAAAAAGTTTTTGATTAAACCGAACATAGCACAGCAAATTTTGTTTGTTAAATTATAATTTATATATTACGATCTCCAAAATAATGTCCATTCTTTAAGAATACCTACCTTCAATTTGTTTTCATAATGAGTTAATTGATGTAATATTTAATTAACTTTAAAGAAATTAAAAGTATTAAAGTAGTTTAAAAATACTAATTAGGTATATATAATTTAAGCAAGACATTTGTGTTCAGCTTAGAGAAAAATAATCACCAACAAATTTAACATGTCCTTTGAATTTCTTTAAAACTGACATAATATTCAATAAATATTAATTTTAATTATTAAATGCAATATATTTTTGGCATATCTTGTTGCAACATCCTTAAAGGTGTATAACTTAACTAAACTACCTTTATTTGATGTACAATTGTAATTTATTTACGTTTATTCATTAAACATACTGGGGAAACTGTAGAAAAATTTAAAAATATTTAGGTAGTAGTAGGTATCTATTAAAAATTTGTATTGGTTATGTTTAGTAAAATGTTTAAAAATGCATTAGGTACCTATTTCATGATTTTTAGTTACCTATTTAGGTATTCATTTTATTTTATTAAATGCATTACAAAGGATAACTATTTTAAAAGCTTGATATTAAATAATGTTTTGTACTTTTCGGTAGGATTAAGGCATTATTAAAATTAAATTAAATGTTTCTTTAAAAAATAATATTAAACTTTTATAAAATTGGATAAAGTATGCTACCTGTGATTATATATTTATATGTATTCTTAAGTACTTATTTATATAAATTAATATTCGATATAATTGTTTTATAATAAATATGCAATAACCATTAATTTTGCTTTTGTGTATTATGATAATAAATAATAATATATTACTAGTAATCACTAATCATTTTGTTATAGAGTAAACTACCTAATGACGTCTTTAAAAAAGTACCTACCTATATTATATTTTTATCAGAATTATTAATGACCACAATTTTATTAGATAAATTATGATATGATTTGATATAGAATGCTTAGTCCTTTGATCATAGTTAGAATAAACTAAAAATTTATTGGAATTAGAATATTTATTTTTGCTTGGCAAATATTTACAAAATTATGAAACCGTTGTTAAGTAAACCAATATGTTATGCCATACATATAATATAATTTTTTTTTTAATTACAATAATATGTTACAATATTTATAAGACCCATTTCCGATGAATTAAAAATGTATGAAAATCAAGGTCAGCCTGCTCACAAATGTTAAACTAGGTACCTATTTATAGATAAATTTCCAAAATTAAGAAATTTATATTGAATCAACGTTTTGAGTTAATACACATAATCTCAAAAAGTATTTCAAAACATTTTATTTAAAATATTAGTTATTTTTTTTTTGAGAACTGATATATAATACCTAATTGATAAGTTAACAAAACAATTTGGCATGAAATAGTTTAAAAAAATATATATTCAAGGTAATAACTAATAGCCCACGTTTAATGATACTGGCATGTTCCGATGAAATTTTTTTTTTAAATTTTTGGTTACTTAGATTATAATAACATCAGGTTCAATAATGAAAAATTATTGTCTTCAAAAGTTTGAATAATGTAGAGTTCAAATAAATTTATGATTATGCCAGAAAAATTACAGAAAGGTGTAGGTATTTTGAATTTTCTTAAGTTTCAAAAATAATAGTGAGAACAAATATAAAATAAAGATGATTGTAATATTTTTAACCTGTTGTCGGTCGCATTGTGAGATATTTTCTCTCTTTGATATTGTATTGGTATATTATTGTCTTTAGGTATTATACCTTATCAATAACATAATATAATTTAAAAATAATTATACTTTTATAGAAATTTTAATATGTTGTCTGTGCCTGTCTAATGTAATCTGTATTTACATCACAAAAGAAAAATTCTCTTTATGGGACATAGTAATATTAAAGCTCAATTATTAATTTATTAATATGTCAAATGTACCTATATGACATAGTAAATATTATAATATATGAATTTTAAAAGTAATCTTAATAAATACAAATTGTATAATAAATGTGTTTTGGTAATTTAAACCATATAAAAACGATATAGGAAATGCCTTACTATATGACCAATGAAGCATAACAAATACGCCAGACTCGTTTCGAGTTAATAATGATTATTAAATATTAACTACAATTTCCATTTCTGTTATCTATATTTAGTTGACTTGCTTTCTTCTTTTAATGAAAGGTTTGAATCAAGTACAAGCATTTTAACTTATCGTTGTGCTTGTTTATTTTATAAAGTATGCATTATCATAAAAATGATTTGCCAATTCAAATTTATAGGGACATTGGACTAAATATTGATGTGCTTACCTCTAAAAAAAATTTGGCTAGATTTAAAAATGTATCTCAATTATTATTATAATCCTCATCATAGGATATTCAATTTAATTCTAATTTCTGGTTCTTAACTTTTTGATTTTCACTAATAAACCAATTTATTTTATACTTAAAAATAAATTTAAACCTATTACTAAAGACATGCTTTATCATTGACAAAATATCAGGGAATGCCCAAAGTTGTAAGTTGAATTTTAAATTCTGATGATTTCTTAAATTTAAAATTTACTATTTCATTAATTTTACCCGATAATATTATTTTGGAAATGATTTTATTAAATAAAACTTAATTATGGTATTTACTACTCGGTGAAAATAGTGTTCGAGGTATTTTATGTTGTTCTATAGGTACTCTTATATGGTAGTTGTTATTTATTACATGTTAAATTATTGTTTACTCATTAATAGGTCAAATATTTTAAATACATGAAATAGTAGTGTCATTCATATATTTAGTTTTACCCAAGGTTTTACCTAATAAATAAACTTATTTTTATTATAAATATATTTTACATACATTTTGTTTAATATCATGGTAAAAAAAAATACTCCTTTATTATGTTATAATAATGACCAAAATATAGAATAGGTATTGATGTGCTTTATCATTAATCAACAAATATTATTTTTGTGAAAATACATTGGTTTATGTATAATACGTCGTAATAGACATATGACCTTAGATAAAACGATAAAACCTATTGTCATGTTGAATATAGTTGATACATATTATTTTCAAATTACCAATTTCAAAATTATTTTTTTTATGTACTTCAGCATTCATAGTTGATTATCAATATTAAAAATAAATCTTAACATATTATTCCCAACTTAATTATACTAGTAGTTTTTATATGTCCAGTGAATACTGGAAATTCTCGGTCTCTGGAATTTTGTTCTCTATTTAAAGGTGTCTGTTTGGAGAAGTTTCACTGTAATATCAATTGATACTAATTAATTTGTATGAAATTCCTTAGTATATATTATAATAGTTCCTATTTAATCAAATATTTTTATAAAACATATTTTCTCTATAATCTTTTAATGTAAGGTAAAGCTCAATATATTTCCAGAAATCATGTTTGGTATATCAAAATCATTTTTATAAATTGCAACTATGTAAACATTTCAAAAAATTTTTATTTCACATACCTATCTAGTCATTGATTAATTTATTTGATGGCCATAATTTATGTAATATTTAAAATTCACTTCTAAATATACAATATAAATCTAAACATGTTAGTTTAATAAAAGTAAATTTATAATAATTGTGATGACTGATGACCATACAATTATTTTGTTATAAATATAGTATATATTATATATAATTAAATACTTATTGGTACTTAGTAAGTTTGATAAAATAAGTAATAGAAATATTATATTAATTATTATAACAGTTTAATTACTGATGAATACCTATATTATCAGGCACTAAATACTAACATCAAAATTCAAAACATTTTATGGTTGTACCATTTACCTACCTATAAGATTTCTGGTAGCCTTGAAAACTTTCAGCTAATTGTTTGTATAAATATTCAGTGTACATTTCATAAATTTAAATACTTATTTAATTTTATAAATTAGAGTAAATAAATTTTAATATTCCCAATTAGGATCAAATGTTTAGAGGTTTAATTAATGTTCCGCATGATTTATATTGATCTATTTTTAAAATAATATTTATAGGTATGTATATTTAAAGCTCACTTGCCTCTTCGATTGATTACATGATATTGAAAAATTGTGGCCTGAATAAAAAAAAATCCTGATCTGAATTTTTTTTTGTCAGGCCTGTCTTTGATAGTAGCTACCATACAAAACACGGTAAAGAAAGATTATACTTTTGAAATAGTAAAATAAAGTATATTATAACAACTGCACTTGTATGAAATAAAAAAAATATTATATTACTAGTGTTCCTACTAAATTAACTAGTATGAAACTTAATCTCTATAAGTCCAAACCAGTAGTTATGATATTGCTAAACATTAAACTTTATGAAATCGAATTATATGCTTAAGAAAATGTCTCACCCAGGTGCGATTTCTCTATCTCACAAATGTACATCACAAATTTGCATTCAGTAGAACCAATTTTATGTTGTTATCATTTTTAATAGAGTAAATAATAACTTATGAGTTATGATCAAATTTTCCTAAGATGAGAAATATTTTTAGGGTGTCTCGTAGGTTTTTATTGATATTTTAATTTTAATGTAACTTATGAATATTTTAAAATTATAATATTTTACATAGTTGTAACTTAAGTTATAAACTTAAACTAAAATATCAATAAAAGTTAACAAATGCCTCAAATAATGTTCTTACCTTTAAGTTTTATAATAGGTCAATCCTCTCTAATTATAAATCACGACAACACAAAACTGGTTGTACTTTTGGAAGACAGAGATTACATATCCCATATCCGGGTATGGCGTCTTTAATGTTTTACCAAATAACAGGTTGGTACATTTTATATATATATATCATAGATATTGAACATGTTCCGTGTTCGAAAATGTACCATCATCCCCAGTAACTATACTTTCAAAATGTATAACTTATTTAATTTTCTATCTGTAATTCTCAGTCTTATTTATTTAGTAGTTATTTATCGAATTTCCGTGGTTGCTGAAGGAATACAAATTTTAGTACAATAGTCTTATCCATCTATGTAAATATTAACTATACTATACTTGTTTCCGTACGTATTTAATTGTTTACCCTGATCAATCAATAATTAAAAAAATACGTCATTTGTATATATAGTCTATATAGTAAACACTTTTTTTATTCTTCCGTTTTATATTACTCTCCTACTCTCTCTCGTTCTTAATATTTATTTTTAGCTTCTCTCATACCCCGACTCAAGAGTGTTATCATATATATGTAATGTTAATTCATAATTAGTTATTAAACGAAAGGTGAAATCAGATAGTCTTAGTCGTACCTTGAAATCGGACACTCGACTACCTCACTTTTTGACTTACACCTTGTACTCCTAGATATTTTAGTTATACAATGTTATTCTATAACGAGTTAAAAATGTATAAAATGTATTTTAAATCGTCCATTATTTCGATGCTTTCACCCATTGATTCACTGCGGATCCACCCGAAGTTAACATTTAATTGCACATGACAATTTTTACTTAGTTTTGAGGTCAATTTTATTTTTATTTTTAGAGTTTTACAATAACATAAGGTCAAATGCGTTCTGGGGAAGCATTATTTTGAAATGTAGACACTTTAGCGCGGCTATTACCTAATTGACAATTAGTCATATCATTCCTATTGGCGCAGGAAGAGGTTTCTGATGTATATGACCTCCCCGACCTTGTTAAAATAACAATTGTGATAATCGTATAGTTAGATAGGTATGTTTCAAGACTCAAAAAGTAAATTTTACATTTTTAGTGAAAAAGAGATCTCATACACAATTAATGTACCTATTCAATTTATATATTATGTGAAGTTAATTTTTTTATGCAAACATTCCTTTCATTGATTTATCATAATATTTATTTTTTTTTTTTTTGAGCGCAAGAAAGAGAAATTTCTCTATGAATTGCTTCTGGGTAAAACTTGTTGTGAAATTATACAATTTCCTTTACTTACATCATAACTTGTATTCTAGTTAAAAGAATAAGTAAGAATTATTACTATAGGTGGAACCCTAGACATAAAAAAGAATAGTCTTAAAGGGGCTAACTCCACCGATTGAATAAAAATAATACGTTTTTAATGAATTTTCTAAATATTTATTAGGTCGCAAAGACATTAATTTGTATGATCAGAAATGCATTTTTAGATGGTTAAAGCTAGCCTCCCCCTCACCCTAACTGTGTTGTAGAGGATTACTAACAATGAGAAAATAATGCATTTAATTGTACATTACAATGATTGCACGAGTATACATAACATCACCAATACAGTAATACTTATCGATATTTGCTACCTATTTCTATATTTTTATTTGTCAGAAGTTAAGTTGTAATTACAAAAAGTGTATAGTTTAAACAGATATTTACATGGTTATTTTGAATTTTCCAATAAGCGGTTACCAATTACGAATTTATATTATTTATTTAAATAATACTAACAATATATCAATGTGCGTTCGAATCATTTATGTTAATTATGTTTATTGTATTTTGTTCTATTAAAATATGAAATAGGCCTTAACTTAATATCTGTTGGAATACTTGGACATTATATTATAAGAGTTATGAAAAAAAATTCACGTGATTTAATCGTGTACGTCGTAGAAAATATTAATATAATTATTTTAACTAATAATAAGTAATCAACGCGTTGATACCGTTAATTACGTTTGTATATTATTATATAAATCAATAAATTATTAATGTAACCTTGAGTTTAGATTTAAATAATGTTTGTATTCTTATTTATTTGTACACAAGTATTTTGAGGGAAAGTTACAAAATAATTAACCGTACATCCATACTGAGAAATCAAACCGTTTCTATTTCTTAATTAACTGTAGTTACCTATTAAACAATGATTCGCAGCGGGTATAATAATAAATACTTTCGTCCCAAATGAGGTTTGTATAGGTAGTTAGTAATTATGTTTATAGTTCATACATATTTTAATAGGTAATTGACAAGTTAACATTCAGCATGTACTGGGTATTGCGTGTAGTTGCTATTTTTATATTATTCTAATATAATATATGGAATTGTATCAATGTAAAAAAATAGATGTAATTTTTATTGAAAACAATATGGTTTTCATGTTTATAAAACAATATAATAATATTCCAATTTATAACACTACTTACTAGTTACTAATTACTTATCGTTTATCCACGCAATACGACGTATTATAAAATATTTCATATTTTCCTCTTGGTTTTTAAGTCTTCAAACTTATCGTAAAAATGTTTATAGTTTACGTATGCACCTGTTAACATGTTGGTATATTTATGGGTATTAAAATACTACCCGATATAAATTATCTACAATCAATCTTAATTTGTTACGTATTGACAACGATTTATCACAGTATATAATATCCGCAATAATCATGTATATAATATGTTATAAGAATGGCACATTCCTCGTACAGACCTAAGAAGAATGTGAAGTTTTCGTAATGCAAATATCCCTTATAAATAACCTTGACTCAATGTTGGATATGTACATATACCATATAGACAGTGTCTCGGCGATTCTGACGTTAAAAATTAAAACCTAATTAGTCGGTATTTATTTTTTCTTGCTCTTGATATATTACATTTAACATACAATGATGAGTATTAATACATTATTATTGTGCAACTGAAATTTATGTGAATAACGATGACGTCAGTATTTTGTTAAAAAATTGCTTTTTTATGTACCATCTGACAAAATATAATAGGCATTATTATAGAGTGGTGTTTCAAGTATATTATGCGTATGAATAATAATATTAAAAACTATTTACATGTATTACTTGCACTTGTGAGATACTTGATTAAATTTAAATTGTTGTATATATATTTTTCAATAGTTAACAAAACAACATTATTCGTACAACTCAACGTACAAACACAGATAATGTTTTTGCCTTTTAGTTTAATATTCGTGACTATAATTTTAAAGCTAACAATATTACATATTTTCTGCTACTGAACAAAAATTTCCTTGTACTTCATTAGCTGCTTTTTTTGGCTTTATTAGCCTAAATGGAGAAATCCTCTTCAATTTTTTAACAAGAAACTGTCAAACTTTTTTTCTAACTGAAATATTTAAAATGTCTTGAAAATGTTTTCCATACAATTATTTGATTTATCTAAATCAAACACTTATTTAGAAATACAGTTGAACGTGGTTAACTCAAACTTTGAAATCGTCAATAACTCAAACTTTTCCCCCGGTCCCTAGAATTTCCTCTAATTCTATTATCCTACAACAACTAGAATTCTTGAATAACTCAAACTTTTTGGCTGGTCCCTTCATTTTCGAGTTAACTGATTCAGTAAATGATGGATTCACTTTGAGTTAATTTTGATTTATAATAGTTATTAATTAGTCACATCAAATTAATTTTTTGACTATTTTATTCTTCACTTCTGTAAGCATTGTGATTTATATACAATATAATGTACCATGTACATATTAGGTATTGTCGTTAAGAAAAACTGATATTAACTAAGCATTTTAAAGGAGTTGAAAGCACATACGTTGATATTAAGTGTTAATAATTAAGAAAACAAATATTGCTTACAAAACATATTGACTGAATTTTTTAGTTTTTATTATTTTATTTGTGTTACAATAGGAATAACATTTAAAAATGGCCCCAAATATGACCAAGCGTCCAGTTGGCGCTCCTAGTGTTTTATTCAATGAAGATGATTCGGAACCATCTGTCGTTGATGAAGGAAATCAGATAGCTGAAGGAGAAACTGTTGAGAATAACAAATACAAACCATACAGATATCAAAGACAAATTGTCTGGCGAAATGTTGCTTTATTTGTTTACCTACATATAGCTGCACTGTATGGTGCATACCTAATGTTTGCTTCTGCAAAAATAGCAACATCAATTTGGGGTAGTTTAAAATTGTTTATCTTAATAAATTAATCATATGTTTTAATTTATGCATTGTATATTAATTTAATTTTTGTACTTTAGCAATTTTACTGTATCAAATGTCTGGATTGGGAATTACTGCTGGAGCCCATAGGTTATGGGCACATCGATCATACAAAGGAAAACTTCCATTACGTATAATTTTAATGATCTTCAACACAATTGCCTTTGAGGTAAGTTGAAAAGTGCTTAATTTTATTGCATTAGGTCGTAAGGTAAAAAAATAAACTTAAGTGTGAAGGTAGATACAAAATATTGTTTGTCAATATTCAACCATTGTGTTGATTTAATAAGTTTTAAATATATTTTTTTTAACAAAGGTATATTGTAGAAATATACAGGAAAAAAATCATAATATATATAAAAAAATTACCACATATTATATTTATTTCTTGGATTATTATGTCAAATGATTATTGTTCAAGTATATAATTATTAATTACTAATGTAACTTTATACTAATTATCTCTTCTAATATTATCTTATATTGATAATAATTTATAACAATTATCAGTACAGGTACCTACTTAAGTATTACAAAACCTTCATATTACTTACACACAAACAATCCAATTACTATTATTTTAAAACTAGATATACTTATGGTTTTTTAATTTGCATATTAATTACTAAGTTGCAGAATTTATACTTTTAATAGTACATACTGTGAACACAAAGGAATTATTTTGTTACAAATCATTTCAATATTAATAATATTTATTAATTTTGTAATATAGACTTATTTTAATTTTTGAATAATTTAATGTATTTACATCCTATAGTTTTTTGGACCAATTTCTAGTTTAATAAAGTAGATTGATACAATATTTGGAAGTTAGGTAAACTTACCTAGCCTATAGTTATAATTTATAATTTATGAATAATAATTGTAAACAATTTAATTTGAATACATCTATTTTGATTTTAGAACCATATTTATGAATGGGCCCGAGATCATCGTATGCACCACAAGTATAGTGAAACAAATGCTGATCCTCATAATGCTAAACGTGGATTTTTCTTTTCTCATGTTGGATGGTTATTGTGTCGTAAACACCCGGAAATAAAAGAAAAAGGACGTGGTATTGATATGAGTGATTTAGATCGGGATCCAGTTGTAGTATTCCAGATGACGTAAATATAATCCCATTTTAAAATATTCACAAATATTAATTTAAAATATTGTTTAGGTATTATTTGTTGTTGATGCCGGTTTTATGTTTCTTGATTCCTACCTGTGTGCCTGTATTTATTTGGGGTGAAACGTGGTCCAATTCATGGTTTGTGGCTACCATGTTCCGATATACTTTCACTTTAAATATGACATGGCTTGTAAATAGTGCAGCTCATATGTGGGGTGATAGACCTTATGACAAGTAAGTGTAAAATTTATTCATTTATATTATTTTATCTTAACATAATTTTAATTATGTAAAGTTGGTTTATGCGTAAATTGGTAGTTGTATGATAAAATGATAAAATTTTAATTATCTTACTGTATGTATACAGTACTACTATTTATTATTTATTATAACCTATATAATATAATCATAGAAGAATATTAAAAGGATGTCAGCACACTGTTTTCTCTCTCTGACCCCCATCTACAACAGACATAATACATCCATGCACAAAAAAATTTTTTACGTATAAGTTATCTTGGAGTAAAATCACCTATAAAAATATTATTG
This sequence comes from Nasonovia ribisnigri, assembly GCA_027563435.1. Classification (NCBI taxonomy): domain Eukaryota; kingdom Metazoa; phylum Arthropoda; class Insecta; order Hemiptera; family Aphididae; genus Nasonovia; species Nasonovia ribisnigri. Next base: position 23,048 of record JANEHU010005194.1, on the reverse strand, counting down.
AGAATAATATTTTTGTCAGTATGACCTCAATTTATTTAAATAATAATCTTAAGACAATTTAATATCCATTGAAGAAATGTAAACAATTTATTTTTTAATTTTAAAGTCAAGTAATAATAAAATATAAAACCTATATGTTAAACCCTCTATAATCCTCAAATAGTTATTTTAAAAACAAAAAACAATTTTACGTGACTGTTTTATCCATGTTGTGTGTATCTGAGGAAGAAAACAAATTTTGCCCGGACATTCTCTTAAAGATCCAAATTTATTATAATAATATTATATTTTAGAGAACAAATAGGTCATGAATATGTTTTTATATATTAATATTATAATAATTGAGATTTCATATCAGCAAAGCTAAGTCTCATTGTATCAATAATTTCCCATCAGTGTGTCTAAATATACTATTTTCCATTGTGGCCTAAGTAATTTTTTATTTATAATTTCATAATTTTAACATTTCATTATTTAGGCTTTTACTTTTTCTTTGCTATTTATCAGGGCTTTTTAACCCTCGGTTAACCTTTTTGAACTAGCTTGCCATGCTGACCCGATGTTTTGACCTTGATCTCCATAATCATAGCTATACAAGGTGATTATTTTATCAAAGAACACTCATTATTTCAAAAACTATTAATGTGTTTTACATTAAGCTTTACAAATTAACATTTTTTTTTTTTATGTTTGTTACTTTTTTAGAGTTGACATATATTTTTAATTTAATATTCAAAAGCAAAAGACTTAGGAATATTTCAATATTTTTAATCAAATTTCAAATGATAAGTAAATTAGCTACTGCTTAAGTCATTTCAAGTTTAGATAAACAGAGTTGTGGACTAACATTTTGCACCTGTGCCATACTCATCAAACTTAAAATTCTAATAAATGATAAACTACTAGTACAAAATTAAATTTTTATAAACCCCTCCATAAATATTCTGCTTTGGAATAAGTAATTACAAATGTATACTGTCATTAAAAAAAGTACTAAAATTGGTAAAATGTTTATTTTATAATGACTTAGGTACATATTTTAATATGTAGAAAAAAAAAAATGTTTTTCTTAAAACGTTAAAGTTATTGAAATAATGTATTTTTTTCCAATTAGTTAATCCCCGGTATATCTGAGTAATTATTAGGAAATCAATAAAATTCAAAAATAATAAAATAATAAATTATTTCCTTACCTTCGTAAAATACTAAAATTATGGTGTGATAAAATAATTCCCTCATTACATCTTCAAATAATTTTTGACAACAATGTCGAAATGTATATCTAATTCTGCCTGTTTTAAATCACCGCTATATACAGTATGAAAGAAATATTGTAATTTGTAATTAGAATTTTCTGATAGCAAAATTATTTTTAGTGTAATTTACATTTTATTTTTATTTACAGATTTATCAATCCTTCTGAAAATATTGGTGTAGCATTAGGTGCTCTTGGTGAAGGATGGCACAACTATCATCATGTATTTCCATGGGACTACAAAGCAGCAGAATTGGGAAATTATCGTGCTAATCTAACTACTGGGTTTATAGATTTCTTTTCTAAAGTAGGCTGGGCTTATGACTTGAAAACAGTGTCTACGGACATGATACGCAAACGTGTTGATCGAACTGGTGATGGAACTCATAGTAGCATTTGGGGATGGGAAGACAAGGAATTGTCACCAGAAGACCGTGAAGAAGCCGTTATCATCAACAGATCCCTTGTAGGGTAAAAAATAGTTTTTAGTAAATGTTTATACGAAGAAAAAAACCAATTACAGTTTGTTTTTCTTAATAAAAAGGAAAGAAATTAATAGAATGCTGAAGTGTTAATAAGAAGGGGGGAAACATAATTGACAGATCCATACACATAAACTTTTAACAATGTAAATAAAGATATATTTTAAAAAAAAGTTTAAACAAAAAGTTAAAACCGTTTTCCTTAGTTATTATATTTTATGTAATAAAATATAAATATGTATAGTATTTTATAATTTTAATTAATTTATTAATTTTTTTTATATACATTTTTGGAGCCATAATTTTCAAAAAAAATATATTTATGATAAAGTCCGCTTTTTTTTTCTTTTTAGTTCCTAATCATTAAAAATATTGTTTAAAAAAATCAATGTACTATTCTAAAACTTTAAAATATGTACATGTCATATTAATTACCAGTTAAATCACCCCTAGGTTGGTTAATCAGCTTTCTGGAACAGTCATAATATTGTATTTTATTTTATCTTGTGGTTTTTGTGAATTATTTTGTTTTTCATTATAAGAACATAAGAACATTTTTAAAACATGAATTAAAAATCTTTTACAAGTAAAACTAACTTGGCTCCATTTCATACCATATTTGATGTTTTTGAAGTAAATATATAATATATATATATATATATATATATATTCAATTTTTTAATACAAATTCTTTAACTATACATTTTTGTTTTTTTTACAATTATTATCTAACAGAACTCAAATGATGCATTGATAATTAACATCCTATTGGTAACCTTTATAATTATGAGTTACAGCCCTCCGAACTTGGTAGAAAAACATTTCATGTACTACTACAATATAAAAAAACATATTTATATAATATATTATATATATTTATAAATATACATATTGTAGTAATTTTAACATTATATATTATTATTTAATAAACAATAAATCCTTGGTTATGAAATGTCTAATTTATTTATTTTATGTGAGACTGTATACAAACAAAATATGTATATTTTTTTAAAGACAATTTCTTACAATTATTATTCAATATATATTTAATTATAATTATGACATGTTCAAAGAAATGAATACATGCTATAGTTTATACTCGTTAAAGATTCAGTCATTTGGTGCAGAATTCATAAGGAGTAAGCACTGTGTCATAGTTTGCTACAAAACATTTAAATGTCTGCTTCTAAAAGGGGAGTCAGAAATGTTTTTATGTGGTTGAACAATGATACCATTCTAATTGTTAGTTTTATGTGATTTATCTTATTACACAAGTCAAGTCAAGTAAATGTAAAAAAACAGCAAGTTTTTTCTGGTAAGAAAAATGTACATATCTCTTACCCCTTGCTCTGAAAATGTGACAATGTACAATATTATGTTAACAATATTTTATTGATTTAAATTTAGTAAGAACCCTGTGCAAATTTAAATTATCTACGACCTATGGTTATGTATTGCAGGGCTTCTCTATTTAACTTTGACATTGTCATGACCCTTTACTGTACTGATGAATGAAATTTATCATTACATTATAATACTAAATATTTATCAACATAGATTAAGATTAAGACAAAAAAAAAGGCTTTGTTCGGAATATAATTTTGAACTAACAACAATACATACATTTTTGCTCATTATAATTATTAACTACAATTTGTCTTCAAAACAAATTAACCCCTAAGGCTGTTTAAATATTGTATTTTTGTTTAACAAATAGAATTCTAGTATAATAATCATTACCATTGTCATATTTATATTTTATATATGTTTAGGCTAAACCCAACCTATAGAATTAAGCGATTATAAAACAGCTACTACAACGTTAGTATTGTAGTTACATGTAAAGCGATTTACATAATAATGCTTTACAAGTTAACAACCTAATATGCATCTGCGTAAATCATGCATAAACGATATACATCACTATGCGTACATTAATAGTTAATACTGCAGCCCCGTTGCGTTTTTGCAAGCTTATTCTTACAGCAACTACTCATAACATCTCAAAAGGTATAAATGTTTTTTGTTTTTGGAGATTTTTTCGATTGGTATATAAAGCCATAGTAACAACCTTTGAAAAGAAATTAAATTTTTAGTTTTTTGAATTAAAGCATACATTTTAAGATTCATATTGCGAATATTTTTTTGTGAATTCCCATGTATAGAAATGAAGAAGAATCGTGGAAAAAAAAAATCAATGATTTTAATCATATGCAGATCATGTTATATAAAAAAAAATCGAATTTGTTATTTATACTAAAACAATATAACCTACATACGTAATAATAATTTCTACCTAAGTCTTAAAGTGCGATGTTGCTGATACTAGGTACTTAATTGTGCATCACATCGTATTTTTCTTTTTATCTAATTATAATATGTATTAGACATATAACTATAGATTTTTTCCCAGGACTTGACTTGGTTAATCTACCAGAAATTGAATTTTGAACTTGTAGTTACGTGTTATTTACAAGTAGATATTTAAAATTATATTAGTTCTAACTAATAAGGTGAACACCGATACTCGTTCGGAATTCAATTTTTATTTTGGCTTTGTGGTATAAAATTAAAAAGATAAGCTGCCGTTCATGAAGATGAGAAATTGAATTGTAAAGAATAAAATGGTTCATTTTATGACGTTACTTTATTATTACTTCTCAAATTTCAATAACTGCAGCTTGATCGCCAGAGGACTTCTTATCGATATGTAAATGTATAAGGTACGTGTATCAATAATCATTACGGTTTTGATTTTTCTACTATTGATCTTCTGGGGCCTGAAATTATTTCATCGATTCATCATTTATACATTGTATTCATAATTAAATTCCTACCTGAATACAATATTTTTCGATAGGTAGTCGTATGTATACTAGGTACTCATTAATTGCCTTTGAAATACCTACCAATGCTTTAAGTAGAAATAGCTAATCCTACGAAGATTATATTTATGTATACCTATATATGCGGCTATATATAATATAAGCCAGATACCACTCGCTCATTTATTTATTGCTACATCTCAAAAACTACTAAACGTATGAACTTGAAATACTGGTTCCTCTAATGATCTAGATGTGCAATAAGAAAGGATTTTTCTATATTCTCATTTTAAAGAGGAGGTCAAACCAGTGGCGTATTTACGGGAAGGGTATCAATCCCCCCTAGGCTGTATATAATATGCAAAAGTTTCCGGAGTCCTAACTTAAGGCCACTAACTTTAAAGGCCGTGCTACTGGATAAAATCATATTCCCCCGAAGACAAAATACTAAATACGTCACTGGGTCTAATAGGGATCTAATGAGATTCACAGTAGAAATTTAAACTTTTTTTTATGGTGTTAATGTTTGCCATTGGTTAGTGGTTACAGAATACAGATTATAAATAAGTACTAGGTACCTAGTAGAAATAAGTGCTATTATTTTTTTTTTCAAATGGTTGCCGTTGGTTACTAGAGCAGATCAGGTAGAAGCATAATATATATATGCATACCTGCTATGCATCAAACTGTCGCGCTTATTTGGCCTTGTATAAGAAAAATATACCTAAAAACCAACTGTATGCGTGTTGCTTATATTATACTCTAAAAACTATTCAATTGAATTTGACGAAAATCTTGGATATTTTTAGAGATCTCAAAAAAGTTTGGAGAGTTAGTAGTTTAAGACACGGTAAAAATATACCAAGTGCTAAATCCAATACACGGCTTGCGGTTGCCTATATCTAGGTCGAAATATTTCACAAAGCTATGTACATTGTACACTGACGCAGTGATTTCCGATTTGTCCTTGAACTGAGGTACAAAACTGAGATACACTTATATAGTGAGCGTATAAACTATATAAGTTTTGCACACGGGCGAAGCCGGGATATCCGGCTGCCTTATATGTGCTTATATATAAAATAAATATATCCCAGAGATAGGTCATAGACAGTGGAGCAATTTCAATGAAAAACTGAGGGTGCCGAAGACCCTTATATTTTAAGTTAGTCCACAAATGGCATAAATTACGAAGGTGCTGAGTTGATCACCCCCATCACAATTGCGACTATGGTATAGTATAATACTAGTATGGTTTTTTGGTACGTCGAAGGTAAGTATATCATTATCGACCGTGATACTGCAGTAATCAATAAATTGTATAGGTAAATAAATAGTACCTATAACCATCATTATTCAACACCCTCTTCTCGGTGGAGTGCTCAGCAGGTAGGCGCGGGCCACCCTGTTTTAAAATATTTATTACCTATTAATATCTTTTACATCATTAACTGTACCTATATAAATTAAAATAATTATAACCGGGCCTGTCCTACATTTTGATTCTGGGCACGCCTCTGTCTCTTCTTATAAGTTATCGTTCATATTTATTCATAATACAGCCATATGCAGCCTTCCACTAGTATCGCTCTAAAGTGAATGAATTGGGACTTCCTAGTTATTCCTACGATAACAAATGTGTGTGCACATAAATATTAACTTCAAGTTTCTATGTGGTTATGTTATTATATAGTATTGTTCAAATTTACAGTAGAGATTAGTAAAAAATGTGAAGTAAATCTAAACGTATGGTACCTATTTAAGCTACCTGAGCTATAATACCTGGTAATACCTACCTATACTATACAGTATAAGACCACTAAGACATCATAGTAAGACGCATAACAATGAAGGGACAAACTAACTTTCTACACAATCCCTTCAACTTCGAGTTAACCACGTTCGACTGTAAAATTATAGGACATTTTAGGGACCAGGGAAAAAGTTCAAGGTATCGAAGAATTCGAGTTAAAGAAGTTTGAGTTTACCAAGTTCCACTGAATTGTTATATTCTACAGTCATATTATAGTGCCGTTGTGGTATCTTGGAGCCTGGTAGGTATTATAGTACCTATAGGTACCTACATATTATGATTGGTTTTTAAATTCAAAATAATACTTACCTTTTATAACTTAATTATACATTTATAAAACTTTTAAACTAACCTTTATCTATTTGTTATTACAATTTATACAATTATTAATAATAACTATAAGTAGGTATTACTTAGTAACGCTTGTAGGTGCTCATATTTAATATAAAAAGTTATTGTAAAATAATAATCAAGCTATATTTTTTTTCAACTTTTTGCACAATAAGATATATTGCGTGGAACATATAGGTAGGCACCTACCTACCTGTAGATTATTCGTAGTTCTGGAAAAAATTATCGGGGCTGAATAATAATTATAAATGATTTGTTTATTAAAAGTAGAAAAAATTACTCATAAAGTCATAACTTATAAGTAACAGCTAGTTAGTGAAGGCAAAAATATTTTTTTAGCGACCATCTCATACCATCTCATACCTGTAGTATGTTAAGCTTCAAAAAGCCGTTTAGAACCGAATTAGAAACCCAAACTCCTAAGTAAAGGTAAAAATATCAAACACGGCAATTCGTATAACATATTAGAATTTACAAGTATCAAGCATGGTACCTATAAGGAATTATATAAATATAATATAGGTATTATTTCTTATAATCTTATACTATGGAGTATGGTATCAACTATCAAGTAAGGAAGTTTCACTATAGTTTATAATACTATCAAGTATCGAGTAGTAAATCGTAGATATATCAACGATTAACCTTTTTGGCTATTTTACTTTTTATCATAAAATTCTTTTCAATACACCCATTAGCGGTAATTATAGCCAGACAGTTCAATTGTTGTAGTCATTACTCTTTACCGCTCGGGCAATTATGTTGAGAGCGCATTGTAGTTCATTTACATCGAGAAATCGATGTTTCAACAAAAAAAAATTGCTCAACAGCTTGGCAATTCTGCATTTTGTTTGGACACGTCGGCCTTGGAAATGTGGCAACACTGCTCGCTATTGATATTTTCTTTTCTCCATCATGTAAATTTGTAAAAAAAAATTACATTTTTTAATTGATATACATATATTATATTATCATGTATATGTAATATTATGTATATTATTTAATAAATATTAGTTTTAGTGTGTAGGTCTTAAGCAATTGTAATTTGTAAATTGTAATTTATATTTTGTATTATTATTCGTTTTCTTAAGTCGTCACCGCTTTATCGTCGCCCGACACAGTCCACTCTGTGGCCGTAACGGCCATAATCACTCCATTATTCTTCCTCATCTCTACAAAGGTAAAGTGAATAATTTCCATTTTTTTTCTCGTACAGGAAATCTAAAAAAATAATTTGTTCCGTTTTCGTCCCCCTAGTTGATGCTTGATATTTAATCTGTTTCAAACTATCTCTTTCCTATTGCTGGGAACTTCAATAATTATTTGTGTTACTGGGGTGTATACTGAATCGTAGACAGTAGGTATACCTAGATTATGTGTATAATGTTTTCCAATTTAATAGGAGTCGATCAAAATAATTGGTCACTTATTAGTTACCTATACTTTCAGTTGAATCGGTTTGGCTGATTGAGTAATAGTAATATTCCACTAAATTTATATATATGTTCCTATATATTTTTAATATTATAACTATATGCAAGTGTACTACATATACATATTAAGGTTATTAATTCAATTAATAGTTTAAACACCCACCACTCCGATTGAAATTTGTTCCCATAGTAAATGTATAATTTATATTGGTACTTACAAAAACTGTAAAAAATTTGGTTTAATCTATACTTAAACACCCTCCATTTCATTATCCTGGTTACGCTACTGAATACAATAGTGTACTTGAGACAATTTTTTCAATTCTTATTAAATTGTGTATAACACTTTTTATTAGTAATACACAATTTGTTCATACAAATTATTTTGTAAATAGTTATTATATTTTTAAGACTAATTATTTTATTTGTTTATTTTAGACTGAAAATCGTTGTTGAAAAAATATGAATCAATCATGTTGTCCAGTTTGCACATTGTACTTACGCCCAGGAATATCTCTAACTGTCCATTTGCATACGCATCCCAAAAAACAAGTCATAAAAGCTTTGTTATCCCTAACCAATCAATCATCACCTTCCAAATCAGACCAAGAAAACCTGTCAGATGACAGTAGCTCATCTTCAAATTCATCAGACGCAGGTGGATACTCTTTTATCATACCAGATAGAGTTAATAATGTGAACAAAAATTCCTTAAATATATCAGAGTCGGTTAATGAAGCCGGCAGAACTAACTTCAATATATCTGAGGCTGTTAATTCTGGGCCTAATAATGTTGACAGAAATAGCCCTAATAACTGTCCATCACCTAAAAGCCAAAACAGTCAAGCACTTTCTGAACTACGAGATGCTCTCGAGGATAGTCCCGAGGATGACATTGATATTGAAGATAACAATGTTACTTTTGAGGATGACTATCCACCGGAATTTGAAGAAGACCAACAAGATTGCAGTATTGGTTTTCAAGGAGAATCAAATGAATCAACTCAACATCATGAAGTTTCGGAAGAAACAGGCTCGTCTGTGGTAGGTCACTTTAATGATCCATTTCAATCAAATGGTAATCTCCTTGAAAATGAAGAATATATGTCGCACTATTTTTACTCAAGTGAAAATGCTCGTATATCTCATACTGATCCAGATCCTCAACTTAACCCTCCTCAGTATAGTACTCTTACTACAATGGAACTACACCCAGAATATTTATCATCAAACCATCAAGAACATAATTTAACTCTAGATATTCAAACAGATGAACTTATGCCAGCTCATGGAGAATTATCTGGCCAAGAGAGTTTAGAACCCCCTGAACCAATACTTGCATCCATATGGACAATGAAAAGTAGTGATGATATTCTGCCTCATACTAGTACTGCATGGGATGATACTGTACACGAAGTGAGTACTGCTGCTAGAAATTTAATGTGTTTAAAAAACAGAGAAGAAATCCCTAAAGAAGATACTAAAGAAATAATAGAGAAAAAAGAAGTGAAACCACTTATAGGAAAATTAATTTGTCCATATTGCAAATTAAAGTTCACCGATATTAAATCACGAAAAGCACATATCAATGAAGAACATAGAAATGAAGAAGGTGTGAAGAAAGGTTTGATGTACATAAAACCATTTTCGACCAAAATAGAGACTGATTTGGAAGAATCAGCTCAACCAACTACTTTGAAAGTGGAATGTGGCATTTGTGATCAACCTTTCGAAAATTATATACAAATGACATTGCATTTTATTGATACTCATAAAGGTACTAATTATATTTTAATATATTGCTTACATTAAGTTTCTTGAGAAAAATTAAATCTTCAAAAATAATATAAAATACAATGAATGATTTGAATTGATTTGAATGTACAAAAAATACTTTCATTGTATTGATTTTCAAATACAGTGGTCGCCGCTTATTAGACTCACATTGGGACCAGACCATTTGAGTCCAATAAGCGGATGAGTCAATTAACCATGAGTTCAATAAGCAGCGACCACTATACCTACTTATTAAGAATCACAAATTAAACATCCCTCTAAAATAATATTTTACAATACTAACAGAAATACAGTACTTTTTATATACTATATAGTATATGGGGGGGCAGCCAAATTCAAAATCAATCCCCCTTCTTAGAATTTACTATACATTTAGTAACAACTAGTTACAGCGGTTGACAGTAAATTTATGTATTTTTGTGGCTTCTCAAAGGAAGGAAAAGTATATTCTCAGTATATATGTCTTTATTAAAAAATGTTTGTGATTCTTGCTATATAGGTATTAGGTGTATATTATCACTCATTTACACATCATTTTCATAAATTATAACCAATGTAATGATAAAAAAATTTTTTTACTACACAATATATATTTTCATATTTAATCATAATTAAAACAAAACAATTTTAATTTTAATAAACTATGTACCTAATTAATTTTATTTTGTAATTATTTTTCCAGATAAGAATAATTTATGTCCAACATGTAACATAGTATTTCCTTTAATAACAGAATTTCGAGAACATATTCAAAATGTTCATCCATTGCCATGTAGTTTCTGTCCAAGGAAATTTCATTCCCAATTTAATTTAACCACTCATTTGAAACGTCACCTTCAAATTAAGCCATTCGTGTGTGAACAATGTAATAAATCTTTTGCCAGTCGTGTTAAACTTCAAGAGCACATGAATGGTCACCTCAAAATCAAACCATACACTTGTTCTATGTGTGATCAAGCTTTTAGTTGCAAATCAAATTTAAATAGTCATATTCGTAAACAACATCAGAGTAATGGAACTCCAAAAGATTTTTATTGCCATTGTGGAGAGGTGGGTAAAGAAAAATAAATAAATAAAATCATTTTTATCCCACTATTATTGTATTGTTTATAATTTTTTTTTAGGTATTTCACTCGTTAAAAAAGCTTGCATGGCACAAGGAAACTCACGAAGATAAACCAAAACAATGCCCATGGTGTTCAGAACGTTTTGTACACTTAACATCATTGACTAGGCATATACGACGTTCACATGATTCCTCTTATTTACCTACAAAAGATCGTGATTTTGAAAACATGAGCTGTCATTTATGTAATAATACGTTTTTGCGTAAATCGTTTGCTACCCATATGCTTATTCACAAAGATTTAAGACCTTATTCTTGTAATATATGCAACCGATCATTTCGAACTAAATGGAATTTAAGAATGCATCAGTGGACTCATATGTCACGTACGCACAAACCTTTTAAATGTACCCAGTGCAAAAGTGCATTTTATCTAAAACATGAATGGGAAGCTCATGTACGTGCACACAATGGTGTTCGTCCATTTACATGCAATGAATGTGGAAAACAATTCATCAGGAAAAAACATTGTATGAGACATATGGCAGAACATAAGGAAAGCAATCGTTCATATGAATGCAAGGAATGTGGCAAAAAGTGAGTAAAATTAAAACTAAAATATTACATCACATAAAATTTGAGTCCCCCAAATTTAGCACAATTTTCAAAAACTGACAGGTACATCTGTACACAAGTTCATCCAATCATACATTGTATGATCTGATCTACCGGTTAAAGCAGTGGCGGTCAAATTATTTAGTCAAGGGGCTGATTTGTTAATATGCATTGTTTAATTATTCAATATATAATTTATGATTATCAGATTTTAAACATTGAGAAAAGGGTCATGGGGGAGATCTACCTCTCACCCTACCACATGCTTGACCGCCACTGAGTTAAAGTCATAATTGTAGTCTGTTTTATATTTTGACACCAATTCTAGACCATTTCTAGTTGTGCAATGATGCTCAACCCACTATTGTTATAGTTATTATTGTCAATGTACGATCAAAAACTATTGTTCTTTCTAAATATAAATATTTAGGTAATTAATATTTTATCTAAAATATTATACAACCCCCAAGTTTTTTGCTTTACACTTCAAAAATATAAAACCGTTTGTGAACCCAAGTATTGTCACCCAATGATTAAATTACAATCGAAAATTATATCATGCAGTAAAAGAGTGCTAATCTTTATACCATTCAATCACGATAATAAATTGCGTATTAGAGTGCATACCTACGATAAGATAGCCCAAACATATTAGTATTGTTGTTACTTGTAAAAAATATTTATTTATTCAATATATTTTGATTAGCAATGTTTTCATAATATATATATATATATTTATTTTTAAATGTTAAATTATTTATGAATAAATTATTAATAAATTTATCTAAACTAATTGTTTGTAATTGTGTTGCTTAGGTTCCATCGTAGTTATTATCTGACAGATCACTTAAAGACACACACTGGACAAAAGCCTCATACATGTCATATATGCGGCAAAACAACAAGTTCTAAGTCGAACCACAACAAACATGTCCGTATACATCATGCGAGAGAATCAATAAACACTGAAGGTTGATATCTAATAGGTTTAAGCTTCATTAATAATTTACAAGAAAATGGTTTTAATATTTAGTATAAGGAATAATTTTTATAAACTAAATTTGTATTTATAGATTCTTAATTTTTATTAAATTGGCTGGTCCAATAAAATAGTGATTTCAAAATATTTTAACAATATATCTGAACTTTTGTATTTTTATTTATTTGTTTATTACCGATACTGTAGACATGATAATTATATTATTATTAATAACTTCTGTAATTAAAAGTATAAATAATTTTAACCGTCAGTTTAAGTATTTACCATCTCCTTAATTAATTAATTATTTTAACTATTTGAAATGTTATTACCAACTCGACTTTAATAGTGATTTAAATTGTACTTGACTGGGTTCTAGCAATTTTTGTGAACAAACGTGTAATGTGTATGTATATATGTATGTGTATGTCCTTCAATTATGTACTATTAATCAAAGCACCTGTGTTGAGTTATTTACCTTAAGTATTTTTAGTTTTATTTTAGGTACCTATGCAATATATTTATTAAGTTTAGCATGGTAAAATGTTTTTTTTATTTATTATAATATTGATGTTATTTTACTACTTTGTTTTTATAAATTGTGGATACTTTTTTTAAACTAAAGTTATATATCAAATTTGGAATTAAAATTATATTGTAACTTTCAATTTCTTGCTAATAGATGTATAAACAATGTAGACAATTTATAATTTTTTATTTTTTCCTTAAAAATACTGAAATATAAAACTAAAATGTTTTCTGTATTTAATTTATATTTATGTTGATATATAAAATATATTTCTTACCTATTTAAAACCAGAATAAATTTACAAAATAAGAATATTATTTTTGTAGCCATAGTTTTAAAAATATATGTTTACCATAATTATTGATTTAAGTAAATATAGAAAAAACATTTTAATTTTATGATGAAAATATATTTTAGGTACATTTTCGGAAAAATTGTAAAATATTGTTATGAGTTAATGTTTTTAGTAACCTTATTATTGTTTGTTATGGTTTTATAATTTATTTTTAAATAGTATTCATCTATTAATTTAGATGATATTAAATTTCTTATATTGCAATTTAAAATTTATTTAGTTTTTAAATTTTGTTCTTTTGCAATAGATAATATAAGTTGTAAGAATGTCAAAATATTTTATAATAAAAACAACTATACTATATTATTTTTTAAAAATAATAATGGTTTTTGTTTCTCCATTTTAGTTAATTAACTACTAACAGTAAAGTAGTTGTTAAAATTGATGAAAACCTAACATTGAATTTATTACCATGTACTATACTGTAGTCTGTAGAACATTTAAGTATAATTTAAAAAATTAAATTCATACTAAATAGTATATTATGTTAAAAGGTATCTTATATTATATTGAAAAATTTTTAAATAATGATACTTTTCATAAACATAATGGCCTTTACCAATTGCCATATCAATAATTTTTTAACAAAAAAATCATATAATTTCTAGTTTTTTGTAGAACATCTATAATATAGATGGTTGGGGGCGCTAGACCTATCCAGGGGGGCAATGGAAGTTACAAGCTTAATTGGGGGGAATTTCATTACAAAAAGGGGGCGGTGATAGTTTCATCTGTCGTTATCGCAATAACAGAAACACCGTACGTGATCCAAATTATCTGAATTGTGTGTTTTGTATTTTTAGATTAATCGTTCGTTGTCTGTCGACATTCGTCGATAATCTGTCGTTATTGCGATAACAGAAATTTAAATTCTAAACGTTTTTCACATCATGGCATCTGAATCGAAGAAAAAATGTAGGCAGTATAATATTGAATATTTGAAGTATGGTTTTATTCAATCGCCTACAAATATAACATTACCAATGTGTCTCATTTGCCGAAAAGTATTTTCAAATGAAGCTATGAAACCGTCGAGACTGCAAGAACATTTAACAAAAGTTCATGCTAATAATAAAATATGGATTTATTTTATTACATACTTTTTTAACAATATTTTTTTTAAGGGGGGCGTCTGTCGGATTTTTTTTTTGGAAGTGGGCGGTAAAGATACAATGTTTGGGAAACACTCTCTCTATAATCTGCCCTGTGAAGAAGTGACCGGCTGGCGTCATAATATGATTGAATACTTTAAATTATGAAAAAAACTCCCGTTGATCGAACTATTTTAATTTTAGTTATGGGCAATTCAACTTTTTTTAAACAACACCGAACCTTCCGCACATTAGTTGATGTATCTTCGAAACTTTTCAACGTTTTATCGTAATTTTTTTTATTTTAAAGCTATTTACAGTAAAAGCTAAAAATGTCCTAATTATGTTTATTATATTAAAAATTTCAGCATTTTTAAAAGGAAATCACGTATTAAATTTCTCTAAGAATAACTTAGGAAAATAATGAAATATTTTAAAGCTTTTTAACGAAAAACAAACATTTTACCTTTTACCAAGACATACATTTTTATGAATTTCTGATTCAAAATAATTTGCGTATTTTCGTAATTTTTACGTATTTTGTAAAAATTTTAAATTTGAATGTTTATAAAAAAAAATCACGACTGTATTTTTAAAAAACTATATGCTTTTTACATTTTTAATATTTTGCAACTGATATTATAACAATATATTAGGAGCCTTGTATTAAATTTGCAAGCTTTTTTACCCAACAAATAAAATTTTATTGACATTCATAGAAAAAAAAATTAAAAAATTTGGAAATTGCAAATGTCCGTAAACAGTTTAAAATAAATCAAAATATTTTGAAATTTTATCGTGTATAGAAAATGCTTATATAAATAACCAGTGAAAATGTCATGAGTATAAGGTAATTTGTTTTAGAGTTGAGTAAAAATTTCCGTTTTTCCTTAATTTTCCTTTTGTTTTTCCCTGCGCTTTTGAAAAGTATTGGGAATTTTACCTCCCAAATGCACCAACCAGATTCACATTCCCACCGAGCAAGATACTGAAGTTGAAAATCGTCTGTACACAGAATAAAAAAAATTTAAAAAAAAAAACAAAACAATAACACATCATTGTAAAATTAATACATTCATCGTTCCAGTCAGAATCTAAAACCAATTTAATTTTAGGAGCTAGGTATCTAGTATTTTGTCCAGAATTCAGTAGGTATTCAATGATTTTATTCATAATAATATTCTCTTAGAGAAATATTATTATTTACAAGAAAATAAAATCCAGACAGATCTGAGTAGGTATGTTATATTTTCTACCTATACGCCAGTGGCCTCAAACACTGTGGGCATGTGGTTTGCAAGAAACATTAATTTATTCTAACAATTTGAAAATAAAAATAAATGCTTATTAAACAAAAAAAATCAATGTGTACATCTTTTTTTTTTTTTTTTTTTATTGAGATTTTAATGGGTAATTATTGTATCTCGACATTTACATTTTAAAAATTAATACAATAAATAAAATAAAATACATTAAACTGGATTAACATTGTAAAGCTCACACTCTTAAATTTGAAGCCCTGTTTGTTTTATAAAATTTAGTGTGTGTATAATTAGCTTAATATTTTTAGTTGAAAGGGCGTTGATAAGAGACAAATTGATATCTAGGGTGGAAAACAGATTTTTTAACGTTTTTCTTTGTATAGATAGGGATGAACAATTTAGAAGTAAGTGCTGGAAATCACAATATTCTCCACCGCATTTGGGTAGGGGACAATATGGACTGTTGTTGAGACCCAATTTAAACGAATGGTGAGGTAGTAGGCTATGGCCGGTACGTAATCTGGTATATTTAGTTATGGTGGCGCGGCTCATTTTTAGCGATTGAAACCATGGTTGACTTGGTATGTTTTTGAATAAGGATCTATAACTTGAAGCATAGGACTCTGGTAGGGAATCCCATTCCAACTTCCATAGCTCCTGTGTGGACGTACGGTGTAAAGTGACTAAATCTGTATAGGGACACCGCAGGGGGCCCGAATAGGGCTGATTGGCGGAAGAGCCAGCCAACGAGTCAGCGCGCTCATTGCCACTTATGCCTATATGCCCTGGAGCCCATAGGAAAGATATGGTGAAAGACCTGATTTTGAGGGATAGTAATAATGCACGGATTTTTAGAACTATAGGGGAGCACTTGGAAAGGAACGGGTTGCTAACGATAGCTAGAATACTAGCTTGTGAATCTGACACAATAAGGAAATTACCGCAGGGGAGAGAACTTATGCAAGAGAGAGCTTCTAGGATAGCCCAGCATTCGGCAGTGAATGAAGAGACAAAAGCAGACAAGTTGGAGGATGACTGTATATGTAATTCTGGAAGAAAGTAAGCAAAAGCCGCACCTGATTGTGAGGCTGAGCCATCAGTGAATACCAAGATGGATGAATTGAAATTGTCGGCAATAAACTGTTTGAATAAATTGTTAATTATACATGGGGGCATAAGGCGTAAATCTTTAGGGGTGTGTCCCAGGAAGTTGGGAGACACCATCACATCTGGAATGAGCGTTAGTGCATCAAAGTTTATGAGTACATCTTTGTAATACCTATTATTAAATACAGTTATATTGGGAGCGGGTTTCTAGTTCGAGTATACCACGGTTTTTTAAAAAGATCACATGTTCGAATGCAGTAAACTGGCCGTATTATGGTCATATTATGGTACAAATGTTTTGTGTACGAAAGATCGAGTGTTTGAACAGATTTTGAAATAATAAATTATAAGTATATAAGATTATATTATTATAATAGCCAATAGGTTATAATAAATTAAATGTATTCGATATGTTCGAAATGTGTTGCTAATTCATTTGATTTATATAACTTATTGTATCAAATAAATTTAATATAATTTAATATGAGTTCCGTTAGTACCTATTAAAATATACCTAACATTCGTGGAGGTATAAATGTATAATTTTAAGTTTCAATAACTCCATATACTTATATAGTTATGTACTTATGTATACAAAATAAATGTGTAAATAGAAAAATTGATATTAAAAATATGTTTTATTGAACATGTAAACTTAAGTAGTTAAGTACTATATATTGATAACTACACGAGTTTGAAATTATATAGGTACCTGTCCGTATCTTGACGCAAAATTGTATAGTTTGTGTAATTTTAAAGGGTTTTTAAAATACATTGCTCATTTTAAATTTCTATTATCCAGGATTTGACGACAGGGTTATACTACCGACAAGTTAGGAGATTTAAATTGTGATGAAGTGACATCATGAAGATGATTAGTTGACCTAGTAGCAGCCTAAAAATGCCAAAAATATACTTGTACAACTTTTGTTATGCCTAACCTTTGTAAGTACCTACAAACATCAAATTTTGATATTTTAATGACAAATAATGATTGTAGTTCCGTATTTTGGTGTAAGTACCTAATTCAAAACAATTAATATTCAAAAACACAATTTCGTGTATAGAGACCCCCAAGCCCCCCACTCCATTTCCGCCAATGTATCCAGGTACTATTAGGATTGTAATATTGTTATCTAGCTATAAACCAATTTACTAATATAAGTATTAATTATTTACCATTCAATTAGGAATTGATAATAATAATAATATTATTCTATGTTATCGTAATTAGTTATTGTACACTCGGGGAATTGCATGGGCATGTCTAATGACAACGGCTATAATGTCAACCCGGTTTTTGGACGGAAAGTGTAGTATGGAGAGTACACAATTACGAATTACACACACTGTTTATTTACTTCCTATACACATTGACATGACCCATATAAACTGCAATATAAAACACCTAGTTTTTACTACCTAGAATGGATTACGCTCCAGCCCCCTTTTTGAGTTAACTTAATTTTTTAATATCCTTTTTTTAAACTTTTAAAGATGTGTAACATTTGAATTTAACAACAAATAATTTCATAAAAACAACATAGTTTTTAAGTTTATACTGTATAACTATACGTCTATACACTATTCCAATAATAATGTGATTTGCGATCGCATATATAAACTAAGGATAATTTTAATTAGCAATAAACTATGTGAATAAGACAAGTGTCTACTTAATTCCTAGTTTAAAAAAAAATGTCTATTCTTATCTGTAATTGACAATTAATTAGCATTTTGGAACTAATTTGGAGATTTTTTTTTACATTTTGCTTTAATTAAAACATTCGATCGTCGTCTTATCGATTTTTAGTTGTAAATAAAGTTTATTCTCGTATTTGATTGTTCGTGTACACAATATCGGATACGTTATGTGGTTATTTCACGCATACTTACGGGGATGAAATTTGATTTTGGGTGCTTGTTGCGAAATACGATCCGTTTTGGATTGGATGCTAACACTTTCTATCGACGAACGTAATTTATACTCGCCATGAATTAAAATGTAATTATGGAAAATATTGACCACTGCAGTAGTGTACCTATTTTGCCTATACAATACGCCAGGCAACATTTTGTGTTTGGACGAAGTATGTAAATAATTTATTTATATACTCATCGCATCAGTATTAAGCTATTAACTACGATGTTTAGCGTAGTATATAACCTTAGGTGTTACATATCTTAACATTTTATATTTTCTTATATTTTTGATTACCTATGATATAATTAAACTTTTATAATTATAAATTGGTTGTTATCAAGACTTACTATTAAATCAAAAATGTCTTTATGTACTAAGAAGGTCTATGAGTTCCAACAGGTTAATGCGTTTTAAAAAGAAAAAAAAACTTAATTAATTATTAGATTATGTTGTATTAGAGGTCAAAGATAGCTGTCTATTTCGAATAAAAAACAAAATGATTAAATACAAAAACATATTTAATAAATAAATAAATAATTGCTAGTGGTACCTATGGAATTACTAAAGGTTGTGCACAGTGTTCAACAATTTCGAGCATATTCCCATAATTATTGGGTTCATTTTTGAATCTGCACCGATTAAATTATGCCACTCAAATATTATGATATCCAGAATATAAAATTACTTTCGGTATAAATCCAATATCTATGAAATAATAAATTGATACTATTCGAATTAAAATAATGCAATATCGTAAGGTACTTTTAAACGAAGTGCACGATATGCAATGTCGTTAGGCCCAGCTGTAATTGATATCACCGGGGTTACCAAACAGTTATTTTAATAACAATATTAAAATTTTAAATGTTAACAAATGTTCGTAGTGTTGTCTGTGAACCTACGTTCGTCGTTCACCTTTCAATTTTGTTTTCATTAGTTTAACTCTAATAAATCATTTTGTATAAATTGTTCAATTTTTAAACTGCAGCTATTCCTGCTAGAAAATTTCTAATTAATTATTTGTTAAAAAACTGTTTATTATGAGTAATATTTTTGGTTAAAAAAACTGGAAAATGGAGATTACAGATTGCATTTTTCAGCTTATGTACTTACTATAATGTTTACATGTAACTTAATTTATATATCTTTTTTATATTGTCTTTAGTCATTTCACTATAATGTAGGTACCTACTATTACAATATTAAATGTAAATATATATGAAATTTATAGTTAAATCGTTTACTTTAAAAAATAAATTTATATTATCTCAAGATAAGTAGGTATAAGCTATAAGAGTATGTGACATACACATTACTTTTATTGATATTGTGTTATTGTATCATCATATAGTTGACTTTACCATGATTAATGAATATTATATTATTCATTTAATGTTCATAATCAAAATAGTGAGTGTTAAATAGCTAAAATCATCATCAGTGTTTGGTATTCACATCTATGATTTGTCGCAGTAAACTTAATTCTTTGGAAAATTAAACAATTCTATTCGTATATTAGGTATACATTTAAGAAGAAACTTATTATGTTACCACTTACCATCGCTACGGATAGACAATTATGTTATTATTAGTGTATTTGTGTATTAAATGTAAAAATAATCAAAATTATTTTTACACATTAAACTGTTGCAGTATGTTTGATGTACGAATTTTTTTTTTTAATGACCTTTTAAGTATCAATAGACTTAAGAGTGAATAACAAACGTGTCAACACAACATCTAAGTATGGAAAATCGTTTTTTAAAGCTTCCACAACACTTATTAAGTCAGAATTCTTCGATATTTGGGCTGTAATTGCTTCGTTCATTTTTGATTCACTTTTTATCAGCAAACGGTATTTTTCTTTTTTTACATCTTCCAAGAATTTGATATGATTTTGCTTGAAGTTTAATTTAAAAAAGTCCTAGAAAAAAAAGAGTTACGTCAATATAGGACTGTTAACAGTAATAATTATTACCTATTGGATGAACAAAAATAATTTTTAACCCACATTATGAAAAATATTTTTTTTTTATATTCAATAAATTAGTATAACAATAACTTTCATGTGGCGCGGTGCCTTCACTCAACTGCGGAAAAGCTCCGAGTGCACGCATCGGCCATGGGTTGTTAGTTCGTGGATGGTAATTAAATTAAATACCATCTAAACCAGATTGGGTATGGTTATTTAATATCATATATACAATATAAAGCAATATGTATACCATGTTTCAATTGAACCTGTAATTTCACTATGGGCCCAGCCCGGCCCCCTATATACGCCACTGCGTTTGATAATCTATTTGTTAAGTATAGTGGTACTGGGACAGTTTGGGCTTGTATTTAAAATTCAAAAAAATAAATTTTGAATATGTGTATAATTCATAAGTATAAAAAAAGGATGAGCATCTTAAAAAATCACTATGTATAATATATTATACTATATACCTAAATGGCTAAATTTAAAGTAGGTCTTATTTAAAGCTTATAACAATGTCTACAGATATTCATTCTAAAATATGTTATAGGAGAGGAGGAATAACTAAGTTACCCTGATTAAAAATGTTAGCACATAGTATACTAAGTAAAAGAAATTTTTAAAAAATATTAAGGGGGCATTTTTACTTAATGACCTATCTTAGAATTGCTAGAAATTATAATTTTTCTAGCATATACAAACTTTAAGTTTTAAAGTATTCATATCTTCAATAGTTTTTGCTAAATCGTTAGTATTTTGTTCAACGTTGATAAATTTATCTCTTAAATGTGTAATTTTACACTCCAATTCCATTTTATAATTTTGTGCACCACTTATGTCTTTGTCTACTTTTTTACATTTCTGTAAGGTACATTTAAATAATATGAATTAATATTATTATTTATTGATACATTTTTTTGTAAAGCAATAAGCATTTATTATGTGTATAATTTGTAGATTATAATATATTTAAATCATATAACTGTTGTCTGTTATGGAAACATAACTATAACATTACCTATACCCAACCTTATATTATTAACATAAATCATTCCTACTAGATTATATCAAACCAAATATGTATTTTTACCGAAATAAGATATTTGGAACGTTTATTAATTTCTGAGCAGAGTATTGATTTTACTATAGTAACAAATAAAAATTTATTGGTATTTATATAAAAAACATTTATATAAAAAAAAAAAAAAGGGCGGGTAAGTGTATGTCGCTCTGCTGTACAGTAGGTTACAAGTGAGTCACTGTAATGGATTGTGTTAGATTTTAATCCAATGATATAATATCATTGAATAAGAAAAACGATTCTGAGCGAAGACGGTCAGTCAGTCTATAATATCTTACTAAGTCTAAATGTATTTGATGATATTATTGTGAATAAAGTAATTAATTTTAGTATTATATAGGCATTAGTATTTACTATAGTTGGTTAAATTCATTTTTCTCAAAAAAATTATATTTTAAAATGCCATTGCGTGTATATAAAATATAACAATATATTCTAAAAGTTTCATATACCAACAAATAATATTTTTAAATTATATCAAAATAACTAAAATCATTATTCTTGGTTTAAATATGAAATTTTGTCTAAATTGAAATTAAAATGTCTGTAAAAAATAAATGTATTGATATATTTTTTAGATTTTTTGGTTACAGTATGATTTATTTATGAGAATTTTTGTTTTAAATTTTCAACACTTAGTTATAAAAACTGAACATTTTATAATTTTTTAATTACAATGATTTATAATTTTCGAGATTTTGACAAAATTTGTCAAAATTCGAACTTTAAATGCTTATAAAAAATAATCGTGCCTATGTATTTTTAAAATTTTTCAACTGATGTTGTAACAATATATAAGAAAGCTTGTATTAAATTTTCAGACTTTTTAGCCCACCAAATAAAATAATTTTATTGACAATTATAAAAAAAAAAACTAAAAAAATTGAAAACTAAAAATGTCTATAAACAGCTCAAAACAAATCAACATATTTTCAAAATTGAATGGTGTATAGAAAATGAGAATATAAACATTTAGTGAAATTTTCATGCATCTACAATTATTCGTTTTGAATTACAACCAAATAAGAAAAACGCTACATGAGAAATCGAGTGAATATCCTATGTTGTAAAATTATGAACTTAAAACACTCATAAAAATTTATTT
>JANEHU010005193.1:0-220577 GCA_027563435.1 Nasonovia ribisnigri | reverse complement strand
TTGTAACGGTACACCACCAACTAAAACAGTCCTTTTCAGGACTACACAATAACAACCAATCACAGCACGCCATATTAGAAATCACGGTAACCAGAGCTTTACTACTAAATATGAGTGATTTCAAAGTGTTTAACGACTTAACAAAATACAGCCATGGATAGGGGGGATTAGGACACATCTAATGAAACCCTCCCCATGGCTGTAACCAAAAAACCCAATGAATAAATCACAAATCCGTACCGACAGAAAACACAAGCATTACGGCGGCACACACGCTGGTTTACTAGTCGGTACGGCGCACGGGTTATATACCGGTCGTTTTCCGACCACAATCATCTTCAGTCTTCAATCAACATTACCTCTTCTACCAGAACACACCAGTATCTCAGTAAGAAGAAAAGAAGACAAGAAGACCACCGAAGCGAAAGACGATTAGCTGCAACCGGCGGCTGGAAGCCACATCGACGAAGACGCCGAACGATCATTCCTCGTACGGACTGTGCGCACCCCGTACGGGCACCGCCACATTCTCACCGTACGGAACGAAACCGCAGTCAGTAACTGCCAGAAGGAGCAGCGACGGAGAGCGACGAGCATCCGTAGTCTAACGGCAGCACCGACGACCGGAGCCAGACCAAGACACCGGACGAGCCGGCAACGGAACACGTAGTTACGTCCCCGACCTCCCTCGGCCGCTTTTGAGAGCCTGCCTACCCGGGTCTGATTCACCGTAGCAGTCGCTTCATAGCTAGACACTACCCGTGGTCGACCTCCAATCCCTCGCTATATGCCATACAACCATTCCTACAGCCCATATTGTAAATAGGACGGAACTTATTGCCCGTCGTGACGAAACGCCCTACCGGCAGCTCGCTATTCAGCCCGGCTGTCGTATTAGCGAACCGACCTCCCCCCACTACCATATTAACTGTACATATATATATTTGCATAGAAATAAACAGAAGAAGTGATACCGATAACTTTAGTGTTATTATTTCACTTCCCACGAAACAAGCCAGAAGGCTACTGTTTCAGCTGGCGCCCAACCCGTGACTCGGAAACTACATCGACCACAAAATCAACACAATATACAAGTACGACGTTTACTAGTCGGTACGGCGAAATAGTATACCCGCCAACAAACCGATAAGAACGTCTATTAGTCAATACAGTAACACCGCAATCGATATTTTGGAAGTTTGAATAACCAACCCGTGCCTCGGAAACTACATCGACCACGAAATCAACACAATATACAAGTACGACGTTTACTAGTCGGTACGGCGAAATAGTATACCCGCCAACAAACCGATAAGAACGTCTATTAGTCAATACAGTAACACCGCAATTGATATTTTGGAAGTTTGAATAACCAACCCGTGCCTCGGAAACTACATCGACCACGAAATCAACACAATATACAAGTACGACGTTTACTAGTCGGTACGGCGAAATAGTATACCCGCCAACAAACCGATAAGAACGTCTATTAGTCGATACAGTAACACCGCAATCGATTTTTGGAAGTCTGAATAACCAACCCGTGCCTCGGAAACTACATCGACCACGAAATCAACACAATATACAAGTACGACGTTTACTAGTCGGCACGGCGAAATAGTATACCCGCCAACAAACCGATAAGAACGTTACTAGTCGACGCGGTAATACCGCAGAACAATTTTCTTGGAAGTCTAGTAACGGATTCAACAGAAATGACCAACAGAAGAACTAACAAAAACACTTCACGCAACGTCGAGAACAGTCCGGTCATTGAAACCTCAGCCGAAAGAATTGCACGACTTGAAGCAACTATTGACCAATTATCGAAGAAAATACAAACAATGCAAGATGATTTTAATAATCGCATCGAGTTATTACATCAACTCGTAAACGAAAATGATACCAAATCATTTGTTACAGCGACAAAAATCAAACAAGACGTTGAACAGATTAACGAAAAAGTAAGGAATAAAGTTTCAACAGAAAACTCACCAATAAAACCTAACTCAGTCGATCTACCACTACCCACCTTCGAAGGAACAAACGAAAATGACCACCCGAAAAAATTTTTAAAGGCAATCGACACATACTTAAGCCATAAGAGAGTAGTCGAAGAAGAAAAAATGCTCTTAATTGAAAGTTGCTTAAAAGGCAACGCAGCAAAATGGTACACTATGATAAAAGATGCATCATTAAACACAGATAACTTTAAACAGCTATTCCTGAAATATTTTTTCTCGGAAACCAAACAATGGGGAATCTTCATGAAATGCACTGAAGCTGGGAAAACACCGACAAAAGAAAATTACCAAGAACACTTTCACAGATGGATGGACGAGCTTAAATACTTAGATTCGCCAAAAATCACGGAAGAACAAGCCATCAACTTAATCGTAAAACATTTCCCTATATCCATACAGGCATTACTACAAACAACAGAAAAAAGGTTCTTGTCAATTTGGGAAAAGTTAGGAGAAGTAAACAACCCAAGACAACCAGATGCAAAAAACTCACATGATGTTCAAACACAAAAACACAGCCCGGCGAGCACTAAAGAGGGCAGCTGCCAGGCATGGGGGATTTCTACGGATTGAGATCCCAGGTGCAACATTCTCACCCGGTCACTAATCCGGGGGGGGAGTTGTAACGGTACACCACCAACTAAAACAGTCCTTTTCAGGACTACACAATAACAACCAATCACAGCACGCCATATTAGAAATCACGGTAACCAGAGCTTTACTACTAAATATGAGTGATTTCAAAGTGGTTAACGACTTAACAAAATACAGCCATGGATAGGGGGGATTAGGACACATCTAATGAAACCCTCCCCATGGCTGTAACCAAAAAACCCAATGAATAAATCACAAATCCGTACCGACAGAAAACACAAGCATTACGGCGGCACACACGCTGGTTTACTAGTCGGTACGGCGCACGGGTTATATACCGGTCGTTTTCCGACCACAATCATCTTCAGTCTTCAATCAACATTACCTCTTCTACCAGAACACACCAGTATCTCAGTACGAAGAAAAGAAGACAAGAAGACCACCGAAGCAAAAGACGATTAGCTGCAACCGGCGGCTGGAAGCCACATCGACGGAGACGCCGAACGATCATTCCTCGTACGGACTGTGCGCACCCCGTACGGGCACCGCCACATTCTCACCGTACGGAACGAAACCGCAGTCAGTAACTGCCAGAAGGAGCAGCGACGGAGAGCGACGAGCATCCGTAGTCTAACGGCAGCACCGACGACCGGAGCCAGACCAAGACACCGGACGAGCCGGCAACGGAACACGCAGTTACGTCCCCGACCTCCCTCGGCTGCTTTTGAGAGCCTGCCTACCCGGGTCTGATTCACCGTAGCAGTCGCTTCATAGCTAGACACTACCCGTGGTCGACCTCCCATCCCTCGCCATATGCCATACAACCATTCCTACAGCCCATATTGTAAATAGGACGGAGCTTATTGCCCGTCG
This sequence comes from Nasonovia ribisnigri, assembly GCA_027563435.1. NCBI lineage: Eukaryota > Metazoa > Arthropoda > Insecta > Hemiptera > Aphididae > Nasonovia > Nasonovia ribisnigri. The sequence goes on along the minus strand of JANEHU010005193.1, from coordinate 217,086 downwards.
TGACGAAACGCCCTACCGGCAGCTCGCTATTCAGTCCGGCTGTCGTATTAGCGAATCGATCCCCCCCACTACCATATTAACTGTACATATATGTTTACATAGAAATAAACAGAAGAAGTGATACCGATAACTTTAGTGTTATTATTTCACTTCCCACGAAACAAGCCAGAAGGCTACTGTTTCAAGCTTTTGAAAAAAACTTTTTAGACGTTAGAAATGAGTTCATCAACTTGAGGGAATTGATTTCTTATTTCTTCGGCAACTATGTTTAATCAATGTGCTACAAAGTGTTAATAGTAATAACTTATTACTATTATGTATGAACCCTTTAGGATTTAATGCGCACTAAAAATTATTAAAATATATTAAAATGTGTAACTAAAATAGTTTTTATTTGAAAAAATGCCCCTTATAAAACCGAAATATTATTATTAAAATGTTAAAATGGCTAAAATAATTGAAAATGTATTAGTCGATACTATATCGATCATATAAGAAAATTTTATATACGTGTACATCCGGGCAGTGTAAGTGCGTGTGTAGTAAATGATAATTAGTGTGTGTGACTGTGTGGAAATTAAATAGTTCAGCGCTCCCGTACCTGAACGCACTTGTCAATGACGCACTACACACAAATATGAATTATTTTGTTATTTTTTGGTTAAATAATGAATACATGTTTTACCAATCGTATTTACTTACCTATTAATTAGATAATCCACCATGAACTTAGCTTAAAACGATTTCCTTAAATATTTTAATTACATTTTTCACTTCAATATCATAAAAAACACACATCATTGTAAAATTGATACATTCATGGCTTCGGTCAGAATCTAATATAGTAAAATGTAAAAAATAATTTTCAAAGTATCGGTCTTACTTTAACTCTAATACAAATTGAGATTTAAAAAAAAAATACCATGGTAATATCTACAATTATGTGCTGGTTAAAAGGGCGTAAAATGGGTCTTGGCCCAGGAGAGTACTATCTCTGAATGACAATCCTATATTTTCCGTTATAGTTATTATATTAATTTTCAAACATCCACCTTATACACACTAAATAAACGTTCAAATGATACAAGTCTTGTGTCGGTCTGATAGTTATCTTAATATCTGTTGAAAAACCTAAACTAAACGATACCTTCAATGAATCATTTTTTTAAACAACTTCAACATAATATGCTCTTCTTTGCCAAAGTCAATCCATTTCTAAATATATTTTATTAGGTAGTTTTATTTCAAAGTTACAAAGACAACATTTCAAATTGTAGTATTAGGTATATAAAACTGGTCCGAAAATATTTTAAACGTGACTTATTCTTGTTTCGTATAGAATGCCACTCATCTACGTACAAATTCCTTTACTTATCATTGGGACGATAAATACAAGGATGAAGTATTCACAGGAAGTGTGGATACGTAATCAGTACCCCCGTGGATCTCATCGCTGTGAAAAAAATCTTACACAGAACTAATTGCATTTGATAAATTTTGAAATTTATTGCAATAATTATATAAATAATAATATTGTTATGTAGTAAGTATACTGGGGTACCGTAAGATAAACTATCAGTATAGTAATTTTTTCTGGGCTCAAAATCAATCAAACCAATTTTTATTTTGGTTATGTTTTAGATTTGGGTCTGTTAGTTATATCATGTCATTGTTTATAATGTAAGACATTTTTTAATAATTTTTATCTGTTTCAATTTAATCTTTGTAATAACACCATGTAAACTGTATCACTATTTATTTTAATTATAAGTCAAGTATGTAATATTATATTCAGTATAAAACTGGAATGAAATGTATCATTAATTACATCAAATTGTATTCAAAATATGTGCTCAAGTCTTAATTGAATAAAAAAAAAAAAAAAAAATTAAATTAAAAATGAAAAAAAAAAATGAAAAAAAAAATGAATAAATATAAAAAAAAAAAAAAAAAAAAAATGAATAATTATTAAAACATAAATTTCACAGTAAATTAAAATGTGTGATTTGAAATTAAATATAATATAATGATGTTCAACTTTTACAAATTATGTACCTAGTTTAAGAAAATAAAAACTATAAATCATGTATTATTAAATTTGTTTATTTTTCAATGGGATGAATATTTGAACAGTACCTAATAGGTACTATACATTTTGGAAAATCATAGTATCTTTTTGAAAAGTTTATTAGAACCATTTTATAAAAAATGAGATGTCAATGAAATATAGCTCTAAAGTCATATTCGTTTCACTAATACGTTGTTACTTATTATTGTTGGTGAAGCCGCCATGGACATTTGATTTTTAAATTATAATCTCTGAACTATACTTTAAATTTCATATAGTCTGAAGCAGAGTGAGTGAACTTTACTATTCTTAAAATTTTGAAATGTATATAAATAATATAAAACATTGAACCGATGCGCAATTAATTTAAATGCAGTTATTTTTTTTTTGTCTTCTCTTGGTATTATTTTAATTATTTTTTGCGGGACTTTGAGAAATCCAATGGAATTTTGTTCACCCAAGTCTCACACTACAACTGATTACTGTGAGTTACTTCATGGCAAGGTACACACCACATATACTTTACAGCAAAGCGGTTAGGTACATACTTTTTATTTGTATTGAATATTTTACTATATAATGTTCTTATATAGTTGTATTTTTAAAATTATGTTTCTTAACATGATAATACAATAAAATTACAAAATTATGTAAGTACACATTTTTTTTTGCACAAAATTAAATATATTTTTTTTGTTTACAACATTTAAGAACAGTACAGGTACCTGCCAAATTTATATATTTTTTTCGGAGAGGATAAATATATTTTATTATTTACAACATTGAAGTATATAGTATTTGGTGAATTTTAATTTTTCTTCGGTGCAGGTATATCAATCAAAGTTACTACGGTAAATACATTTGTTATGATTGTTATCAAAGTAAATGCAAATTACATTTGAAGAATGATGTTCGTTACCAACGTCTATAAATTACACAATACATACAAATATTCAATTAATCGATAAATAACATAGTAATTATAGTGTAATAAAGTAATAATTTTATGAAAATTAGTAGAAATTATTACGAATATTTTCGTTTGGTTCGGTAATTCACTCAATTTATATTAACTTGTATTCAATTTTTATTTCTCGATAGCCTATCATTAGGTGTTACTATTTCTACTATATATTATATACTATAATTTTATTTAATATATTATTATTACAATTATTATAATTATTTTATCTTATATATTTAAATTGTGTATTATATAATATTTTAAACTGTTAAGGCTCAGTTTGTTAATAAAAACAAATACATAAATTAATAAATAAATAGTACTTTTGGGAAAACTCAATTTTGTAATTTGATAATACTTAAATTAAGTGCAGAGCGTCACAACAGGTGTTTGGTAAAATATACATTAATTGTTTACATATCTAGCTAATGTTGTATACAACGACATAACTGTAAACTAGATTTTCTCCTCTAATTAGATTACTTGTTTAAGCTGTATAATGTAAATATTTTGTATACACAAGAAAAAATTTAAGCTATATAATTTGTAAAAATATTAATTATAGAAAAGAAAAAAATTACCTCGGAACGAGAAGAAGAATAATAGGGTACCCAAAAAATAAACTTATCTTATGTCATTACCTAAATGCACTAGTTATGAATACTGGAAATGTGTCAACTGCAGATGACGGCTGCTGGCTCTCATAATATACCTACCTACCCATCGAAGTAATTAAGTAATTTTTAAAGAAGGATACCGCGCATAAAAAAATGTAGCTTGTTGACTAATATTGATTATAAAATGTTTTCAATACCTATTTCTGTTTTCCTTTAAGTGTATGCTGTATTATTTTTATACTTTATAATTTATGCCAATCATCAAATTGTTCAAATTGGCTAGGTATTTTAGAATCTTTCCAAAAACGATAGTTATACAACATTTTTATTTTTAGTATTAAAAAAATAAAAATGTACCATAAACGTAGCGAAAATGTGTGAAAAGAATAGAGAAACTTGAAAATTATAGAGCAAAAAAAAAAATTATTAAACTTTGGAAAAATGTTCCTTTTGTTAGATATATTGGTAATTATAGCGAACAGACGTCGATAGAATAAGGAGAAGCCCGTACAGTTTTCAAGACAGTTATAATAAGCTCCATACTTTATCAATTGTTCATGCTGGACAATAAGCTACTGTATTCGAGCAGGTGATAAAATAAGGAAATTCGATTTATTTGCTACATGAGCGTTCACTTGAACGTATATGCATACTATAAGACGAATGGGCGGAAATAAGACACGTATAATAATTAATATAACTGACTTAAAAAAAAAATGAACATACCAGATTTGTTTGGGGTCATGGTATATTCTGATCGTCTATGGTCTTCTTTAGTTTTATCAACCACCTCTGGTAAATTAACCAGAGTTGTAACGGCTGATGATTCAGAAGTAGATGATTCATCATACTTGTCTAATAAAATTAAAAAATAAATATTAAAATATTTATATGCCTCTTGTAACGTAACGAGAATGTGTGACCAACATAATTGATTTAATTATTTCATAGTAATATTATGGCATCATTAAAAGTTTTAATTATACGAAATTATTAAAGGTTATCGGAAAAATAATAGCATGAAAATTGTATATTTTATATTTTTATGTAAATGGTTAGTATCTTAGTGTTTGAAAAAATTCTACTACAGTACCTCCGGTAAAAAATAAAAAGTGTCCTCACTGGGTATACAAATAGAGGAAGAAAAATTAAAGCTGATTTATTTTGATTGCTTAATTAGATTTAGTGTAGCGTTAAAAATATTTTTAAATTTCGATTGAAGAGGTTATTGTAAACGGCTTTTTGACACCTCAAATCTCATGGGGATACTAAATCCGTTTGCTGTTACAAAATATTTACGATGCTTTTCTTGTGTGCTCATCGTCTCCAAAGTTTATCCGTACTTAAATATATTTTATTAGCTACCTAGTTTTATTTCAAACACAAAATTTAAAACTGTATTGTTAAATTAAACTGGTCCGAAAATATCGTAAACGTGATTTATATCTGTATTGAATTTCGCTTAGAAACGTACAAATGGCTTTGCTTATCATTGGGACGATAAGTACAAGGACGAAGTATTCAAAGGAAGTGTCGTAACAGGATACGGAAATGGTACTCCCGTGGATTCTGCCACCGATGATGTAGTAATAACTTAGTACCAAAATATTTGGCAATTTTTGTGTTTGAAATCAAACTACCTGAAAATTATATTTTGGTATGGATCGACTTTGCAAGTAAGAGAATATTATATTTAAGTTGTTTAAAGTTGTTTAAATGTCATGACTTAAATACACTGAATATAAATATTTGAGATGTAGCATCTGGAAATGACGATTTACATAAAAATACATTAAAATGCATTGTTGTGGTAATAAGCCGAACCCGAAAATAAGAGGATTTATTGACAATGGCGGGAAGTGATATAACCCCTAACTCCCTTCCTAAATATTTAAGTAATTTAAAAAATATACTGTATATGAAAAATTTACCTAGTTGTCTAATATTGATCACAAAATGTTATTAATACCTATTCTAAATCTACCTACAAATTACAATATTATATTATATATTATAATTTATATTTGTGTTATTTAATAATTTATTATTTACGTCATTCGTCAAATTGTTTGGACAAGTGTATTCAGTTTCGGATTATACAGTTAAAACAGTAAACACTTAACAACATAACATAAATTAATATAGGATCTAGGATCTAGATCTAGATCTTTACTTTGCAATATTGAGCTGGTTGATGACAGTATATCAAACAAATTTTTAAATTTAAAAGCTGTTGGAAAAATAAATAAAAACTTTCTTATATTATAACCAATGACACAATACATCTAACAGACCCAAATCTAAAACATAACCAAAATAAAAATTGGTCTAATTGAATTTGAGCCCAGAAATAATTACTATACTGACATTTTATCTTGCCGTACCCAGTATACTTACTGCAGAAGAATATTATTATTTATATAATTAGTACAATAAATTTCAAACAGACATTTCAACATCAAATGCAATTATTTCCGTGTAAGATTGCAATCCACATTATCATATTTATTTTTCAAAACGTCCTTCTTCAATTATAATTACTAGAAACCAATTAGTTTTGTTCGTATACTAATTTTTTTTTTAATTTAATGACTTGTGCAATGGACCGTCTTCGTGACGAAGAAAGAATCAAACCGGATTTTTTAAATTTTAGTTTACTCGACAAAATATAAACCATAATGAGCATACCCGTGTAATTAGATTAATCAAAAAGATATCTTTTTTTTCAGTAATAAAACTAATCAAAAACGAGTTGATTGATAACTGGTTTCCTGATTACGTGTAGACACAAACACTTTTAAGTGCTACCAGTAAAATACTGTATTCATCTAATTCATTGTAATTAAACCTGCAGTGTATTTATTTTAAAACACTGTTACCTATTTGAACAATCATAAGATTATTTTATATTTTTGGAAACAAACCATATACCGTGAAGACTTTAACGTCTGCAATGGTTACTTTTCTGTTTTATTGCGTTTCAACAATAATTGATTTCGATGTAATTGGTTTTTTTTTCAATGATTCTTGGAACTCTATTACTCTATTGATCTTCTTTGTTTTCAGGACTTTAATAGTTGTTTAATAATCGTATATCGTCACCAGCATAACCATCAATATCCGTAATCCAGTTCACCAATGTCTTTTAATCTCTTGATATAAAATTAAGCTATAACTAAAAACCCAAACGATTTCGAATTTCAACGTATGACAGCTGATCACTCTCCAATACTTATTTAATGTATTTTATGATTAATGTTATTTTTTTCACACCTTATCAAAATAAAACATTATACACATAAAGTAAACATATAGCAAATAGGTACATAATATAATATATAGGTTAATAAATATTCATTAAAAGGTTTAAATAACTGAAATATATTATTTACTTATTTCATTTGTTGTAAGTATTCCAATATATTATACGTGCACATAATGAAGTGCCTATATAATAATATATAAGTCTATAACAATAAACTTTCATTTCAAAATCTTTTTCGGACGATTCTGATCTCCAAGTGATATAATAAACTACGATAACCTTAATGCGATGAATTCTGCAGCCACAAAATATTATTACATTTTACCGCTGATGTACGCCGCTCTTAGAAAACTAAATAGGTATACCTGCTAAATTATCAAACAGGATAGCAGCGGTATATTATATTATAGCGTTGCGATATCACACACGACGAGTCGCGCGCGGGCGTTGTTAAAGACCTTAACGATTTTCACCCTTACGCCCGTGAGAAAACACTCAATAATAATAATAATAATAATAATAATGGTTACAATAATCTACATTCTACTTGACCTTTTACTCGCGTCCCGCGTGAGGTCCGTCGTTTCGAGTGCGCTTTCGGTGCGATTAGACGGTCGTTACCGTCGCAACTATACAGTACGTTCAGCGTGCACTGCAGAGAGATCACCGGCTGCGACCACCATCATCATATAATATTATAGCTACCTCGTCGATCCGCAGCTGTATACGATATAATAATATTTAATACCTATCACATACGGCCGTAATTACCGTTAAATGCTACCGCCGCGGTAATCATCCGTGCATGCACTATACCTATATTATATAATGTACTTCCTCAAATTGATAATTAGGTGCCCGTTAATATGCTGACGGATGGCTCCTGCTGCAGGAGCCGGCTTCGTTCGATTTTTACGCGCATTACTGTTATCACTATATTAATCATTGTTATTTTGCCGCGATCGGTCCGCCGCAGCGATTGCTAGTTTACCATAATATTATATACTTTTTGTGTGGCAAAGTTAGCCCTAGCGATATAAGGCGCTTAAAATATAACTGCAGATATCGTTTTTAATTCGGTCGCAAAATAGCAAACAAGTGTATATCAGTGATCGTTATGTATACCATATATAGTACACCATGAAAACAAATAGTGATTATGCAATTTTAGGTAGGTAGGTAAATAATAGTAGGTATTTAGTGTATAATTATTAATTACATAATCGGTATGATGTCAAGTTCTTCGCAACTTTGTTATGGTTTTTTTTTGTTTTCATAATTTCGAATTTGGCTCTGTAACTGTAGGTACAATGTATAACAAATAACAATTAAGTTTTGTGTATTTAAATATAGAGTGATAAGAAATATTTTGATTGTAATCCTCGTTATTTATACCCAACAGATAAAATAAAAACAGACCTTCTTGTCATTATGACATTATGTCATACAGGGGAACAAATTATAATTTATAATTTACGTACAATATTATTATTTAATAACCTATAATTGCATAAAATATAACTAATAACTTATAAGTCATAAGGACAAACATTAATTAAGTGTATACACTGTTATCATAATAATATGACATATACTCTAATAATATCGAAATCGATGGCAAAACAAAAATCTCGACTACGATCTTCGATATCAAATAATAATATGATATAACTGTAGTTTGTCGAAATTAAAATACACAATACCATAATCCATATTATCTATAATAGATATTTCTTTTAATAGGAATATTATTGCATAGGTTATTTAAGTGAAAAGCGTGTGATGTAACAAAAAAGAATAATATATTATATACGATAAAACTAGTGAGACGAAATAAATGGTGGGCGAGTGGTCAAGAGGGGAGAAATTCTGAGTGATGAATAATGCGCGTAGTTAGGCTAAACATGTTTTTCGAAGTAAACGTTTTGTATACAATGATAAATGTTCATAGTTCAACATCCCACCAGATGTCCCGAACTACCGAGCCCTAATCACACCAACTTTTATTATTTCGTTCGACGTCCGGCGATGATGCGGTTACAAGGGTTTATCAGAAGGCAACATACATGCACAGGTGAGATCGACAGTCACGAAGATACACGGCGCTTTGAGTCAAGGACACACACATCTTATTGCTGGTTTCGATCACACACCGACAACGTCATATTACTATGTATTTTCCACCAGCAAACCGCTTTCTAAAGACGTTTTCTTTTAATCTACGGTTATTAATTATTTTTTCCCAGCTAATCGTTTTCAGAGTTACCAAATATTCGCCTGTAAATAAGCCTTCACTAAATTTGAAAATAATATTACACACACTGTCGTCGAAATAATATTTTATCGAGTTACAATCGCAGACGTTGCGCGAATCGTTGTAGAAAACGTTTTGAGCCTCGCTCTTGGAAGTTATCTCCGATGACCGATGACGTGATTATAATAATACAAGTCAGTGTACAGTTCGTGTTCGTTTATAAAATATTATTATTTAATATCCCTCCCCCTCAAACTCACCCAAGCACACACCGAGTCAGGTTTGTGAAAATTATACAACATTAAAATAATACGTACTCACGCTGACCGCGGTAGACAATATTATACAGAGTGATATTTTAAGCTTGCTCATTCTATTTTTTTGTTTTTTTATTATTAATTATATACATACCTATATTAAAATTCTAATTTTTGGAATTTTTAAATATCCATGGAGACCATATTTTTGATTTTTTGTACCACTTAAAGATGATCCTGTGACAAGACAAATTTCTGTTTTTCAAATAGGAAAGCATATTTTTTCACTTTTATTAATTATTCATCAATTATTTTTTTTTACAATTTTGATGTAAATATCTAAATCAAAATTCGAACGAGTAATTTTTTGAGTTATATAATTTGTGTATTAAATATAATATGTCTATAGCAATGGTTTAAGTAGATTTGGAGGCTTGGATGATTTAAAAATTTTAGCAAATATATTGATCAACCGTTATAAATAATTTGTAAAAATTACCCAATAATTATAATGAATATTACATCTAATAGGTATTACAAATAGCTTAATATATTTTTGTAAAGCCATATATTTTAAAGATTATCATCCTTATTATAAACATTTTAATAACTCAGAAACTACTTAATAGAATTGTGATTTAGAAAAATCAACATTTTCAAGAAAATTAGCCGCTAAATAATTTTCAGTAAAAGGGGGGGGGGATTTAGTTTAAAAAAATAGATGTTTGTATCACCACAGGACATTCCTTAAGTAATAAAAAATATCAGGAATTTGAAAATATGGTCTATAAGTATCAGAATTTTAATAAATGTAATATGAAGGGAAAAAATGGGGGTGATCATGTTTAAAAAATCATTTTGTATATTGGTGTGATGCCCGAGAATCAACTTCGACCTACCTGCAGCAGACTCTACTTCCGCAATGACTAATTGAATTGACTTTAAATAAAAATATTAAATGACCACACCCATAAATATAATATAATATTACTATACACAAGTTATTGGCAAACTCAAGTTAAGTTCCTCGGGCGAACATCTTATAATATCATGTATTCGTCACATATACGTATAATAGTAAAATACTACCATTTGAAAAATATTACGTGTAACACAATACTATAGGTAAGTATTTCATAGTAGGTACTTATAGCAGCAGTTAGCCCTAATAAGGTAAACTGAATTTATATAATATTATCGCAAAGACAAATGATGTATGACGTGAGTACGTGACTTTTAGTAACATTTTATTATAGTTAACAAAAAATAAAAACAAAATTGAACCATAAACGAGTAATGACATGAACACGCTCAATCTGACCAGAACGTTGTAGGTACCTATTATAATATCAATAAAAAATACTAAATAAGTACGTTATGTCGAATCGAAAAATTAAATGTTTAATTTGTTATTCAACTTTGAAGGTTAGATATTTTTGGGGGACAAACTCTTTCCCCCCTACATCAGTGTGTACAGTGTGCACCACACTATTATAATATGTATTTATATACAGATGAATGCAAATCACACCTCCTAGTTTCGATAACTGCATATTCATATAATATATATTTTATTCACAATCGCGTGTCTAAAAAAAAATGTGCTCACGGGAGAAAAGCTCGCGCGGTAAACAACAAAAGACACACAATAATATTACGAGAACGGTTTTTCTTTCGGAACGCACTGTCGCGCTTTAATACCACAGAATATATCAGACACCACGTATAGGTTAGGTTATAGGTACCTACCTACTACCTACATCTGCAAATAGTTGCTACCCAATTAATAATTAATAATATAGAAAAACAATCTATGATAATAATATTATGTAGGTAAAAGTATATAATATTATACCTATGTAGCGATTTACTCCGAGCCCGATACAGTGCGCTTTCTATACGATACTGCGGAACAATAGCAAATGTAATTGGCGTGCTAATGATCGATCTGATAAACAAAATGAGACAAAAAAATATTCTAAATACTTTTCTCTTCAGAATCTTAGTCACCGCAACTCACGCCGCCACCGCGACGTCCCCGGCCAATTCAAAATTATAAAAACCACTAGGAGTAATCTTCTGCAAAATGATTTCTATATAAAATAATTATAAGACATATCACATATAGGTACTCATATTGTAATCAAAATAATCATACGAAACGATTAAACGTATATTATACACACTACACAGTATGATTCACCAAGCATGCTCACCCTCGTGTTTTCTTTTAATAGTGAATTTATTAAAATTCTGAATTTTACAATTTTTAAATAACATAAATATTAAATCGTGTACTAAACAATTTACAGTAGACAAAAAGGATTCTCAATTTGAAAATCAGAAGTTTGTGTGGCCACTGGACACTGCTTAAGTAGGTAGTAAAAAAATCATAAAATAATTTTAAAGTATAGGTAATCGAAAAGCAGATTTTGAATAACTGCATTGTTGAAGAAAAAAAGGGGCGAGCGTGCTTGGTGGATCACCCTGTATAAATAGACATGCACCGTAAACGTGTGAACGTTAACGGCGACGATGGTTTGGAGAAATCAAATCAATTGTTTTCTGTATCATCGCACGTACGCTGATTCGCGTCAAAGTGAAACCGTTTATTATTATTGTTATTATGTATACGATGAAACATCCTGCGACAGGCTTCGAATCGAGCGGGCACGTAGGCTTTTCTCGCGCAGTCCGTGGAAATAGAAAATGACGAACTGCGTTACATAAACCCATATTAATATATTATACTGTGCCACGATTATAGCGACGACGCTGACTGCGCATGGACACAGTGAACGTCAACTCACGGAGAGTTCAAACCGATGAGACGATAGCGGAAAACCAAAAGTTAAACAATCTCATTCGCAAGCCTACGCGTCGAGTCGGTCGACACCCAAACAATAACATAATAATAGAGACCACACAATCCAATTCGATGCAAAGCCGTTCGATAAAATTGCGCCAACGACTGCAAATTATCATTTAAACGCGATAAATACTCGAAATAAGTCACATAAATCATATTTTACCCGCACTGAACTATTATTAGTATCCAATCTCATTGTCCTCGTACGCGTTTGAGTGACTGCGAGTTGCACTACAATGTGTTTAATAGTACCTAATAACAATAATATTATGTCGTACACGTGATAAATGGCCTGTGACAAAAGACCGTTTTAATATATTCTATCGGTGCATGTATATGTATAATTAAAAAAAAGTAAAAGCCATTATAATATTATAAATTAATATAACATGACCATATGCTGCAGTGTGCCGTTATATAAATTACACGATTATACGCATCATATTATTGCAATAAATGAACATTTGATTTATTGATAAATTATTTTACTATTTTTAATTTCTTAACACTAATCGTTTTCATTTCAAACATCTTCATTCGTGTAATTACTACATTTCTCATTATATTCAGTATGTTTTTTTTCAATCCGTTAATTGAATGATAAAAGTGCCAACTTATAATATATCTATACCTAATAGTTTTTATCGATCACGGCAGCTTATTTAAATATGTTTAAAACGTTGAATAATTGTATAACTTAATATATTTTTGCCTATCATTTCCCTATAAGTAATATTATAATATTATGCAAATATAATACAGTTATTAATTTTGTTTTAAATATAAATTAATTTTATGTATTTTCCAGAGTATATTTTTTATTTATTTTTTTTTTATACAGTGACGAAACGTTATACATATTATTATACTTATAGTATATGTTTAAATTATTTTTTCGTCTACCATTTTATTAAAACGGTCTCATGGGACTCTCATCACTGACTTTCTATACAGAAACCTGCAGCTCGCATTTATATCGATATAATATAATATAGGTGCTCGTACACGGTGCAATCGAAAACATTTTATGTGCATATATAATAATTATTAGACGTGTCCGATCGCATTAATTCCGTTCGTAAACGGCCATTGACCGAACATTTTATGTTGTGAATAAATAATTCTCGATGAGAGGACTGCAGTATAATATTATATATTATTACATTATAATATATTGTGTTTAACAATTAGCAGCGTTACGTAATTTTTATATAGCAGCCACCTACTGCACGGAATGTGGGGGGGGGGGGGGAAATGACACTTAATTTGAATTTATATTATGACAATGTGCACGCGCTATAAAAACTGTAATTTGCCGAGATGGCGAGATGTGCCTATATATTAGTAAATTATGCACAGTACCCGATAAATTATTATGTTTTACGTTGTTTTATGACCGTTAGTATTAGCAAGTATTATATCCATACCAGCCCACGCTGCAACAGCTACGTTTGATGTGCAAAGTATAATTTAGCGATCGTTTATTATAATTATTATAAATCTATAAAAACTTAGGCTAGAGTACGCGCACAGTGTTATTCGCTGCTATTATCTCTGTCTACCGGCTGTAGTGCATACAGCAAATTCAACTAAACGGATTCATTCATTATATTTTCTCTGCGATTTTCCAAATATTTTCCAATATTTGTGACACAATTTGGTTTAAATGCAATTTTATGGTGAGTATAGTCGTAACGTCCAAAGGTATAAGTGATATTTATACATTGTTTTATCAAAATTTAGTATACAAAACGAATGTTATTAATACTGTTGATGTTTAATTTGCAATTGCTACGTGAATTCTTTGTCAGAATAAGAACATGTACAACATAATTTAAACAAATACAATGTTAATTAAAAAATATACTATAGAACTAAGGTGTAAGACACATACCTATAATATATTACTAGGTACCTATATCATTTAATAAATTATATTTACATTTTTTACTATATCACCAGTATCTAGCACGTTTAAAAACAAAGTATATAGATATAATAAATACAGTTCCAGATCAACAACATGTGTTTAGTGTGTAAACTGTTAGGGGAAGGGAAATTTTTTTCTCGTCAAAATGGTTGAATATTTTGAAAAATCCACATAATTTGTTATTACAAAAATCAAAATAATTAAAAATACAATTGTTTTACAAGCGTTTGAACTTTTAAAGTTCAAATTTTGACAAAAATCACGAAAATGAGCAAATTACCTATATTTTAAGTTAAAAATGCACGAAATGTTCAATTGTAATAGTTTAATTAATAGTTTGTTCATACCAACAGTCTTCACATTCGTTACAAGCTCCCTATTAAGTTGTTCTTACAGAAATTCAGAAGTATCAAACACAAAAAGAAAAAAAAATTATTATGAGCTAATATGAGTTAAAATATCGACGAATTTATAAAAAATAGAAAAGTAGTATCACTCCACTCTACCTACATGACGATCGACAACGCGGTATACCTTTTATTTGGTTAATGTCTAAAAAACGGACATACCCACGACGAGTCCCTTTGATTATAATATGATTGTGTCTGCCGTTGGGCATATCATTCTATATACGAGGACAACATCAACAATAATATATTATATTATAATATTATACGGAAAAACCGTTTTGCCACACGTATGTCTCCCCCCCCCCCCCTATTCACTTGCGTTTAATCCTCGATGCAACAAATACGCATTAAACAAGTATACGCTCATGATTTATGTTGCCCATCGGGTGAACTAGAATCGTGAAAGCTTATAGTGGTCATCAGAGGCAGCATTTTTTATTCGATACATTATTTTGTTATAATAAGTTGAATGTGAAAGCGTATAGAACATTTGAAATGTATTAAAAAAATAATACATTTAATACGACATAGTACTACCTTAAAAAAAAAAACAACGTATAATAAAAGTGAGTTGATTTTTACACGTCACAAATTAATTAAAAACACAATAATTCACCTCCGCTCGAACACGAAAACGATTTTCCTATCATTAATAAATGTATAATAATATAATATAAATGATATGTGAGGATTATGATTTACAACATTATAATATTATATGTTAAATATATATGTACAACCCATGAACTGAATTTGTTAGTTTAAAAATAAATTAGATAATATGCATATTTAAAATTTTCAGCAAAAACGATATTATAAGAAGGGCGTCAAATATCATAAATTCATAACACATATTATATAAAAATTGGTCTTCCCTATGTATTGAAATCACTTAGGATAACAAAATTAATAAAGATTATTATTTTTTTTTTTTTTTTTAATGGATACCGATAATTATGGCAAACAATAGACATATAAATATAAATATAAATATTAATATAAATGAATATTAATTATTAATGACAAGTAAATAGTTCACCTATAATGTACGAGGGAAAAAAATGATTTATAAATATTACGCCCTCGTACATTATCATTATAACCATCGCGTTAGGTGTTGTGTCACCGTCATCGCAAAGTCAACAGGGCGTTCCCCAGCGCTTCACCTGCGGCGGAACCTTAACGTTGCAGACGAAATTGTTTTAAATAATATTTTAAATTCCAAGTCTAAACCTGCAGATTCATCTGGCATTCACCCGTGCCACGTATAAAATTTCAAGTACACGTCAGTTGCGCAATTTGTATTTAATAACGGCCGACGCGACGTCCTATCAGATCGATAAAAAAAAATTTACAAATAAGTAGGTACATGATGTGTCTGCGCGGTGTAACTACGTTATTATAATTCGATGGATAATAATTTTACTGACCTTATTTCTTGAAGTGGAAAATGGTCTCCTACCACTGAGGCTACTATAACCACGCTGTAACAAACATATTATTCAAATAACATAAGAATTTAACAAATTTGAAAGTATAATGTATAACTAGTAATTTATATAGTAAATAGAATTACAACTCATAATAAACAGTAATTTAATTTTAGGACGTATACACATTTAGGTAACTAGGTACTGTTAAAATGTAAGTACCTACCTACCTACGATCATGGCTCATGTATAGTTATAACTTTATAAGTTATAACAAATAATAACTATATAGTATGTATGGTAGAAAAAGTCAATGAATATATTATCATCATATAACTTATAAATGTGACGCAAATTTAAACCGATAGTGAATAAAGACAGTTGTCAAATGACTAGGAATAGAAAGGTCGAATTAAAGATACTTCACTAGGGATAGACAGGGGAAAATGGTAAGCTGAAACTACGCTCAGACCGATCCGACAGCGTTGGGCGAGGATTAAAACTATTCATAGTTCTAACTTATCAAAAGTGCGAAGAATTAATTAATTTCACAATGATGTGTAATTTTTTTTTTTTGTGTATGTGTCTGTGTACACGATAAGTAGTCGAAATAATACTTCGATTTTCAACTTCGGTATATTTTCCGGTAGGAAAGTGAATCTAGTTGGTGCATTGGGTACGTGAAAGTTCCCAAAAATTTTCAATAGCACGTGGGAACGAAAAAAATAAGAAAAAACGGGAATTTGTACACAAAAACGGTTTTCGAAGATATCGATTTTAGTTTTTAGTGTAACTTTTAAAAAAATTACCGTAGATACATGTAATTTTCAATGAATGTTTATATTGGCATTTTTATACATCACACAGTTTGAAATATTACAATTCTTTTTGAACTATTTATAGGAAAAAGACAATGTTAAGTTTTATTAGTTTTTTTTAAACTATTGTCAATAAAATATTTTATGCTCGGTCAAAAAACTTGAAAATATAATATAACGTTCCTCATAAGTTTTTGTTAGTGTAAATTAAAAAAAAAATGTTGAACGGTGAAATGTTGACAAAATTCATTAAAACCACGAAAATTGGCAAATTATTTGGAGTTCAAAATTCATAAATAATTTTCTATTTAAATCTAAGGTTTTTCTCTTGCTTTTTTTAATACCTAGTTATTATATGTTCAATTTTAGACGATATTACTTATTAAATAACCAAGAATAACGATTTTAGTTATTTTGTTGTAATTTAAAAATATTATTCGTGGTACTTGAAACTTCTCAAGTACCTATAATCTATATAATTATATACAAATATTGAAATATAATAATAAACAATATTAATTCTTATCGGCTACCGTACCAATAATAACTATATAAGTATAATATGAAATATCCTAGGCTGACAATCCGTCTCCGCTCATAATCGTTTTTTATATACAATGATATATCATTGAATTAAAAACTAAAAACCAGCCATTCCACTTGGAACCTACTGTACTGCAGAGCGACCCACACTTAATTTTTATTTTAAAATATATTCTGTTTTCAATATATTGCATCCCATCAATTTCTAAGCTGTTTTAAACTGAAAATGATTTAAAATGCAAAGGACCCTGCAATTCTGCCAACTCTCAGTCCACAAGTGCAAGCAATATTAATTATTAATTAACAGTTTTCTACAGCGCATTGATTTCACGCAGCTCTGTCAGCTTAGGTAACATTTCATTTTAGAAAAAATCATGTCTACTGAGAATTGTTTATCTCTCCATTCGATTCCACTCTATATATTCGGTCGACCCCTAAATAACGCAACCGTGATTTTTAACCCAAGTGCGATTCGATCATTTCAGTTAACCACTATAACACTCTGTTGCATCCGACACGATAATTAATAACGTCCCGGAACGCCTGTAGGTCAGACGCGATAGGTATTGATATTATGTGTTATTATAACGTAGCGGCGGCAATTACGGTGGATAGTCGTGGTGATTTGACGAGGGGAAAACTCGGAATTATTCGAAAAGTTTCGTGATTCTCCGGCGGCAAGTGGCAACCATATACGATAGGTGCGTTTTGCACCTCATTACCGCGGTGTATAATAATAATAGTAATAATATAATATCATTATAATGGTATTATTATTACAGCGCGGGACTTGATACGCGACGAGTTCGGCGCGAATGGATTTATGACCGGCGTTTTGGGTTTATGTTATTCATCTCGCGGAGCCGGAAGGTCCGAAAATGAAAATATTTTTAATAATATTATGCTGCAGTATGCAACACGTTAAATGTATACGTTTTGCCGCTCGCAACGACTCGCCGCCGACGACGTGATTTAAACGGGATAAACCGTGTGCGTGTAATGCACAAAATAATAATATTATTATATATTATTGTAGTACATCACCGGCGGCGGCCCGCAGCAATAAAAAACGGAATTAATCGCCACCATGATAATATATATTAATAACGATGGTATATTATTTGTGCGAGTGTGTGAGATACTGTGCTTATATCTACGTATTCATACGTGCGCGTACAGCGAATCACGGTGTACCATTTGGTTGACTTAAAAAAAAAACTTCCGTCCCGGTTTCAATTGTTAATAAAATACAAATAAACAGTGATAAATGATAAAATACAACTGCCGTTGGGAGCGTTCTATGGTATCAGTAATATTACAATGAATTCAATTCATAATTAAGTATTATACTTATAAATTCAAAAATAAAAAGCTTTAATCTAAAACATGACAATAGTGTATGTATTTGGCAATTATTAATGTTTAATGAATTGCATAACTTATTTTCCAAGTTCTTTCTAATTATACATACAGGTTCGGTGTGGAGATAATATAAACTATTCATAGTCCAGGAAAAAACGCTTGACACAGCCATAACCACCACTGCAGCATGCTCAGAATATATTATACTCCCTGATTCCCGCCTTTGAAAATTTACATTATCTTGAATTTTCGAATTGAATAAGTTACTCAACTTATTTCCTGCCCTCTTTGTAACTGCTTTTTAGCACAACCGTGTAAATAAATAAATAAATAAATACGTACACTGTAATAGCGTCTGAGTTGGCGAAAACACATTTTTGCATTATTGCGAGATACTTTTTCATGGGTTGTTTGTATCCGGTATATTTAGTCAGAAATTTTTTGATATAACGTACACAATAAACTCGTGTACATTATATGTATAAGATTTGTCATCGTTGTCGTAGCTAACCAAACATAAGAGAGCCTACAAGCGAACCGCATAAACTGCGAACAATAATTATTATTCTAAAAACTATTAGGTATAAAAGTAAAGCGCATAATAATACAATATATAACACGTGTGTGAGTAAGTATAATAGTTTGCATATTATATTATTATATATTACACACAATATATATTATCCTCTTTGCCCGCCGTCCGTCGCGCGTTCTTCGGCTCTTTCTCTTTCCCCTCGGTCCAGTTATTTGTCACGATCCGTGCAGTGTGCGGCTGGAGGCCTTTTTTAGAAAACGGAATTTTTTTCTCTCCATCTCTTTCCATCTCTCTCTCTCTCTCTCTCTCTCTCTCTCTCTCTCCCTAACTCACTCACTCTTACACGACCCTGCCGGCTACGTTTTAATACAATCATATTTATCTTGTCCCATTGTTTCGACGATCGCGAACGCGCGCGCGCGAGCCGAAACCTGCGTACACCGGCATACGGCACTGACTCGCGGGGCAGACGCACGCGCGCAACACTATACGACGTTATATACATACCATTATATTATCTACATTATACATATATTGTATATAGGTAACCGTGGTATAGATACTTATAATATCGTATTTACCATCGTTATATATATACATATATATATGTAGAAAGCGAACGGTTTTCGTATGCGCTGCAGCTCGGTCGGCGGTGAACGGTTTCTACATGCGATACATTATCGATTACGTCCGATACATATAATCCGTTGATAATTGGTCGGTGTGCCTGCCTACTACGCGTACGGTACGGCCGACGACGTCGAATTTTTCGTTTCACGTTTGCCCTTCTACGCGGTTTCGGCTGCAAATCGCAATGTTATAGTCCGATACGCAACTGACCACACGCACGTTTGTCGCAAACGCGACACCGAAGACGGTCTTTTTCCTCCTAGCTCTTCCTCAATCGGGATTTAAATGAAAGACATATTCGTTTTCATCGCATCGCTTTCCCCGGATCGTGAAAAAAAAATCTGCACTGCAGCACCACCGCGGCTTTTAGTATGCTGTTACGCGTGTAAGTAATAATACTACCTATATAGGTAGGTACGCAGTGTCGGTACATGTGTAATAAGTGTATATTCAAACCGCGTGAGGAAAACCCGTTACGGTCATAATGTATTATATTATATGTTATTATCGTATATCGACGATAAGAACCGATGTCACATTTTTCGTCAATTTTTTACTGCACGAACCGTTATTGTACGACACGTAATATTATAATAATATGACACGGAACGGCAATATTTCAAATAAATAAAACACTTTAAGTAGTATACGTCATTATGCACGGTCCGTTTACTCATAGGTTATATTGTGCCTATACTAAATTATAACATGATTGCGGAAACACATATTATAATAATATACATATATACAGTGCTCCCTCTGTACATAAGAAGAGCGACGTAAATGCGTAATACGAGTACATGCGGTACGGATGTGAAAGCGTTGCATCCACTGAATTTTGGGTGTTATTTTATGTATGTTTGCCAAGAAACTCAAGTTAAAAGGAACATTATAAGTTAATATGACATTGAAATATAAAATCAATATTTAAAATTGTATTTTTTAGTTTGATGAATGTATATAAATTATATCTAATGAAAAGAAGTTTTCCGTCTATACAGACCACTGATAATCATCCTTGAAATATTTCAAAATCGAAAATGTAACGCTTCTTGAAATATTTCAATGAAACTATGAATCATGGTTTTTCTTAATTTAAACATATCTATGATTATAGACAGAAACACACACACAGAAAATATTGTTAGTGAATAACTTATCAGTTATCAACCAATGTTTACGAATTACTGTAATATGTTAATAGTTATAAATTAAGTTTGTAACTGTATAAGTATAAAATATGGTGCATTTGTATTAATTGAATAATAATTTATAAATCATATCAGAAAAACTAAAATCTTAGCAAGTGATTAAAAACCAACAAACTTATATAATAAAGTAACACAGTAATATAACTTATACTGTTATATACTTACTACTTATTTATAAAATCACAAACTTATAATGTTATAACTTATAACACTTTCCACAACTATAATTTATAAATTATAATTTTATATATAATATGTATAATATAGTTTTAAATAACTATGAAATAATTTACAATATTAAGTTCTTAAATGAATAAGCAATAAATAAAAAACTTCAAACATATTTTTAAATATGTTATGATGTTGAGTTGGCTTATAAGTTTGGGACTTAAGAGTTAAAAAGTTGTGTTTAAATTTATTGCATTAGAGATTTGTTAATTAACTTCTACATTATAATATTATGTAACAATTTAAAAAATGTTTTCTGCAAGTTGATAACTATACATTTTTAGATATAATAAACTTTTTTTTATTTTTCATGGAAATGAAATATATCAAGAAAATAAATTACATGACATTTTAAAACCTTGCAGCATACAATTATAATACATATAATGCAATAACAATAAGATAATCCAACAAGTTATAATCAGAAAAAATATAAGATCAACATTTAAAATGCAGAATTTTTTTTTTTTGTTAATTAATTTCAGAGTAATAAGTCATAAAGAGTGTATAATACCTACCGATAAATTATAATTGTAATGGCTGTATTTGAATTCAAAAGTAGCCCTATCGTATAGCTACTATTATAGCATATAATATACCGAGTATATTGTTTCAGCCCACTATAATGTATGTTAAAAGAGAGGATAGTTATCACTGCGAGATTAATCAAATCTATAAAAAATCCTGTATCACTTAACAATACAGTCGAAGAAATACTGAAAAAACCAAAACAATATTCAATGATAATACACAGATAGTAAAAAGATAAAAAAATCATTTGATATCCATAGATATAAGTACCTATGTTAAATACATAACCGAATATAAATAAAAATGTTTAAAATACGTAAACTCAAGTAGATGAAAAGATGTTCAGGAAATGTACACTGATACCTCTATAATAGTGATGAAGAGGATATGCATTATGCATAATAAAAAAAACAACTTACAAATAACGTTTAAACAACCAGATTATACAGTGAAAGGAATAAACCAGCTAAATTACTGGAAATTTAATCCATTATCAAAAAACTGAAAAAAGATCACAACAAATAAATTAAATAGTAATGCCTACCTATTAAAATTCAAAACTTGTAAATCTTTGGTCTTTAGAAAACTTTAATATTGATCGAGGAATTACGCAGTAATTTAATCAAGACTTATATAAAACTATGGTTATTTACTCGAGTAGAAAACCGTGGGAATAACCAAACCGTCTGACTGTAGAATCGAATCGATTGACTCTGGTCAGGCGTAGATCCAGGGGGAATAAGGGGCTTTATGCACCTTTGGAAATGTCATATATTATGTATTTATAATTATAATTAATAGTTCATGTGACTTGAAATCCATAAATTAAAAATATTAATTCATTTGTTACTATTGTTTTCAAATCTAAACTATTATTTATTAGGTATGTACTAAAATAATAGGTAATTATATTTTTTTCCTAAAAAAAATGTTGTGAGAGGGCACCATATTAGAATTCTAAATCCACACTTGATCGAGGCCAAAGCTATAAATCGACAGATTTTGATTTCCGCAGATCGTTCAGTTTTACATACCATATTATTCTGCAATTTAGTGAAATGTGAGGCATCAACACAACATATTATATTATTTCGTTAAAACGATGCATTTACATTTGGTGCGTGGTTTTCTGCTGTGATATGATCTCTACTTACCTACAGTTTTTATGAATAATCATTTTATATTTCTTATTATTACCAAATATAGTTTTTCTTTAATTATCGATTAACAACATTTATTTATTCAGCTGTATATACCCAAACATTTCCCAACGATAATCTTTCTGTATACTCATAGACGATTTTTAGAACTTCTTTAGAACGTCGAGGACTTAGAAACTTTAAGGTTTTTATGCGAACATGGAACATTTATATAGAACTTGAATGCAAGCTAACCTTCAAGCGATTATTATAGGAAACGCAATTCTGTAAAGTGTTGTTCATTATTTCTGAATATAATTATGAATTAAAAATGAATGTAAATAACTTACACAATGACATTCAACTACTATATGAGAATAACACACTTAAGTAAATATAAATTGAAAACTTAACAGTTTTAAAATGTAAATATTAATATCTTCTAATTTTATTTTAATAATAAAACTAAATTATTATATAATTTAATAAATTTATTTTTAATATAGGTAGGTACATATTGCATATATTATTATTTTATTATTCAATAATTTCAGTATAGGTATTGTATCATCGGGTGACTAATCGGGGTTTGAATAAACCACGAGTAGTTATTTTTCTTGTAAAGATATTAACTATTATCACTGTGAATTATTATCCACATTTTTGTGTTGAATGTTTTAGAATGTTTAAATCTAAAATTATAATACTAAGAAAAATTATTAAATCATCTTCACTCCAAATTATATTATATCCACACGTTTTGCTGAACGTCTTTTATACAGCGGATATGAGTGAGTCACTGATGTGGAACAACACAAATTGCATTCGAAAAATTATTACGAGCTGAGCTACAAAATATGCAATATAGTATAGGACTAGTATAGGACTTGATTCAATTCAGATATATTTGCAGAGTAAATATTGTTTCACTCAGTAATTTATAAACAGCAAGGCTGCAAGTTAAATTATTAATCAAAAAGTATACCGATGACACGTTTGATGATCATAGTTGGTCATCTGAACAATAAAATACATTTACGCCACTGCAAGTTCGACATCACTTATTCTGAAACATCAGACGTACTGTTATATCATAATATCGTAATTCATAACCAATATATAACATAATATACGTAATACTATTGGAATAAAATATTTCGTAAACAATATTATTAATATTATGCACGTATGTACATCGACGGTCGTGCCGGTTATCCACGCGATCGACCTCCCGCTGCTGCTCGCGGTTTATTCAGCTTGTATAATATAATATTATTCGTCGTAAATCATAAATCGACGGCGGACGCGACAATCGTGTGCCTATCACAGACATCCGTAGGTAACGCTTGTCCACGACAAAATGCCAATTCCGTCAGCTACGCGACGGGACCTCCTCGTCGTGCTCACACTGTAATATTATTATAATGCATTGCGGACGCATCGCGAAATGTGAGTTTCGATTATACATCATATGGTCATGACGCGTTTATGGTATATTATATTATGTTCTGGCAATCATCGTCTTCAGAGCCCACACGTGGTCGTGCCCACGGCCACAAACATAATATAATATTATTATTTATCCTCTCGCACCGTCTAATCATCGACCGTTTATATCAATTGGTCCGTAGGCACATTATAATTCTGTCGATGCCAATCTTCACGGCGACGACGCGACGGTGACGACGAAGAAGACTGCGCGGCGGCGTGTCGACGACCCACCAGATCGTTTAAATAATATAATATTAATATAAAAATACTGCACAGGCAGTGGCGCCGAAATTTATATAAATTATATATATATATATCCAGTTAGGACAGATGATCGCGGTGAGTGAGTGGGTGGGTGGTTTGGCAAGAGGATTATTGTGAATAAATTAACTTGTATTGGTATTTATAGGTATTTAGAATAATGTATATACACCCATATCTTCTTCTTCAACTTATTAAAGGCCATCAAGGCCTATTGCCGCAACACATATATCTCTATCCTGTGCTACTGTTACTCCATCCTGAATTTCAATTTCCCCTTGGTTCTTTTCGACTTTGTCTATCCACCTTTGTTCTGGTCTGCCTAGTGGTCTTTTGCCTTGGGATTTTCACTTTAGTACAGCTTTTATCAGACTATTAGATCGCCTAACGTGGAATCCTTCTATATCGCAGTACTGCTTCTATGTATGGCTCTTTGTATAGTTGTACCTGTACCCGTATAGGTATACATATTACAAGTTAATATCATAAGTTTGGTAAGATACTTTGTACATGTGGTGAGTGGTGGGATTGCATCAAAATATTTATAACTCATAGGAGTCATACCACTGAAAGAAATTATTTCAATTATTTTTCCATTTGAATAAATTATGGTAAGGTGTAAAATAATATTTTACAGTATTATTATTATCATGTCTAAAAAATTTAAATATTTGGTGAAAACTCCAAGTAAATTATACTGTTGTTACTGTCACAACTGTAGAATTACAAAAAAATAAAATAAAATTGAAAATAATTCTGTTTTTCCATAGTATTTTTCTTACATTTCCCCGCCGTGAACATTATGAACATTATTGGAAAGCTTTTGAAAGTACATACTATATCGAACTATCAACCAGAAACCATCATCAATATTGAATAATTGTTTCTCCCTGCAATAAAAAGTGTTCAAAAAATAAAAAAAAACATTGTAAGAGCAATACCTTCATCGCCTCGCTTCAGAATCTATTCATTGTAATGTACAAAAATATAAAATATAATAATTTAGTTATTATTTTGTAAAGGGACTCAATACGATGAGCAAGCTTATTATTTTCTATCGACAAGACCTCATTTGAGAATTCGACAATCGTGAATAAATTATTTTATAACATAAAGTATTCGATATTTTTAATTCGTCAACAAGTTTTGATTCTTTTAACACATTTTTCAAATATTTTATTCTTTGAAAAGCATATAATTTTGGTAACTTTGAATGGGCAAACGTAAATTGCACCTGACGAAGGGACAAAATTGTAAATTGCAATCAATAAATTTCAGATATAAAAGTACAAATTGCGCCCTATATATTTCAGGTATAAATTTCCATGTACATAATAAATTGAGCCCAGCAGATATATTATTTTTAAGATAGCCATTTAGTATTATCTAACTGAGGACACCACGAGGAGGCGACTATAACTGTCCTCCAAAAATGATTTTTTTTTTAATTAAATAATATGGGAGATTATATTAAGTTGTTAAAAATATATTTACATATTCAGTCCACGTAATATTATTTTTATTATTTTCCTCATACATTTTTTCCATCTTTTAAATTTTTTTCTTGATTTCGTGTTTTGAAATTTACATGGCTCGTTTATACTATTAATTTTTATGTGAATTCCAAATTATGACTATATTATTTTATCCATAAAATTATAAATTTGAAGATGAGGATTGAAGAGTATAAAAGCTTTTTATTAAAATTACCGTAAAACGATTCACTGGCATTATAGTTATCCGAGTTAATATGGCGGAAGCAGATGTCAAATTAATATTCGGAGGAAAGTCTGCAAATAGAAATATAGAATAAAATATGTGTTTAAAACATAGCAGGAAAATTGTCTGAGTCGATCATCATCAGATATCGATGGATTTAAGGTCACTTAGATAGTTACATACTATGGGCGCAATTTACTATACCAATTTTAGAAACCAAAAATACCGGATGCAATTTACTATACTATTTACACTACCTGCTGAATGTGGGCGCAATTTACAAGAGCCCTTTTAAATGGTGCGTACAATTCAACGACTTGTCGGCTTGGAGAATTTAAAGGATAATTTATTTTTGAGAGTTGTTGCATTGTAAGCTAGTCATTTATCATTCGATTCGAGAAAAGATATTATAGTTGTATTTATAAACGCAAAAACTGCGGATTTATCCTGGTTTAGATGCCACATATTGATTGCTAATATCGTTAACAGTTACCTAGTCGAATCGTTGTTTATGCTGCAGGTGTAAAGTGATAATATGTACTGGAAATGTATTACCATTAATTACCTAGCTGTGTAATTAAAATTATACTAATTTCATAATTTAACGATGATGCTGCAAAAATCAAACAGAACGCCCGTACGATATTATTATTATAATTGTTTTATAATCAGCACCGACGTTTACTACCATCATCCGTCGTCGTCGTGTGTCGATGTGTTATTTCTTCGGCAACGGCAGCTAGCGCAATGTGCAACACCATAATATAATATTGCTGTAATATTATTATTATAAAAACGCGTCGTATAATATATTATATAGAAGAAAAAGAAGTACAGCTCGCACTCGTTTGGTGGTATCTTATACCGTGACACTAATTGTATATATATATATATGATGATAATATATATGTTATTAGCGTCGTTTAGCAGTAAGAGATCGGAGATACGTGCCTATATAGTAGGTACCTATACATATTATAATACACGTATATAATACATAAGATATTAATATAATATAATATATATATATATATATTTAAAGTGAATAAGTTTTACAAGTGCAATATAGTGACTTCGTGAGTACCAATGTATACCAAAAAAAAACCTATGTTTTTTTTTTACATTCGTGCTAGACGTTATTTGCATATAATATATATTATAAAATATATTGTTGTACACTCGTATGTAACTTACCTATGTACGGCTGTTACAGCTTGAAAAATAAAATGCTAATTGATGTTTATAAAAATGTTAAAGACTCATTAGGTAAGCTGTAAAACGTCGTCCGTGTTCAACATAATATTAAATTATACGTGGTACTTACATCTGGTCTGGGAAAATATAAATTTAAAACCAGTGTACTTTTTAAAATAAATTAAATATTGTGGACGACACAAACCATAATTCTATATATTTACATGTCCTTTAACACGTAACAATAATCGAGCAATAAATTCTATAGGATATGCACGATAATACCTGGGTATATGGTACTTAAAACTGCAGTTACCATACTGAGTCCATGGTTGAAGCCTATATATAGCTTTGCACATTTAGTTTTCACAATTTTTTTTCCCAACAATATTTGTAACTCGACCAAATAGTTAAAATACTGAATAGTAAATACCTAATATTATAATATTACATGTAGACAGCTATTATTAACGAGTGCTTTAGATGAATATTAACCTTCATCCTGACAAGTTCGCTATAATACATATTGTAACGTACCAGCTATACGGTTTAATAAGCAAATTTAGTTCAACATATCATTAAGTCAATTTGCGTGTAATTATTGTTTGTGTATATAGGTTCTACGTAAATAAATAACACTACGAGATTATAGGTTAGAATATATTATAGTATTATATTATATTATCACATATACAAAAATGTTGTATACACTAATTAATGCGTTTCAAAATGGACGGGTAAGTAAATAAGAAAAGTATAGAATTTCCGTATAAAACCTACTCAACTCAATCCATTCTTTATGCTATAAACTTAAAATAAATTCAATAATCCGGAGTTTCTGACGATTACTATTCTACATTTCATTTGTGTTGTGACAATATCATTCCATTTTTTTCGAGAAATTGTCTTTTCATTTGAATGACGTGTCGTGTACAATATTATACATAATGTATTCCTACACGTAATACCGTAAAAGTAATGAGTACCTATACAAGCTACAACAACCTACATATAAATTATATAGATAGGGTGCTAGCTAGTTGTTTATAGGTAAGTACTATTTTAGCTCATCATTAGAGCAAAACAGGTCAAGAACTCAGTGTTTTTGAAAAAAAAAAATTTTATATTTTTATATCCATTGCTATATTTTATTTCTATATCAAATTTAGTTTCTTATTCGTGTTTTAGTTACAGCCATGAACTAAAGTAGCATATTTTACAAAGTGTTGATAATAAAATAACAAATATTGAATTGAAAGTATGTTTGTTTAGAAGTTTTCGTATGATCTACATTTTATTTAATATTGAGCAGTATAATTTCACTATTCTCTGCCAGTCTGCCATTCAAAACATCCAAGGTTATTATATAGGAATATTATAGGACCTAGGTACCTATACCTTTATTGGTTTGCTTTAATGATTGCGGTTAAAATATTTTTTATAATAGTTATCGCATGGCGAAAGTTCATGATCATTTAGTTTCATACGATCTAGTATACCCCCCATCAAGCGCCCCTCACCTGACATCGCAGTTTTATCGTTGTATAATAATTCTTCTTGCAACTTCCTTGAAAACTTTATAGAAGTTAAAAATCAAGTTGTAGTCATTGCTATATATTTTTAGACGTGTGTTTACTGCTTAAAGCATAAGTATACCGTCCACGTTCGTTGAGCCCGCGGTCGCTTCCGGACGCGCAATAATACACAGATGATTGACGGACACCTTCTCATCAGTGGCGGCGGCCGTGGTGATGCGGACGTAGGAAGGACGAACTCGGGCTCGCAGAATGCTCGTCCAAGTCCACCTCACGCTTGTGTGCGTGTGGTAAGCATTATGTTATTATATTGGTACCAGTCGACTCTCGCCTCGGGGACCTCACAAGGTGATGATCGTAATAGGAGCGGTGCGGTCTCGAAAATAAGTGGATCATCTCTCCGTATAATAATATGTTTCATAATGTACCACCTATACGGCTGTGCAACGTGAAATGTGTAGATTTATATATATCTAGTGTGTGTGTGTATGTGTGTGTGTGTGTGTGTAGGATTCACCGAGGGCGTGCAACGATCGCGAGCCCATTAATTAACCGGCGTGGTCTTACACATGTGACCTATGACCTTCCTCGTCGCTTTTCCTCACTCACCCCACGTGCGCACCTTCCTCGCGGTCGTCTGCAGTGCGCCGACTGCCGTTTATGGTAGTATATATATAAACCGTGAAGAAGACGACGGATAAGCATAGACTATAGTATACGGGGTGATACGTTTAAAAAACTAACACTGCAGATATTTACAACAGCATAAAATATTATGAACATGTTCAAATGAGTATTTAAAGTTAACGGAGCATAATAAAATAAGCTCATACAAACCCATATCAAAAAAAAACTACCTACTAATAATAAACGTAGTCCGACCGTTAAAACACATTTTTAAGAAAAAAAAAGTTGTCTAAAAAAATGCGTATAAGTCTATACCCAGTCAATTAAATGCAACACCTTGTTTGTTGTGACTCTAATCCATAAGTATACTGTATAATATAGGTAATTGCAACTTAATAATAAAACCGTATTCTCCGTGGGCCAGCCTTTGCACTCTCGAGGTAAAATGCCAACTCTTGGTCAATATACTGCAAATACCTACATCGCACATACTATACATACATAGACACATAGTGTATGTAGGTACATAAACATATCATACAGCTGTTTAAGAGTGGCACCTATAAATATACAAACGTATATTATACTATATATTATTATACCAGGTCGTAACTATATAATAATATAATATATGCCTGGCAGTCATATTATATTATATGGGTACGTTCGTCATTGCGATACTCGTAAATTTTTTTTTCGATGTCGATGAGCGCACGCGCACACACGGAATATCGTTTCATCCTCGTCACTGTGTGTTATATTGTACATAACAACATATATATAATATTCTACACCTCTGTCCCGCTGTGGCAGCACTGCAGTACTCGAAGTGATTATAATAAAAACACGAAGACGTAAATTATATATTCCTATTATTATATTAAAAGAGAGGAGTCTCGGTCGATGGTCGTGTTTGTTCTTCTTCTTCTTCTCCTTCTACTTCTCCTTCGAAAGATAGAGACGGAGCTTCGCGCGCACTCGAGTAATGCGGCCGAATTATAATATGCCACGCGCTCGCGTGCGCTTTTCTTATTGTTATTAATACGACTTGAAGCCATCATTGTGTCATTCTTTGTGCGTCTACACAACAATATGATAATATATAGCATATTATAATGCGTGCTTGATGGCCGATTACGTATTCCGTTTCGTAAAATATATAACGTACTTAAATAAACAGAACCGTCGAGTTTAACCACGGGAGGATACTGCAGGAAACAGCGGGATCGAAGTCGAGAGATCTCCGACGCTCGTTTGTCTGCACCACCACATTATAATAAACGTGTAATATCATGATAACATACAAAATCGTATAGCAGGACGAGCTTTGATTTTTGACTATAGATCGAGCGGAATATAACCGTCCGCAGACTACAATAAGACCTTGGCCTCGCGAACTATTAAACAGTTAATATTGTTTATTTACCGATGTGTTAAAAAAAAAAACTCGAATCTTCCGCGTATAGACAATGGTTCTTCGTCCCATTTACAACTATCCGTTCAATTGATATATTGAAAACCTGTAGGTTGATGGGTTTAGTCGTTATAAAATACATATAGGTATATACATATTATGTTCTGCGCTTTTGTTTGCGCACTTATAAATATTAATACGAAATTCGTACTTGAAACCAATGTATATATTAATAATAATAAAAAATAAATAAAAACATTACAAACCCGAATTCGGTTAATTTGTATACACTTTGAAACAAAGAAATTATACTGGATTGCCCTTATTAACGTCGCATATAATATCATACACTCCTGTATAATAAATAAGTATTTTGTAGGTACCTATATACTAAAAACGAGGTTTTTTGATTTGTTTATTTCGATACCATTTTTCTAAAAATCACCGTTCTCGTAGAACTCGAAGGAATTTCAAGTTTAATGCGCTACAAAATAATAACCCAATATTTATATAATATTTAACTATCTAACTTGTGGAAGATGATTGAAATATACATTATATATACATATAAACAAAATAGGATATTGTATAGATTCAATTTTAACGCGATTCACGCATTAAACTTTGAGTAGAGAGATGAATGTGTTATTACTTATTGGTTTACAGACTTTACATTTTACCGAGTCAATTTTAATATTTTTGACTCATTATCTAATTTATAAAATATATTTTAACCATTTTTTTAAATATAAACTGTTTTGAACTATTTATAGAAATTAAAAATTTAAATTTTTTATCTTTATGCTAATAACATTTTTGTTATCAAGACAAAAAGTTAAAAAATTGTATTTCACTTAAATTAGTTCAAAAATATTATAAATACGTTACACGATTTTTTTTAAATGAGCTTACTTTTGAAATTTTGAAAGTTTTTCTCAAAAAAATAGAATTGCAAATTTGCTGCTATATTAACCCTACAAACTATAGATCTAATTTGATACCAAAAGGTAGAAACCATTATAAAAGTTAAATAATGGAGCAATTTTTTATTGCTTGTGTGCACGTCACTGAAAACCAATACATCAATCGCTTAGCTCCAAATGTACCTATATCGTCAACAGCATTAAAATTATACCTGTATAATTATCTTCACTTTTGCAACGTAAAATTCCAATTATCTTGCACAAGTATGCAGATTTGAGTTTTTTTTTAATATTAGAAGGAAACCCATTCACATTTAAAAAGGTATTACAATAAATGGTAATCTATCGATTCCACCAAAGTAGCATAGATTTCAAAGTCAAATTTGCCAGTTCAAATATTTTGACTATCAATTTTACCTCTACCTGGCACCAGCTGCTGTCAACCCGTTTCTGTTACAATAATAATCATTTAGATTAACAACTACTGGTCATTTAAATATTAAAAATAAATAATAATCAACATAATATTAATACAATACAATATTATCTGTAATAATATAATCTCTTAAAAATACACATTTTTATAGAGTTATTTCATATAATATTCATAATATAGGTATGTAAATAAAATAAAACTATAGTTTTTGTTCGGGAAAATTATTTTATCCCTGTCGGAATCGATATATTGTTTTTAGACTACTTAGTACATGTACTGGCTGAATCGATATCTACCTTATCCCCTAGTATAAAAAGGTCTATCGGAATCTATGAGGGCGCAACTTCTTTTGCCCAAAAATTGCCCACCTTCTCTTTTCAACCAAATAGGATAAAATAGATTTCTCTTTTCGTCTTAAACTAATTAATTTTTTTTACCCACGGTATCACATTCAACATACTGGAAAGCACTGTGTCAAAATGATTTATTTTTGATATCATGTTCAAACTATTAACGATACTAATTCGAGTAATAGTGTGTATAGGTATGATATTAACAAACGTTTATGTAATTATAAGTTTATGCAAAAGTTATTATAATTCTCCACCAATTGGTACGTGGTTTGCTATAATACAAGAAGTTTAAACTTATTCAATATTAAATTAAATGGTATACATTTACAACACTTTCCTAAAAATAAGAATGTAAAATACAGCAATTGAAAAATTAAGATAAAATCCAACGGTATAATAGAGCCAGTAGAGAAGAGTTAAGTCGGTATGAGTTTATTAAATTTTTAGCATTCAGCTAGGTACCTATATAAAATATTTAAATTTAAATTAAATCTGTATGACATAACATTTTTTTAACAACGCCATAACAATTAATGACAAATATGGTAAATACCTAACTATCTATATTATTTAATAAATATTTTAATATACATAAACACAATTCATTTTTGAAGAGTAATAGAAGCCGCCTCTTCGTGGTGCTCTCTAGGTTACTTATGCAAAACGGATTTAATAAACTAATTTTGAGACAATGCTTTCCAAAATGTTAAATCGAAATCATGGGCGAAAAGAATGTAATTATTTTTAGGGTAAAAGAGTTAACTATTTTATCATATTTGGTCGAAAAGGAGAATGTAATTTTTTGGGCGAAAAGAGTACCACCCATCGAAGGGCCTCGCTACCTAAAACAGTGATCATTATTTTTGGTTTTCGAGAGTCGAGGTGTCTAGATTTGCCAAACCGTTTAATAGAACAGCACAGAAGCAATCCATCTATACCAGCTAGTATTTAATTATATTTCAAGAAAAAAATATATCAATAAGTTCAAATTGCATATTAATCTGATTAAAACAGTAACCGCTGTACAAAAAAAGCATTTTTACTGTTTGCTGGACGGAAAAAAATTAATTTCCAATTGTTACATGCGCTATCAAAAATTAAATTTTAGGTACAAGTGGGTCACAAAAGGTATATCATAAAATATCTTTAGATATAAAGAGATAGCTATACCATGATGTCAGATGTATTATATACAATATATTACGCCCCGTAATTCATAATATACCTACAATGATTTATCAATGACTTCAAATTTGACCCATCTATTACAGCGACTTACTCAATTACACGGTACACTCGAAACCTATATACTATATACCGTAGGTATGTCCGCGAATACTGGGTACACTCTATAACTCAGTTACCCGCATTATACTCAGTACCCTACACATATTTTATAATTTTGACTGCGGGATATTGTTGATCTAGCAGTGTCCTGAAAACAGAATTCAAAAATATGAAGAGAGTACTGAGGAATATATGGGTGGTTTAATTATATAGTGTACTTTGTTTTCGAGGATACACAGTTTAGCAGAAAGAGTTTTTTTAATGTAGTATCACTACATTTTGTGGTTGCCCCTTCATCCCGCCCAAACTCTGATATTGACAACAAGCCTTAACAAACAGTTATATTCATATGTATAACTATCTGCATGACTGCATATGTTTATTTATTTTGAACCCCAAAAATTAAATACACCTTTTATATGCCCTAAAAACATGTATGTATCGAAATAGATCGAAACTAATTTTGAAACGTTGTGAAAAATGAAAATACACTGTAACTAGTAACCCTTAATTAGGTATAGGTACCTACCTATACTTTTGTGATACAATAATTTTAATCAAAAACTAAATGAATTTATAGATCAGGCTTAAGCGTTCAAGAGCATAAAAATATATATACTCGTGTTATATATCTATATATAAAATATGAATATCAATTTTTCTGGTCATGGCATCACGCGTGAACGGCCAGACCAATTTCGCTAATTAATTTTTTGTTGTGTTCGTAATAATAGTCAGGACAAGATTCTTATGAAATAACATTTTAGGAAAAGTATGAAAAGTCTTTATGTCAAAAATACAACATTAGCACCATCCGTCCAGAGAGAAAATAAATTAAATAAAAATATTTTTTTGTTGATTGTAAGGTTGCTTTTGGTTATTATTAAAATTAATGTTTGTGTGTCCTTTATGCATTCCTAAACGGCTGGTCCGATTGTGATAAAATTTGGTACAGTGATAGATTAGACATATGAAAAGAAGATAGGCTAATTTAAAAAGGGTAAATTCCAATCCAGAGAGATACTCTAAAGGAGATTGTGAGAATTACGATGGCACTTTTTGTTTGTAAATTGTTGCCATTGCGGTTTTAATAATAATTATTATAATTAAAGCGAAAAGCCTGTTGGTGCAGTGGCACTTCTATGTATTTTAGTACAGAATGTCTGAAATTCGAATTACGATGGAACTTTTTGTTTGTAAATTGTTGCCATTGCGGTTTTAATAATAATTATTATAATTAAAGCGAAAAGCCTGTTGGTGCAGTGATGGCACTTCTATGTATTTTAGTACAGAATGTCTGAAATTCGAAACACGGTTTCGGTAGACCGAATTTTTCTATTGTTTTTTTCTTATTTTTCCTTTTTATTTTTCTTCTTTATCTATAGGTACATACGAATGTTTGGTTTTTTTTTATTTATCGGATTTTAGTACACTTATATTAGGTTAGGATTTTGTATTAATTGATTATATTAATCCGTAGGTTTAATTAAGTAAAAACGACAAACTTTGTACAACTGTGATACTTAAGAGTTAAAGTCTTTAGAGTCCGCGATCTACCACTATATCATACTGATGCGAATCTCACGGACAACGCCGGTCGAAATGGCTATAGGTACATTAAAATATAATATCATTCACACTTAAAAAGACATTGCTTCCACATTGTGTTACACCCAAAAGAAGTTGAACAATCAGAATTTTTTTCCCAAGCAACGCCGGGTAATTCAGCCAATTATAAATATAATTTAAATAATTTGTATGCATATGTTATTACATTTTAAAATAAGCTTCCCTAAATATGTGTTACTTTATTATTGGTAGTACATTACATTTCTGTATCTACTTTATAAGTATAGGTATTTTGGAAATACTTAATTATCAACCACCAATGTAATGAAATATTGGGTGGTCGTATAAAAATTCATATAATTCTCACTATAATTGTATATGAAATTCTAATCTTGTTCAGGAAATTCAGTTATTAAAGTTATTATATTAGTTCCGAGGTCAGGCAGTTTCCCTTTAACTAGAAATTTGAATTTGAAAATATAAATTACTTCTATTGAAAAATATATAGTAAGAACTGATTATTAAAATCATTTATAATAATATTTTTGTATATAAAATATACCTGATAGAATAAAAAAAAATTTCATTTAAAATTTTTAAACACATATTAAATACAAATATTGTATTTAATTATATATTTTTAATAGTATGTGCGACTATAATTAACATATTTTTATGCTAAAAACATCAACTATTCGACACTGAAATTAAATTTTAAGTACCCCTGAAAAAATATTGGTTTTATGAACATTCATTTTGAAAGTGGACCGAAAACATAATCAAATCTTAGTTGATATAATGACGGTGTACATAATATAATAATATATAATATATAAACATTTAATATTAATGTTTTACAATTTGTTTGACAAAAAAATCGTAATTTCAACTATAATAAATAATTAAATCATGATTTTCATACCAGTTTGACCATATGGTAGTAAGTCCACCTTGTTTTCTTTACCTTCACTGTAAAATGTAAATAATTTAATTATTTATAAATGTTTTGCACCCAAGGTCATCCACGACACCTAAGTACGTAGGTACTTAATATAATTCAAAAGTATAAACTTACTTACGAGCGACATCATTGGTATTCTGAATTCAACATTGTACGTGTAATTAGACATATTATGAATAAAATTAGTAAATAGCATGTAATGTGAATAATCCAAAGTTATAATAATTTTTTTCAGCTACAAGAAAGAGTATAGGTACTAGTCACAGGTAATATTAGATTCATAGCTTATTCACAGACCGCATAGAACATTAAATTTTGAAATTATGGTAAAATCATTTGCCACTAAGTTGATAATATATAGTATTTCTACTGACTCAAAGGGTGTACACTGTACACAGGCAAAAATATACACAAACATCATTACAAAAACCAATACATTCATCGCTGCGCGCTGAATCTAAAATAATGTGTAATATTATACAAATATTTAAA
This sequence comes from Nasonovia ribisnigri, assembly GCA_027563435.1. Lineage (NCBI taxonomy): Eukaryota > Metazoa > Arthropoda > Insecta > Hemiptera > Aphididae > Nasonovia > Nasonovia ribisnigri. The sequence continues at coordinate 179,763 of JANEHU010005193.1, read as the reverse complement.
AGATGAAATTCATTTTAAATGATGGGTATAGCAAAGACCATCATAGAGAAGTGTTGATTATGGAAATCTAATTTTATTATCTACGAGAACATGTGGTACTGTATTTTTTATGAAATTCCAAATCATACACAGTTGTATTCTATTTATTCTTAAACACCCACCGGTCATCAAATGGACATCAACAGTACGTCTAATTCCTAAAATGTAATATATGGACCAAAAAGCAATTATTCGTAAAAGCTATAAACCCTATGTCCCATAACAAGTAAAAATCGAGGAAATCTGAGATTTTTATAAATTACAGTTTTATTTCATAAAACGAGTGCATTTGATAAAATATGACAGCGGTAGACGATCAGCGTCCGTTCTTCCGAGTGTGAGACGCAAACGGAGGAACGATGTAATATAGCAGCAGCGGTTATATATAATATTATTATAATGGTATGTATAATTGGCACGTGGGTGGACACCCGCGAGGAGAGTGCACTCGAAACGGTCGTAAACGAGAGTGGAAAATTAGACGAGACCGTTTTTAATCGCCCGGCGTTTATTATGATTGTTTTCCTTTTTTGACGAGACGGCCCCCGAGACACGACGATCCGTCGTCCGTCGATATACCTACGTCGCTCTATACAGGGTGCGTATCACGAAGATCTGACGATTTTTTTTTATTTGAGCTACACATTAATACGTTATACACGTCAGATCTTCGCGATGTACTCGAGATATCTGTTTGAACAACACGCATTTAATAACATCCGGTCGGGGCTTTCATCGTAAAGAAAAAAATATAAACTCGAGCGGCAGTAAAATTAAGAAAAAAATCACTAAACAAATTCTCTCTATAGTCGACGAACATATTATTATACGCGCAAACATGTACTGGCAGCTGTTCTCGAGATTCGGTTCATAACTATACATTTAACCAAAATAAACAAGATCCATAATATTGTATCAGTCTATATCTGTGTACAGGGTTTTCGTCTTCGAAAAACCACCTTTTTTCTATTAATTTTTTTCGAAAAATAACTATTTTGCTGATAATTAAAATGTATATAAAATTTGTTATACCTGAACACAAATAATTAGAACGATATCCAACATCTACATGGAGTAAATTACTTTGATTACTACAAGTATTTTATAAACTGAGTTACTAATTTCCATCAATCATATTTTAATGTTTTCGCAGGAGACCCTTGAATAGAGAAATGCTCTTTAAGAAGACGCCTACACACCCAAAAGCGTGTGTCCCCGATTTACAAACGTATACCACTAACTAGAAAATTTGTGTTCAGCAATTCCAGTTAGAACAGTATCTATGTCTTTTCGTGGTTTCTTTTATAATATTTTAATGTTTTAATTTTTATGCGAGATATGGGTATTTTTAAATTGTAGTATTTTACATACCTACTCATAACTTATTTCAAAATTAAAATATCGTAAAAACTCACGAAAAAACACAGATAATACTCCTACCTTTAAGTTTGATAATAGGTCAATACATTTACTCTATTATATTAAAGCTCACTACACAAAATTTGAACTGATAAACACAAATTTGCCGTGTTGACGTTTGTAAGACGGATACAACGCCGACCCCACCCATTTATCTTACTCCGAGTAGGATTTTCCATTATACTTTATTATATCTATAAAAAAACACAGTGCTTACGACTATAAGACCATAACTCTAGACTTCTTATGCTCCTAACAATAATGTTAATAACAATAGCATCATATATAGTACACTGCAGTACTAAAAAATTACATTAAATTATTTTATTTTTAAAATTTTAGGTTATTTATATTTACCATATTTATTGACTTGTACGTATAATAGTTATAGCTTGTTAAAAGTATATAAAAAATTATGTAAGATCACGAAAAAAATGTTAATCTAAATTTCAAATTCAAATCTTGGATTTAAAAGTCATAAAAATCCTTAAATTCTCTAAAAAATGCAAAATAAAAAGTAATGGCTTCTTACTCCGATTCAAAAATACATAAAACGTATATGTTATAAAACCATTATAGCTAGGTTCTTAAAACAATTCAAAGCGCATTGAAATCCTAGCCTTAATCATTATGTAATATAAAATATCACAAAATAAATATTTGTTATCGAGTGATTTTTATTAGTTACGCTCTCGATTTTGAATCATGAACGTTGCTTTTATAGATTTATGGCATGTAATAGTGGGGCCAAATGCAATGTCAATCAAGTTTTACTTTTTTGGTAAAATATTAAATGTTCATATGATTTCAAACAATAGTTTGAAGTGTGTGGTATCTATGGCCAAATTAGCTAGAAATATCTAATTTTATAAATAACCCAAAATTATGAACTTTTATAATATCAAATTGTTTTACTTTAAGATTTAATATTTATTATTATGTTGTAAATCTTAAGTCGTTATAGTTATGTAAATATAATATATACATCCAAAGTATTACAAATCCAATATATATTTTGACATAGGCTATAATTTCGAATTTTCCCGAATACAAATCCGTATAGAATATATTTAATATCGAAAACAAAAAATATTTAAATAGTATTCGTAACACTTTTATAGTATTTTTAATACTATATCGTGTACCTATTCAGAATACTATTTTTCACAAGTATTTGAGTTTTTATTCCAAATATTTTTTTTATCTCTCCGAGTTTGCATGTAAGCGTTATTACTTATTATGATGTCGATACTATACCATAATAATTGTTAATGCGTGTTTTATATTCTGCGTGCCGGGCATTGTAACAATTTCATAATGTATAGCAATGTAATCAATAATTATGGGTATGCCTGTAGATATAATACTATGACATTTAATAATTTTCACTCGTTAACAAAAAATAAATAAACAAACTACGGCTCGAGCTCGTCAATGGCCATCGTCGTGTACCTATATACGTCGGGTCGGTAGCGAAAGAACGACGCACGAAAATATTGCTATATAGTATATTATATACTTACTATACATCTTGTATTATGCGTGTTATATTATTATTATTATTATTATGAAAGTCACCTAGTCTTCGTCGTCGTTAAACCGCTCGGTCATCCGCACGCAGCATTACAATATCGTATAGGTAATTCGTTTATTATATTTTATACAGTAATATTATAGACTTCGTAGGCGAAAATCTACTTTTTCATTAGTCGACACACTGTTGCAGCTGCTGTATAAAATAATAATAATAATAATAATAATAATACAAAGTATACAAGTATTATTATTATTATGCGGTACACGCGCGCGTCCACGATGACCGGCGAGCGAAATCACGTTATTATATTATGTTACGACAACGGATCGGTGTGGTTTTTTTTTTCCTTTATACATAAATTCCAACCGAGATAGATGTAAAAATAACGACAACAAATAGAAGATCAATGCATCATTGTATGTTTTTATATCGGTACGTCGTGTTTTGGCCGTTTCGTGGCGATATAATCGATCGGAAATGACAAATATGATGCCGCGGTAAAACGTGTCCAATTATGTTAAATCCAACAAACTCGTATTCGTAGGCTACGATGGGTGAGGCTATGTTAATGTTACACTAGCCCTACCCAGGGAAAGTTTGGGTAGATCAGGAATTATTAAAAAAGCTGGTCAGCAGTTCACAAACATATTGAGTAGGTATTTTCCTAATTATTCGTGAAAAAAAATTTGTAAATTCTGGATGGTGGGAAGGATAACGTACGTAAAAATAGCAAGCCCAGCAAGGTACCTACGCATATTATTTTTAATTTCATATTCTGAATCAAAATATTTTCTGTTATTGTTGATATGTGTACGAATATCGAACTGTTTATCAACGTCAACGAATTTACATGAACGGACGATAGTATATAATAATACGATACAGCTGTATATACCTATACAATATTTCGCAGAATATTCACTGTCATACCATCCATTCTAATAGCTTTTTCAACTTAAGGTAATCGATTGTTGGTCAACGTTTTCATCCAGAAAAACATTTCACTTTAAAATAATATGGCATTAAAAATATATTAGGTATTGACAGCTATAGGTATATAAAAAATTTAACACTCCCACAAGAAAAATCGAGTTTAAAGAATCATTGAGTGTACCACAAACCGTGAAGTAAATCAAAATTATGTGTATTAAATGTTTGAAATAAAACAAAAATGTCTACAAATTATATGTGAACAAGTTTTTAATATCTTCTACTGTTGAGAATACTGACTTAAATGTTATAACTAAAAATATCATTATTAATGGTAAATATTCATTAGAGTTTATACACTATGAAATATTTTTATTTATTTAAGTATATAATTAATGATTTTAATTAATATATTTTGTTTAATGTTTCCTTTTTGCAATCTGGATAAATCTTTCTATGTTACTGAACACACTGTAGTCCATGTTGTTTTTGCTCTTCATCGAGTGTTAATGCTTCATTAAAGTCTGCCATTAATTTCACACCCTTTTCGGCTGTATTATTGAATATTTTTTTTAGTATTTTGGATTTGCCCTTGCCCCCATTTTAAAATCCTAGCTACGCTACTAGAGTGTAGGTATATATACCTCTAAATATTATATAATATGGTATTATTCTATAAAATATGTGAACTAAACTGGAAACCCACCAAAGGAATAACTAAAAATTAACTCTGCAAAATCAAAGACTATAATATTTTAAACCTATATCTCCCTACATTATTTCAATCGGCAGATGTAGATGCTCAAAACAATATAACCTTTCACTATCGATTACCGATCATCCAAACGACGTGGCCCGTCTGTTATTTTATATTAATAATCTCGATATCGAGCGATACTGGTGTCCGTAAAGTATAAAGCTCGATTATTGTTATAATAACTGCAAATTATAAAGTTGTGTAGGTACGTTACTACGTTTTATCAGTGATTCATGAATTGTTTCGCGGTTCATAAAATTTAAATTTTCCTAACGGAAGTTTAACTATTTAGCGCATGGGCGTAGTCACGGGGCGTGCAGAAAGCCGCAGGATTTGCATGATATCACGCCCTAATGGCCAAAAAAGGGTTGCTTTAATATTTAGGTTTCAACTTTTAAGGACCACCGTTGAATTGTGGAGTGGTTTTGAGTAGTTTTTAATAATTAGTGTGTCCTAAATTATACAGTAAAATATAATATTAAAAATTGGATTTGGAATTGTATGTGATAAACTAGTTTTACTAGATTAATATACATTAGGTATATTTATATTTTATACACTCAACAGATTTGTAATATTGTGTCCGATGATACTTTTATATTACATTATAGTTTATAGGAAAATAACTAACAGCCGGCAGTCAGTTAATTATAACAATGCTCCACATATTTAGGTGATAATAGCTGCATTGCTAACAATAATGTTGGTGGGTGTTTTTTGTTTTTAAGAGAATCTTAAATGATAATAAAGTCATGCCTGTTCATGATATGTTCTATCAATATGAGTCTTTTGATGTTTAGGGTGAATGTAAGCTCTTCCGGGACTACTACTCCAACACTATCTAAACTACTATAAACCAATTTATTTAACTGTGAGCTATAACTATCGTCGAAATACTAACAAAATAAAAAATCGTTAGTTAAATTGAATATACATTATAATTTATTTTTATAATAATATGAACATACAAATTTAAAAAATTCAAGTTAATAAACAATTGTAAATAATAAAAATATTATAACTCCACCAGGTATGCATAGTATTAACCCTGCAGAGTTAGCAAATTTCCTTCAGGTGAACATACTGTTGACTTTGGAGAATTTAACACCCTGATGTTTATTTATAATTATAGGAAGGTTATCATTGTCATCAGGTATAAAAATCCCGTTTTCTACTTTTTAATTACACTCAAATATTAAATTTGTCACCAGCCAACGTTTGCAAAGTCATCTTAACGACATGGACACTTAGTATTCAAATAAAAATAAAATAAATAGCCAAAATCTTCACATATTATCTTTACTTTTAGGCTAGACGTAGTTCTTTTGCATTTTCTGTCAAATAAAATTATACCATCGGTTACTAGACAAATACTTAGGTCTGATCCTTGATATAAAAGCTTAACTTGGACTGAGCTTGTAAAACAAAAACGTCTGTAGCTAAACTCTAGACGAAAATCTCTATATCCACTTCAAGGTATATTCCAAACTTAACCTTAATAATAATTTTCTGCTTTACAAAACCCTTCTGAAGTCTATTTGGGCCTATGGTATCCAATTATGGGGAGCGGCAAAAAAATCTAACATTTACAAAAAGCAAACATTTCAATCTGTATCATTATTCATATAATTACAAACGCGCCCTTCTTTGAACCATACACTACACTTCGATCTTGGAATATACACTGTCACCGAAGTGGCCACATCATCTAACAAGCATTTCCGTTCTCGCCTTATACAAACCACCAGAATCCACTTATTCTTGCATTTAACTCAATAAACATTCCTCAAAATCTGCCGACTACAGAGGCGCTGTTATAACCTAAACTGATTAAAAAAATAATACGATAAATGTGTACGTTGGATAGTCTAACAATAATCCTTATCATTATCTAATTTATCTTATATAACCTAACTATTATTAACTACTCTGTAATTGTATACATATATCTTAATATCTGTAATATGTAATGTATTGTCACGTCCAATGGCCATAGCTGCAGCGGACTGGTTTTATATAGTAAAAAATAATAATAATCCTTATCGCGTCTGAGTGTTACTGCTGGGTAGCTACTCTCATCAAGCTTTCATATCATGTATATAATTTTTTCTACTCGCATATGCTTATTGTAACTGTTATTATATATTGTATACATTTCAATAAATGTTTAAAACAACATTTTCAAAATTGAAGTGTCCAGAATTTTTCAAACATCCACACAAACCATAGTGACGTTAAATTTGTAATAATATAATTAAGTTATAGTTTGAAAAAAAAATTGTAAACGGGTGAGCAAATGGGAGAGGGGGGAGCTCCCTTCCCCTTTGGATTTGATAGCTGATCAGTATTTAACATACTAGTCTGAAGACAAAATCTGGGCTACGCCTATGATTTAGCACGAGCGTGCGGTGTGCACAAAGCGGCTACCTCCGCGTCCGCCTTGTCGGACGATATTATAATATTATTATGTTCGGTCGTCCGCGTAAATGCTCGCCACCCGGTAAACGCCGGTATTGTGTAAAACGATAAAAATAAATAAATAATAATAATAATAATAATGGTAATGAAATCGACCAACGACGTATATTAATAAGCTGCACGATTTAAGGGCCGCCCGCCGACCGACTGTTACGATTTGCAACGAGTGTTATTCGTGCGAGCGGCCGCGTTCGATCGATAGAAATCATAGCACGCGCGGACGCCGTTTTTTTTTTTTTTTCGTCGCGCAATATTATAAAAATAATATATATATAACAATATTATCGTTCGGCCGCGGACGGACACTGCGACTATCATGTGCAGACCGACTGCGGAGAGAGCAAATTCCGCACAAACCGCGCGTGACGGATACAATATACATACATACTGTTATGCATGTGTACAATACGGCTTTATATACACACACATATCATATACATGCCTATATTTCCTACACGTTTTCGAATGTCGTGTGCGCGAGCCAAACGCTGTACACGCGCATAACACACATAATATAATAATATTATCGTTATTATTATTATTATTATTATTATTATACGAGTCTATAATAATATATAATACCTCGTAACCTAACCTATGTATAGACCCGCGCGGTATTCTGCAGGCGGTATAATATAGAGAATGCGGAGCGATCCGAAATAGAAATGACTTGGGGGCCGAGTAAGTATTCGTTCGGACGGCACAGTCCATCCATAAACCACCAGGACGCGGGCGAAACGGGATAATAAAACAAGAAAACAACGGTATATAATATACATACCGGGTGATCCATTCAACATAAGACACTCATTGTTTCAAAACTATTATAACTTTTTCAAAAATATTTGAGTTGCATGATTTAAAAAAATTGATGGTTTTTCTATTTCTTATCGTTATTATTTTCTTATTTTTCACTATTTTCTATTGACAACGCGCATTTTAATTTCTTACGCCAAAATATAAATTTATGTTTTTTAAGTACTTCCATGAATACAAATCAAATTTTAGTAGTAAGTTCTAGTAGCTTACAAATTGTAAATATTTAAAGTATAGATGAGCGGAGTGGAGTGTTATAGCCTATACCTATACCTCGAAAAATGTTGGAATTTGGTCTTTCATTACTCCACTCTTCTACACTTTAAACGCCTATAACTAATAAACTACTAGTCCGAAATTTGATTTTTATGCACTAAAAAAGGTACTCCAAATAATATTCTGGTTTGGTGTTTGAAAAAAAAAATTATTTGTTGTCATTTAAAAGAGTAAAAACTCAAAACAATAAATTGTTTCGTAATGACTTACAATTGTGTAAAAGAAATATTTTCAAAAACGTTAGTGTTTTCTGAAATAATGAGTGTCTTTATTAAATGGGTCATACCGCATATAATATAAATAGTGTTAAATGTTATTATATTATATTACAACGTTATAATATGATGTGTATAGTAATATACACCAAGCATGTACAACACACTGCGAGCGCTAAAATAACTATATATATAAAATATATACCTACACATACATGGGTTATATGTACATGGTATATAACACATAATATCTGGCATCCGTCCCGTTGAATAGTTCGCGTTTACTATAATGTCCATAATGAATAATATAACATGATAGAACGCGATGCATCGTATAACGCATAGAAATATTAACGAACGATTTTATAGCGCTCCAAACGCCGCCGTTGCCGAGATCGGTTATAATAGGTATACTCAGCAGCGGACCGAAACCGGAACCAAGATTAATCTCACGAGGACCAGTCTCGTTTGTCCGTCCAATATATAGTGAAATATTCAATATAATTTATATGCATTATATTATGCGTGATATTTGCACGAAATCACTGTCCCGGAAGCACCCGTGCAAATATGCGATGAAAATGTCTCTGCAAGCTCAACTTTATGATAAACGTCAAATCATCTACGAAATCAGATAGGCACCGTGTGGACGAAATCCACAAACAAGACCCCCGTTATATCCACAAAAATTATTATGGTCAGTGTTGTAGCTCAACGGGTTGAATCTGAATTTCCACTCTCTACTATAACATCACTGAACTTTGGCATAGTCGTTTCAATAAGTCATTTTCAAAATTTATAAAATATATAATAAATTTAATACTTTATAATATAATATTATTGATACTATAGGTTAGTATTGAAACATCCAAGTGTACAAAAAATAAAAATAAAAAAGACAAGTTTTATAATAGAACAATTTATACGAGGCAGAATCATTTAACATTTAATAATTATTACCTGAACATGTTGTTTTTTAAAAAATATAATTCAAACTAAAATGTACACAAATTTAATTGTTTTATATAAATATATCTAATTATATAGCTTATATTATATAGTTTTGTTTAATGAAATAACAAAACAATATTTATGAATAATAAACTGATTTTTTTAAATTGTATAGTTCCAAAACCCAGATTAATTTATTGTTGTAGGTTTTGGGTATAACTATATTGTAGGTTGTTCGTGGTCAGAAATCCAGATTGACGAATTCCTTGCATTCACAACGGTTTCCATCCAAAATCTGGATTGTACATTTTTTACTTAAGTCTATAATATATTATGTAAAATTTTAATATAGTATAATAACCTTAATTTTTAAGAAGATTTCAGTGCAATATTTGTTTGTTCTCTCAGATCCACGTGCCACATAGATAAAACGCATTCACGTACAATACTTTTTTATGATTTTATGTAACTTTTAGAGTAAAATCACCTATTTCAAAGATTATGGAGAATAATCTTTTTAAGGATTGCACATAAGTATCAGTTTTATATTTTTATTGTTACATAATTTTATATTTGACTTTAAAATAAAAATAAAAATTTTGTAAATTTAAATAGCTGATATTAAATTATTTAGAGACAATATTTTAGACAACGATATGTCTCCTCAAAATATTACTATCTATAATTTTTGTAATGCGTCATTTTTACACGATGATTACTCAAAACATAATTTTTCTTGAATGCGTTTTGTCTATATTTTTTGCGTGGGCGTGAGAAAGAGAAAAGAAACATTGCGCTGATACCTATATTCTCTTAAAAATAAAACTGATATCTCTACACATGGCATTTTGTATTAAAAACTATAACATTTGAAATTATAATATATAAAGTCCACCGAAAACTTTTGTTTATGAATAATATATAATTTCACATATTATGATGCAAAAATAATATTACATGCGTAACACTCTATAGTGTAAACACTATATAATATATTATTTTATGATAATATGCAACGATATTGTAAATTATTGTTAAAGTGGCTAATATGGACTCTTTCAAACCGAAAATCAACTAAACGTCTATACCACGCAGACTTTACACAATTTACAGCAGCCATAAAGTATGTAGCTAAACGCGCACACGTTATACCTAATAAATTCTGCACACGGCCGGCGGTCGCTATTGACTGTGCCCAAAGTACCATAATGATATTACGTGCGCGGCCGTTTGAAAATCGATATTATATTATTATAATACACAAATCGCTTTCGGCCCCAATTACACACGCCACTAATACGTTCGTTTAAATTATTCCACCTCTGTATCAATTTTCGACCGGTAAATTATGCCCGCGATGCGTCATGTCATATCGACACGGATCACAGTAATATCCATTTATATTATACGCATCTCGTCGTAATTATAATTCTATAGAAATTATCACTTTACATATTCCAAAACGGACATCTTCTAAAAACCAATTACATAGTTATGGTCTCGTTCTCGTCTCCAAAGTATTATCGTCCTACATCTCGACCCACAGATTGATCATTTACAAACACCATAGGTAACTCGGTCCGCACGAAATAACAGAAATATAATAGGTACTATGAAAATCCACCGCCTATTACTGTTAATAGTTCCGAAAAGAAAATATCAAGTTATAATCGTTTTTCTAAAATGTGCAATACCTACCAATTGTTCACGCACACATATGCATTGAATATTATTCAACACCAATTTTTTTTGTATTTTATTCATGTAGAAAATAATATTTACGTTAGGTACACAGACAATAATGGTCAAAAAGCGGTTGAACACCAGCTTAAGTTTTTTTTTAAAACAAGCACAATAACTTTAGTAATTCAGTTTATTTTCTATAATACACTTACCCTACGTAATTTTATAAATCCCTAAATGTTCAACCAATTACGCTTTCCGATAGTGCTTCCCGTTACAGACATAAAACACCAGTATACATATTATCTACTATTCTACTATGATAACCTGTTCACAAACTCACAGTTAAGACGAGAGGATTATTTGAACACCTCAAAGTTTCATATTATATGTTTACATAAATCTACGGCCACAATATACGAGCTGAATCTCAATAAAACCTTTATAAATGAATTGAGTCCTGGTTATTTTTGATACATACTAATATTGAGTCCTTGAAATCTAAAATGTAACACTAATTGCTACGATATGTTTTAATAATAACTGAGTCCCGTCAAACTTAAAAAAAACCCTTCCTCCAAATACTTGGCATTTTTATGGATTTGGGACTGTCCATAAAGAAAAATTCTACAGGTATATGGTTAAAAATGTTTTTGTTGTGTTAATTTTGAAAAATTTGATTAATATGTGAAATTTATATATAGTTCAGTTGTTTAACCTGATTGATATATATTATATATATTTTACTTTTATCAAGTGTGGCCTTAATTGGTAGATTTTTCGTTTATACCGGGCCTCAATTTAAAAATATGCAAAGAATTACGAAATCTACAGTAGATATATTCCGTATTATATATTATTATTACTCGTTCGTTTTTTATTCCTCCTACTGATCTACTATTTACAATTTGGGTAATTATATTTCATATTTAATAAAGTAGTAAGTCATAATTATTTTATTTGTGAACGTTTTTGGCTTTATGCTTTCCGGATTTATTTTCTACTTTAATATTAAATTTAAAAACAATAGTTAAAACCTGTAGCAAAACTAAATGTTGATACTATTTGAATGTTCGAGTTAGTAAATAAAACGTAGTCACCCTGTAAGCTGTAATACAATATTATAGAACATTACATATTTATATAGTCATGTGGATGTGGTCGAGGACAATTACTCGTACATTTTATATAGTTCCTTATTATTAGGGCCCGGATTTCAATGCAAAGTGCATATTTTTTTGGTTGATCATACACAATGCTTTCTAAGTACATAATTCGTTTCATGTAACGAGGGTTTGAAGCTACAAATTTTATTTTACATTTTTTTTACATATTTCGACGTTATTTTCATTTTTAGAGCATTTTTAGCATTATTGGGTCATTTTGTTGGTTTTTAATGCATATTTGTTCAATATAGATATAAAACTTAGCCTATTCAAAATATTATCTAAAGATAAATTATTTTCTTGATATTTAAGAAGATTCATCGGGTTTTTCTATACACATTGTCAATTTTTTTTTTCGATTTAGTTTTTACCTTATCTTAATTTATTATTGACCGTATTCAGTCAAATAACAAATAATCAGTCAGTTCGTGTTATATCGCAGTCGTTGCTCGTATTACGCGTGTTTGTGATGTTAATGTGTTAAATAGTGTGTTCAATAATGCCCAAAATAAAATCATCTACTTCTTCTCACTTGCGTGACTACGTAAAGGAATTCGGAAGAGACGTCTTTACAGATGGGACTATTTTACTTTGTAAAATTAATTTTTAGGTCATTTTTGTGTGTACAATTTATTTTAAAGGTCATTTTTGTGGTAAAATGTATTTTTAAGGGCATTTTTGGCTATTTTTCAGAGCATATTTGTATGGTTTTAAGTGCATTTAAATCCGGGCCCTACTTATTATATATTATAATACAATTTACCCAAGTCGTCTTATCAGTTAACAGTATACATTTTACAGAATTTAAGCAACATGTTAAATACCTAACGAATATAATACATTTTCAAAAATATATAGAAGTTTAAACAGATTATTACTAGGACAGTCGGTGGGTACTAATATATTAAGTCTATTTTAGTAGAAAACACAGCAGAGACACTCATATTCTGTATTATGTATATGATTATTAATGTAATCTATTTATATTATTTTACTTTCAATAATTTAATTTTGATTAAGTTATAATATCGACTAGAAATCTACTATGTTCAAAATAATATACCAATTCATCAACAGATTTTCTGATGTTTCCAAATGCAATAACTATAAAACATAAATTATATTATATTGTGAATACATTCAAATTTCAAACAGATAAAATGTATTATTATTATCGTTAGACTTTATACAACATAGCTGATATTACAAATATACACGTAATCATTTTAATTGGTTTTATAAAATATTAATATAAAAATAAATAAACATTTTCTAAATCCTTAAATTTAAAAATCAGGTTTCTCATTAAAATAATTTTAAAATTCTAAAACTGATTACATCATAATAATTATTATTACCCGCATTAATGAACACGTTTATATAAAAATAAAAGGACGTATATATCACTATCAATATTGTCGATAATAGATGAAAATAAAATTGTATTAATCAAGAGTATACAAACACATGACGTGTGTGGTGTACATATATACTATCAAATTTGTATGTTTTCTTTGTTATTATTGAAATGTAATTCATTTTAATATCGTGAATAAAATACAAACAATAAAAAATGTTAAAACAACAAAATATAATAATAATTTTATGTAAAAAATAATCAAAAAAAATTGTTTGGAAACAAAATCCAACAATTGTACAGGAACTTAAGACATCTCATAAATAATAGACGACTAAATTAAATAATAATTAATTGGGAGATGGTTTAATAGGCAGGTACCTATAGTTATCTCCATGGGACTTGTTCAAAAATCCATTTCTGACTAGCATGATCAGCACAGCCTTTGAGCACGATACTGGATTCGCCGGCAGGCAAATCCAGACACAATTCGGTGTGTATGTGAACCAAGTTCATAGTCTAAAATTATAAAGCAACAACAATATAATCATATTAATGTTATGATATCACGGTGTTTAAGTCAAAAACTACTTCTTGCTATGCTGCAGTGTAGGTATCTATATATTATACATGCTACCGGACCCACAAATCAACGATTGGGCAAGCGAGAATGATCGAAATATATTCAATCATTTCGATTACCATAATGGGCTTGACCTAAAGTAAATTATTATGATTTATGTAAAAAAAATGCATATAATCTAAGAAGGTATAGCCGTATAGGGGAGGAAATTCGTAGGCCTATGAGTACAAAATCTAGAGTTTCCCAACCTAGTGTTCATCCTGGACTGCGGCATCCTTCCTTATAAATATAACTGCTAAGTATTGTACAGAATTACAGTTAAGTTCCATCCCAGTTGTATGGCTCTATTGAGTCCAGCAATTTGTATAATCACAACAATGGTTGGTTGTATAGGGTAGTTATATTATTTTGTAAACTTAAATGAAAATGCTTTTTTTTAATTTTAATCACATACCAAATATTTTTTGACTTTGATGATATAGATAAATAAATATAGTATTAAATTTATAATAGTTACTTTTGACAGTTCCTAGTTCCAAAATGTATTAAAATCAAAAGAAACACACTGATTTTTGGGATCTCAGCTGGAAAATGTATGTTTTGAGCATCTTGATGATTATTGATGTCCCGGACAATATTATATATTATCCATGATAGGTAGTACCTAAATGATTTGACTCAAAAACTTATGACGCTGACCCCGAAAACATCTGGGTTACCTACCACTTACAGATTTTACGGTTATAAATTATTTTTACTGAATCTAACTACCCTAACTACCCTAAATTGTAGTGCATATTGCTGTAAAATGTTCGATCCACCTCTGGGACTCAGCTCACCTCGGCATTATATTTCCAGCGCTGCCGTTTTTGACCCGTGCAAGCAACGATCCGGACCTTCAACGCAATTTCGTCGGTCGCTTCCAGCTCGGGCGTGTCCAGGCACACAGATTCGTCGGTCATCAGAGACCCAGACCACACCCCAGAGTTCAGCCCTTCGTCCGGGGCCATGACGAACATAAGCGACAGGGACGCACGACCCTGAACGTCACACCCTCTGATCCCGACCGGGCCCATGGGCTGGTTCAGCGAACCACGTCCAGACGGTTTTTCCAAACAACGATTCGATAACATGTGTTTGATCTGAAACGAAACCATAATGTAACGAATATTAGGTACATTCATTATATTGCATCAATGAATATAATATGAAGCACGCTATAAAAAAAATAGTACTATCTATTTTACTATAGATAAAAATATATAATAATCAATGTTCGTTTTTTTTATGCTTATTGTTTGATAACTAAACATTGTAAATGCACCATTTCACCCTCCCAAATGCAGCACCGTGCTTTCTAATAATATTTAAAATAATAATAGTTTATATTTATCTTTACACGCATTAGTTTAAAATACGATGAAATAAAACAGTCAATAATTTTAATTACAATTTAAAAAAAAAAACATAGATAGGCTTATACTTATTAAATAAACCTAAATAAATACGATACGATACACAATCAACTTGAAAAAATTAGTAAAATAAATTATGAAATCTATTTTACTTTTTGGACTAGAGATTACTCTAAATGAAAGTCAGAATATTAACACTAACACATTGAAAATGTTAAGGGTAAAATAAAATGAGTTCATGACGGAAAGCGAATGGAAGAAATTAATTCAATTGTATACATACACATTACTACATACAATAAATGAGGAGATATACACTATTTAAGTTCTTAATTGAATGTACGAAAATATAACTTTTTTCACAAAAATGTTAAGTAAAACAAATTAGTAATTACTTAAGAGAATATATTATGCTTAAAACTAAAAAACTATAACCAGAATAATTACAAAAAAAAAAACTCTAATTATTAACCTTAGGGTTTTTTATTAACCAAACGAGTACTTACAGACCAAAGATAGTTTAATTATTATTATTTATGTTTAAATTTGTTTACTGTATTACATAACAATAGTAACAGTGGTCAGTGATGGCACCCCTAACGTTACGCATGCACATCATATAGAATCTATTATAGATTATAGGTATTACGTCTAACCTATTGCAGTGGGGTCAATTTTAAACAAAATTACCTTGCCAAAAAATCTTTTATCGGTTGGCATAAAGTGTTCGGGCCACACGTTGTCCAGGTACCATTTGAACCCTTTGCACTTCAGACGGTCTCTAAGCTCCAATCTCGTTCTGATCTGTTGTTCGTCGCGATACTTTTCCGCTTCTGCAAATACCAAAAACGAGCCGTGGTTAAACCCGTAGATTTCGGTACAGTGCGTCAACTTACCAGGGTTGAATTTGAAGTAAAACTCCTGCCACTCGTCCATCCAAACCAGCGCCACGCGTGCCAAGTTCGTGTACAGCACGTGAGACACGCCACCGGGGAACGTGTAGGGAGACGATTTCCGAAATACGTGTCCGACATGAGAACACGGTGCTATTTCGATGCTGCCACCGCACTGCCAGACCTGTGCGCCATCGACGACAATAGTTTACAACGATTATATTATTATCATGCGTTTTATAGACCAAGATTTTCTAAGTCACTCCTGACAGGGCCGTATTAAAGGAAATACGTGCACATGTTTTATAGCAAACAATTTATTGAAAAGTCAGTCAATTTGAAAATCCTGGAATATGCAAACATTATTATTTGATATTCTACATAGGTGTCTAATATTACAATATCATGATCGGGGAAATAGTACATGTGCAGAAGTGTAAATCTGTAGCACAATAAAAAAATGTATATAAAATCGCAAGAAAGGAATTAATGGAACGCTTAAAATGGTCCAAAATGCATTTAAAATTTAAATAACAAACAATAAGACAAAAAAATTTCAAAAGTTAACAATTGTCTCGTCTAGTGCAAACAAAGTTTTTAATTACTGTATTAAATTTACCAAAAAAACATGCATATAAACGACAAGCGTGAATAATAATTATAAAAAACCTAGTGAATGTTTTCATTATAGGTATTAAATATTTTTTATTTATTTATTTATTACTTATAAATTATAATATACAAAAAGCTTAAGAATATATCTATATATTTTTGACGAATCTCTTTTAAACATTTATAATACATAAATTGTGGGCTCAGAGGTGGTGCGTAAACTATAATACGGCCTTACAGGAAATACGTCATACCTACCCTGAACGAGAGTTCTAGATTTTCACCGCCCCAAATTTCCATCTTTTCGTCATAGCCACCCAGCTCAAAAAAGTATGACTTGTCCATGGCGAACAACCCGCCAGCCATCGCTGGGGTCCTAAACGCCTGAGTGATGTCCCGCTGCCCCTTCATTATGTCAGGCGTAGTCCGCGTGTACCACCGGAAGTGTAAATCCCAGTTGAATGCTCCCCAGTGCAGTTCGAAACTTCTGACGTATGCAAACGTCTCATCACTTATGATGTCAATCACGGGGCACACTACGCGTTTCCGGTCTTCGGCCACTCGACTCACGAGAGCTTCCAGCCATCCTAAAAAAATCAATAAACATATTAATTATACACCATAGCGAAAACATAATGTCGACCGCAACGTCTAAAAGGATTACCCAAAGTGCACTCGCAGTGCGCATCCAAGAACACCAATATTTTGCCCTTCGCCTGTCGGGCCCCCATCAGACGCGCTTTTATGAGGCCGATCCTTTTTGGTGAACGTATTATTCGTGTTAAGACCGGCAATTTGGCGACGTAATCGTCCAATTCTTTTTCCAAAAATTCTAAAACGAAAAAACGATTTTAATAATACCTATAAAATATATTTATTATTATATACCAATGATTATAACATGCAACGACTGTAGTTGTTGAAAAATATTTTATCCCTCAACATTCTACATTTTCAATAGCGCCTATTGCATATTATACGACTTATCAGTAGTTATATTCACGCATTTCCATTAGTAGTTAATTAATTGTATGGCATAAAAAATATATGAACAAAAATGTATATTCTTTATTATAGAATTGTTATTATTAATATAGGAATATCAAGTAAAATGTAAAACAATATTTAAGAAGGTACTATTATAACCGGGTTGGACCTACATTTTGAACCTATGGGCCTGCCTTGGGTAAGACGTAAGTAGTTAACTAGTTAAAAACATAAACTCAATTCATCCTACTATTTCGGGGTGAACCATGACCAAATAAACATAGAATTTAAAATAATAATATATACACCATATAGGACGTACAAAATGTAAAACTATAATCAAGAAGGAAAATATACGAAACACGATTGTTCGGTTTAAAAGATAAACAAAAAAATGTACCTACCTACCTATGTAATTTTAACATAATTCTACAGACGACGTTAAAAGTGAAAATTAATAGTTGGTATAGTGGTTGCAATATTATTATTATGATAAAGTATATGGTGATAGAAGTACGCCCTCTGGCGCCAAGTAGGTACATCGTCTAATTTCGTACTTATCTAAAATAATTTAAAATAAGAGATTTTTTTATTAAATCTGGCACCACAATTATGTTTGCTTCATTGGATGGCGCATTGAATTCGATTTATTATATTCTTCGCGAGAGCCAATTCAATCAGTTGTCATAGTGTTACATCTTTATTCCCTGAGGTTAATGTACTAACTCAATTGTCGATTTACATAATATGAAACCTAAACACTACTGCAGGCCATAGCGTTAACTCCTTGTCGAGACTTGAGTGTGGTTATAATCATTTCGATTATAAGTCGGGAGGTTTTTATTTTATATTTTTGACATTGACTCACTCGGGTGGGTCGAGCAGAGAGACTTAATGACAGTCATAAAAATACGATCGCATACTACCTATACACATACATAATAATATACTATACCTACGGATCCACTTATAATATATATTATATAGACAAAATAATAATATAGGTACCTAATTTCGATCGAAATTGATAAATTGTCCGTCTATTTTCAATTATTTCTTATGAAACCTAAAGCATTTATGGTAATATTTAATTATTTTCAGCAAAGTGGATATACATTTGATACTCTACAACGTGACTATATGACGGATATTATTATTATATATTTAAATGAGTATTTGAAGAATATGCTCGTGTAAAAAATCCAATCTACCCGATTGTGTGTTTAATAGTAAATCATAATAAATTAGATATTACTCATTTAAGTCACTAATATACCTTAGGCAGTTAGGCGTAAGCGTGTTTCAGTGTTTGTAATAAATAAACTGCAACACCACAACCTTAATACCGAAAACAATATAATAAGCACGTGGTTTTATTTATCAAAATGTTTACTTCGTGGCATGCTATACTGCTATAGAATATTATTTTCAACGGATATAGATTGCCCTTCAAAAACATCCGATACTTTGAATTATAGATAGGTCGTAGGTGTAATACATACTTCGAGTACTGGCGTCGTCGACTAGAATGATCTCGTTCAGCAAATATTTCGGCGAACGGTCTATAACGCTCTGGACCGTTCTCATTAACGTCGACCAAGCCTCGTTGTGGAAAACAATTATTACGGTACTGGATGGAAGCTTATCTATATCAATCTTTTTCAGTCTACATCTGTGAAGTATTATATTATATTTATCAGTACCTATTGACCATTATATTTTACGTTTGATGACCGCTGGAGAGGATAATTACGATTTTTTTCTGACGTCCGGTAGAGACCTGTTCAACGGTATTCGGTCACTCGCCATCAGATTGAACCTATTAATTCTATAGAGTTTTTGCATCTGTAAGGACATGTGAGGCGGTATAACGACCGGAGTCCCATCGCGTCCTTCCTTCGGTTTTGGGTCAAACATGTTTCGATTGAGTAACTCTGCGGAAAAAAAATTGATTAAGGACATATGATAAAAGTATACAGGAAAATAAAAAAACCACGTAAAAATATTAAGACATATTATTACAAAAAAATATTCCAAACATATTAACCCTTTTATTTTTAAGGATTAAAATCATAAGGAAAAAATTTCACGGCCAACGGTTCATTTCACAGTAAAATTACCTGAACCATTATATGGAATTAAATATGATATGGCTAGTTATAATATAGTAGTTGTATTATATTTTAATATTTGTTATAAAAGTGTAAAAGAAATATACCTATTATTATAGTTATTATTTATTTACCATCGGTGATATTCGCACTTGCCCCCACGTTGTTAACATCTCCCAAATAGTGGCCAACAACTACATGCAATCCTCTGTGATCAATAAATTCTTGTTGGTCTCTTTTTAATCTGAAACACACGACATACAAAATATGTATTACAATAATTGGTAAGAATTTCGATTATTCGTTATTCAGATAAACACTGTCTTATAATATTCAATGCATTTTGTATGTCACAGTACCTACGAGTCGATAGCAATATAAAAATCACCGTTCAAATTATTATTTGATAAGTAATTAAATAGAAACAAAAAAAAATTACAAATTATTATTATAATATCATATAGGTAGTTATATATTTTTAACAATACATAACTATTTCATTCGTTATACATAAGCATTTTTCAGAATTTTAAATTGTACCTACATCACCTAGGTAAGTAGTTATGTATACATAAACACTAACAAACGATTTTTTAGCAATATTACCTTACAAACATTACTACTCAACAATTATTACAGATAATATTATAAGGAAATACAAAGGTATTTACTTAATAATACAGTTTTATTTTCAGGGGGTGCAACACGTTTGGGTATATAACGATTTTTTTACCTATGAATTATTGGGAGAACGATTCAGTTCATACGCTTAGGTTCTCCAAAATATGAATGCAACGTTTAGGTACATCATATATTTTTTTTTTTGTTTTAAACAATATCTGAGTAAAAGTTTTTTAATATTTTTTATACTATTTTACTTTTTAGAGCTTATTAGCATAAAAAATGAATTATACACCAAACACTTTTACATGAATACTTCAGTGTACATGTTATGCTTACCGTTGATATTTTTGTACCCAAGCGTGTCTTGTATATCTGTTCCCAAATGTCCCAAACACTCTCTGATTCAAAATTATGAATTACATAAAATTTAATAAAATTATGTGCCAAAATAAATTTTATTCTACGAGTCCAACCATTGTGTCTATTATATTTATATGTATTTTGTATGCTAAATCAGACACAGGTGTGTTTCATAATTCTTTTGATTTACGGATTAAATACTTATCAACATTTTATGCTGAACATAATGAGATTTTAGGAATAATAAGTATATTAGTAAAACTAATGTAGCCTACTTTTATATTTAAGTCAGTTTTGATGTTTAATAATAAAATTATTACCATAGATAATTCGTAGCCTAGCCTGTAGGTACGTATTAGACAATATTTTCTCAAAGTAGTTTAAACAGCAGTGACACGAATTATTAGGTCATAAAAATTTTAAAAATTTTAATGTTATTAATATGACATCTATAACAATGCGATTTTAAATTAATAATAGTTTTAAAATAATTCTCCCATATCAAACTGAACGTTGAACATGTAAATTACCAAGTATAAAATTAATAAATTAAACTTGTTGATTGTGAAAATGTAGGTAAACAATTCGTTTTTGTACCTTTTCAGTTATAAATCATGGTTCGATCTTTTTACTGTCATCGTCAAAACCTGTACAAATTACATTCAACAACAATGGGTCGAAATAACTTGATGAAAAAAAAGACAATTGTTTTGAAAATTGCCACCAAATGTATTTATCTATTTATCTCAAAAAAATACTCGATGGCGACCGGTACGGGTGTATAGGGACAAGACTTCTACACCGTTTTGCTCGAATAACTTTCAACCTATACACAATCCACTCTCACACACACACACACACACACACACACACACACACACACACATATATATACATACATAACTACTCGCATTTGTTCTGTACACCACACCAACGCAGCAGACAACGAGGCATCGTCTACCGCTCATGTGGTACGCGATTGTTTTGGTCATAATTTTTTGGGTCCCACGTCCAAACATAATATTATATAAAGAGTAATTACATTATA
The DNA here is from genome assembly GCA_027563435.1 of Nasonovia ribisnigri. Lineage (NCBI taxonomy): Eukaryota > Metazoa > Arthropoda > Insecta > Hemiptera > Aphididae > Nasonovia > Nasonovia ribisnigri. The sequence goes on along the minus strand of JANEHU010005193.1, from coordinate 157,506 downwards.
TACGACGTCTTCTTCTCCTCCGTCGTTATGGTTGGTGACGACTGCAGGTACATAGACCTATACACCAAGTACATATACATCACTTATATTATGACGTGTTACGATATAATATCCAGTCACTCGGATGGCAATAGTGTACAGGGTGATCCGTTTAAAATGACTAGGTACAATCATTTTCTAAGTCAATGTTATGCATTTTTTACACATAGTTATACCTAAGTATTTATATTTAACTTGAAGTATTTAAAACACTAGGTTTTTATAAAAAAAACTGTAATTTTTAGAGGTTTTAATGAATTTTCTCATACCCTTTTAATGATCACCCATACTTTTAAGTTCCTAATTTATTGGAAGCAAAATACTTATATGAAAATGTTTATGTGTTAGGGATTTATTGTATTCCATAACGGTCAGTGACACATATTCAAATAACTTTCATTATATTAAAGATATTCGAAAAACAAAAAACACGTTTCTACCAAACAGATGTACACAGATTACCATATTATTTAAATAGGAATTTCCTTGATATTGAATAAACGATTCTCTGTTAATATTTTAATATGAGTTAAGAAGATAAGATAAACGAAGAATTGTAACACAGATTTTGAGGGAAGCCCCTTTACTATTTAACTTGGCTCTTCTAAATTTCAAACGTTTACTAAAAAAAAAATAGCACTTATTTATCAATATTTTTAGAAAACTAACCTTCTGTTTTTGATTATGAAATTTAAAATATAAAATAACTAAAAAAATAAAATATACTTACAAAATAAAAAAACTACTGGCAAAGAATAGTGAAAAATTTGGTAGTATAATTTATAAAAACTAAAATTGACTGTAAATTAGTGTACCCATATAATCAGATCATTCCGTATATTATACACAAGTTTCAGTTATAAGTTTATAACCTATATTATACAGTCAGTGGTAATGCAATGACCACGAGGCTGTGAATGACATTCCATACGTCATTGGGAGATGTGAGTAAAAAATAACAAAGTAACATAATAATAATATGCATTAACTGATGCAAATTCGGGTCGAATTGGCTACAATGTCGCAACGACGACGTCCAGTCCTAATAAGTAGGTAGGTATAGTAGGTATACTACCTACGAGATCTGTGCCCCACCGATCGCATAAACAACACAATTTTTTTTATATTTTGTAATCGCCGACGATTTATCTTCTATCGTTTCCGTTCCAAAATGTGCACAAAGTGAGTAAAAAACGATGTCTCGACATACGCGTTCCTCGAGTCTATTTCCGTTTTTGGTACAAGTATATACATTTTATTTACGCGACCGCTGAAAACCAGCGCCGATCAACCCGAAACGAAATATTGCGGTGCATTCTGTCATTCTGTCCGCAATGCAAACGGTGGTTTCCGCACGAAAACCCCGTTTCGAGGAGACCGTAATCACTGCACCGGTGCAAAAATAGTATACTATTATAATATGTACGGCGGTGTGCCTACTCATCGAACAATGGAGATTACGGTATCGTGTCTCGTACTACTGTCGTGACGTTGGTTTCTGCCACCTTCACCACCACCCCCGCCTTGGATCTTCTTTTGTCTCCGATCGATTATATCACGTTACAGTATTGTATAACCATATAGGTATACCAATAATAATGATAACGACAAGTCGACAGCCGACGATCAATGTGAAATATTATTATCCCTTTGTTTTTCATCCGTGCATTTATAGCGGTATCTGCAGCGCGACAGCAGGCCATCAGCTAGATCAACGACAACGACGACTACAACAGGTAACCGCGAGGTCATACGTCGAATATCAGGTATACGGTTACGTTACACAGTGCACGGTTTTCAATGGGTATTTCACACAGACGCGTACACGTTTCAAACACGAAGTCACCGCTGCCGCAGAACTCGTTTGTCACACAAAACCAAAAAGAAAAAACCCCATTTAAAAGAACAAGTCTATAGACTATAACTGCATCGATAATAATATCATAGAATACAACGTATCTGTTGTGGTATACCTACATATTATTGTTATTATCTGCGGCAACGACCGCTTTACTATCAATTACACTTCAGCTGTAAATTGATGTGTGCGAGTAGAACATAATATCATAAAAATTAAAAGTATACGCGTGCTGTACGGAGGATGAAAATATCATCGCGTGAATTAATTCCAAACGGAAAACGGTATATCATAATATACGATAATAATAAGTAATAATATTATGTTCTACTCTTGAGACCCGGTCTCTACGATTCGGATACACGCACTCGGTGTATCTGAAACGCGTGCTAGATAGACGCTTATACCAACAACTATTAGACACGAATTATAGGACACAATACGAATATTATTGTAATAGTATACACTATACGATTCCAATTCAGTCACCTAGACGTTCTAATATTCGGTACACTGCACGGCGCACGCCAACAAACGACAATTTAATACGAACACCTGTTATGTATCGCACGTCCAAGCCAAATATGGCATTTGGACAGTTTCTCATATACAATAAGGTGTAATACCAAATTTTAATACATCGAGATATAGATACAAACAAATAACAATTATAAATAGGTACTCTTATGAACTGAAATAATAAATCATAATACCAATCAATCCAATTCAGCCATTCAAGAGTTTACTACCACACCAGCCACCCCCTCAACCCGACATGATTATGAATTTGTTTTATATTTTCTTACAAAAATGTTGTTACCGATAGTTATTAATTGAATTAAATTGCATGAATTAAATAAATACCTAGTGAATTTTATTAAATTATACGCAAATAATTTATTTTATGAATAAAATAAATAAAGAATCATATAATATGATTACCTAACTATTGTACCTAACATAACATGAATTTGTATTTTTTTTAGTTAATGCACATATTTTCAAAGGTGTTTTAACTCTCCCCCCACCCGTCCCACTTAAACGAAGCTCAAGATCGCTACCGTCCAATTGAAGTGACCAACACGGTTCTTTAAACTCTGAACACAATACTTGATTTTTTAGTTTGCAGTGAATTTAATTATTAATACTGGTACCTACACTATTTATCAACTAGTCACGAGGCTAAGGCGAATGTATAACATACTAATTCGTTAGGCATACGACAATTCGTAGTGGTTTTTGTCGTAAATAATTATACATATTTTATTATAATGAGTTATACGTCCAAAATTAAACCTATTGTCACAATAAGAGTGCAAAACACTTGACTGAATTGGAGAAGGTATAACCACACTAACTATTGAACACCGTGACACTTCGCCACGGTGACGACTGACGAGTGCAATGTCTAAGTAAAGATACCCACGTCTTCTGCGATCTTCATAAGTCATAAACCATAGTATTAACCTATACACCGTCATTTTTATTTGGGTTTTAATTAAAATTTCCTACACCGCGCTATATGGTTCTTCGCCAACAGTTATTTGATATGATGAGGTGCAATATCGAAATCAAAATGTTATCATGGCTAAAAATAAAAGCAACCCGGAATAAAAATCGTGAATCCAAAAATGATAAAATAATAATATTGTAGGTACTTTTATAGTTTTATTCCTCGGGCTTTCCTACACTTAATTACCGTGCGCAACTATGATTGACTATAGTTTACCGTAGTCACGAATCTTCCGACTGCCAGAACCCTATAGGTATATACTATATAGGTAGTCACGATTTTCCGTGTTAATTAATTGTCGGTTGCACTGGTTAAGTACTACGTACAATTTTAAAGTTATAGCTGCCATAGATCAGTTGCATAAGAATTATTTGTCTTATATAATAATCAATTACTCCGCAAGCAGAATATATAGTTAGGTAAATATACAAACTGACAACCGTACAGGTACAGAAACCATAGTATAATATATTACGCTAATATTCGCATTCATAAATGATGTAAGCCATTTTTATTTTAATGAGAATTAAGGAGGTTATCCGAGTAAAAGACTATGGCGAAAATAATAATTAATTAGTACACCTATATCACCAAGCCCATTAGTGTTGTGGTTTTTATGCACTTAATCATGAATTATTATTACCATTATTAATTTATTTATTTTAACGATTATATTGAGTGACGATCGGACTTATTACTTTTCACTTTTCATGTACATCATTTATTTATTTAACAATTATTGTTATAATAAAACAGTAAATTAAGTGTTTTTCCTTGGAGAATGTTGTTTATGCATGGAATAATTTATTTCAAAACATTTACATGTTTCCAGATGTAATCTATAGAACTATGTACGAACTACGAATACAAAAAATATTTAACTCTTACTTTATTAGTAATCGTTTTTGTCCAGTAACCACAACGTATTATAACTATGGTATAAAAAAATTGTGTAATGAGATTTTCTGTTAATCAGACTGGATTATATGAATTTTAAAACAGTTCTATGAATCTCAATTAACCATCTTAGGCTATCCTAAACCAACCATGACTATATCTAAAGTCTATATTCGTACATGTAGGTACCTATGCAAAAATACAAATAGTAGGATTTAAATTGTATTTTCTTCTTATTAGTTACTATATACCGTAAATAGTTGTACACTAATTATTATTATTATGGATTGAATGCTTCAAAAGATAGTATAGCCATTGATTAAATATACTATTAAGTATATTTAATCAATGGTATAGCATCATGATAACAAATTATTGAAATTTAAAAAATAGAGTGGCATTAAATATCATGTTTCTCTATAATTCAAACAAAAATGAACCGAAGGAGTTACTAATTTTGTTAGTTCAGCTCGATCCCAACTAACTGGAACGTATTCTATTAAAATAATGGACATAAATCATGCCTGCAGATTTTAAGAGGACAATTATTTATTTTGTTGATAGATAATAATATATGTTGTGGAATATTATTTTTCTATACGACCCGGAAGTCATAATGATATTGTTATGGCCTGGATCGTACGTGGTACTGAATCGTAAAATGTAGATAGAACCATTTACGGAATAATATACATACGATGAATGTATACTTTAAAGATTACTCAGTGTCGACGCTGCAGCGTCAAAGTACCTACTCTGCAAAGTCCATCCAAATTGGTTATTGCGGTCTGAACAGTGAACGGTCCGAGAACCACGCGTGGTCAGATCGAACGACGTCTCCTGTGCACATTTATTGTTGTCTACCGTTATAAAATACGCGTACGGTCGGTGAGAACATATTATGTTCATCGAAATCGTGTTCAAATTCGATGATAACGCCTTATAGATGACCTAGAATATAACTAAATGGAGCTGAACAAACCAAAAAATAATATATGTCACGATAAAAAGGTCGAATAAAGGAAAGTTTAAACTCTAGAGCGTCTTACAGAGTAATACAAAATATCTATTAGGATAATTTTGACAGTCGTTGAAGTTACTGAAATCTAATCAGAATATTAAGAAAACAGATTTTGGAATCTGAAACATTGATCAACATACTGTTAGACATAATAAAATTCCGATTTTTTTTAATTCGTCCATCACAGGACGCTGCGAATGCGACGACCTTACAAAATAAGAAAACGTTCCATTAAAAATGTTAAAAACACATTTATACTTAATTTAATTATTAATAAGCAACACAATGCATATATTTATATGCCCATTGTTTACTTGGTGTAGGTATTTTGTAGACTGTATGAAAGAAAAGAAAATTTCATAAAAATATTATTTTTATATATTTTAAAGGTTAATAACTTAATATGATTAATCATTAACTTAAACCTATAAAATTTGCCCAACATTCATAAAAAATTTCATCATAAAAATTGCGTATTTCTAGGAATCACAGAAAAATTCTTTTAATTATTTAATGATGTTGTAGATAAGTATTATTATAGTGGTTATTATATTATAATATTAGATTTTATGATAATTGGATTGGTAGGTATTTATTACTGCTATAATGTCAATGACCTAACAAATTAAGTATAGTAGTATCTTACTTTAAATATTCATGTTTTAACTTTTGAGTAAACCATTAATATACTACCTATGACAATAAGGCATTTTTTTCGTTTGTACCTAGGTATATGTCATTATTCAATAATATATGGATTACATTTTATCATATTATACTATATATATATAATATATATACATATATTCTTATATATTTTTGTACATTTTTCGTGAATCATTAAGGAAAAATAAACTCAAATTTGTCAGATAACCGTACTTCAAAACTTTCATACATAAACATATACTGGTTACTATTAATACATAATAATATGTTTAATACGTCATATAACCTACATAATACACGACAATTATCTACGGCTAATGAATACTATAATGTCATATAAGTATATATTAAATGACGTACTTCACTGAGTGTATAAATATATGATATATATATATATATGTATGTATAATTTATAAATATGACTTAGAATGTGGAGTTCAGAGCATTCGAGCAGTCCGTTCTGAGTCATTAAATCAAATATAATAATGAAATTTAAAAAAAAATCGAACGCACAGTTCTACAAAAGTAACTTCTAAGAAAACTGCACCGTTCATATAGATAATTGCATAATTTTGTATGAATAACCTCGGAAAACCATTGTCCAAAACAAAGTGATTACGCTCGTGAGGATAATCACATTTCCAGGCATGATATAATGGATCATCGTAGTGACCATACAACAAAAACTTAGCTAGGATGAAAAATAATGTTTTCTCGCGTCAGATGTCATAAAAGATAATCCAGCCCATGATTTTAGCATGTTATTTTATATGTTATGACGTCATTAAAGTTTTTGAAAAGCTAAACGCTCATTATATTTATTAAAAAAGGTTTAATATAATGTGGTAAAAAGGCCTTTAAATAATGTAGTTAGATGTAGAAAATCCATCAAAACAAACAAAAAATATAAATATAAAAACAATGCATGAGTTATTTAGTGAGTACTTGGTTATTAAAATACTAGAAAAATTAACAATTAACAATCTATTTCTGCATATTTTGTTAATCATAGCGTGCATGTACTGTAATATACAAAACAAGTATATATAGCTATATAGGTAAAACAAGCATTTGTTACTACAACTGTTCATTATTGTGAGTATTAATGTATAAGTAAAAACCGTTTGTTGTTGAAATAATAAAATAAAATAATTACTGTGTCTTATAAATATTATTGGGTGTATTATATTACAAATATATTAACAATCACGTAAACCAAAACTTGAAAATTCTGCAGAAAAAAATACGTCATTAGTTCTTTATCAACAATAATTTCACAAATAGCCGAAAAAAAATAAAAAGTATGGGTGGTTGATAAAAAAAGCTCCAGGTCTATTAATTCCCCAACCTACAGACACACGTAGGATTTTTTTTTTCGATTTCGATAACATCTAGAAGAAAATATGTGGAAGCAAATCTATCTCTATAGTATATGCAACTGATATGCAAACTGTATATTATACAGATGAAAAATGTTCGGATGTCGTAAACCTCAGCTCGTGTTTTTGTTTTGTTTGAACACATATATTATTATAAATAATAACATTATATATATATATAATAAGCAAGATAAGTAGCCGGGTGCAGGTGGATAATAATGTAATATACACAGCAAGAGTGCGAGAAGTAGCAGTAGTGTGGGCACTTCGAGTGAAAGGGAACTGATTGTAAACATAATATTATATATATATATGTATACGTATACATATGCTCTTTATGGTCTCTATCGTTTTTTGATGACGTAAGGTATAACCCGTAGGTACAACACAAAGTAATTATATTTATAATATTTAACGATATCGCACGCAGACGTGAACATCCACCGCAACTATATACTGAGTACAGTATACACCGAGGTATACACCAAATATCTCAAAAAGAATTAACGTTTTTTGAAATATTTTTCACCCAATTACAATAATTCTAATGGAATATAAGAATAACATTTCGAACGACTTATAAATTAATTATACGTAGGTATACAAAATTTAGATAAGCAGAGTATTGGATTAATATTTTGCGTGGTACTTAAACAGTTTCACAGGTCACCTACACTCCGCAGCGGAGCCTCCGCTCATCTAAATTTAAACAGTACTGTTCATACGAAAATTGATTTTTATACACCATAGTTCTCATTTTCACCATGGTACAAATAGTCTGCTTCGGGACACTAAGTTAAAAATGTATGTATTTTTGTATAAAAAGTAAAAACTTAAAATATTATAAAGATAAAACCTATAGAAAAATAGATATATTATTTTCAATATTTTCGTTTTGTAATGACTTATAATTATGTAAATAAAAAATATTTTCATAAACGTTGATACATTGCAAGATATAATGAATATTAACTGTTAAAATAATCACTCTGATATAAGGCTACGTAATACAATATGTACATATATAACTTTACGGTGCCGATACTATGCCGTTTCCGGCTGTTCAACACCGCGAAGAATAAAAAACTTCACATCCGTATTTTTTTCTACATGCATGCACGCGTATTACAATCCAACGCCTCTATCGTTGTACATATGGAACCACTTCTATATCATTTAAAAGTAAGATTACATACAAAGTATGTGTCATTTTGATGGAGACGTTCTTTTTTTAAAAGTAAACAGAGTTCCCTCTACATTTTGACAATTCGAGCACTGAACATTCGACATGACAACATAAATTCGTTCGTTCGATTCACAATAGTAAATACAATTAAAGAACAAAGAATCGTTTTCTTGATGATGTGCCCAATTTAATAGAATAATAATCCATCCTCAAGTCCAATCTGAGAAACTCGTCTCGATTATATGTCCTATATAAATTATATACGCGACCGACAAAACTGTAATGTATATATTTTGCGTGTATACCTGTCATAGCTTTATAAATTTTAATATAACCATGGGATGTTTTAGATTTTTGAAGATATAAAAAAACAAAATTCCTAGCTCTTCAGGGCGCGCGTCGAATCAGTAGATTTAAATGCCCGCGAGCGGCACGCGCTCACACGCAAATAAAAAAAATTAAACGGTGGCAAAAAAAAATCCGTTATTATGCAATCTCCTACGTGCAATATAATATATTATAAATTATAATATAAAATACCACGTATATGACTGTTAAAATTGAACGTGCTCCTTCTCCATCTCGGAAGCTGTAGGAATAAATGTAGGATTCGTGTTCCGGGAGATTTTTTTTTTTTATATATATACAGATAATATAACAATAATAGACTGAACGGGAGGCGAGCAAAATTTAACCGATTTTTCAAGGACTGTAGTCATCTTTGTGGAGCTAGGGAGAACAGCAGGAGGAGGAGGAGGAATAGGATGCGAACGACCTACAGGCGATGCGCTATACGATTGGTAATTGAAACCAGGACCGGCATTATTATTGTTATATTATGTATTACCTATACCCCGTGAGCACGATGCGAATAATCGTTTTCGCGGACTATATAGGCCTTGTCCGTGGTCCACACGGTGTAGGTAAAAGTGGTATACGTCATATTATTCGACTTTGAATCATAATAATAATATAACAGACACACGAACACAATACACGCGACATCGCGATATTCGGTGGGGACTGCTGATTTTTTTTCGATTTTCTCCGGCCTGCAGTCAATTATTATTGGACATTATTTATCTTACCGCCACGTCTCCATGTAATATGCGTGTTTAATGCAGTGTAGCGTCGTACATGTGCGCACGTATTACGTCCAAAATCCAATAGGCAATGACTGCGTTCACGTGCAAAATTACGTCGGATCGCGGAACGAAGTTTTTACAACTCCCACAATATTAACAATAATAATAGTTTTTATAATAATAATAACATAAAGAACTATGGCGGCGTATCGCTATACGTCTACAGCTACTACGCTGCAGTGCAGGAATATTATAATAAACTGCAGATTCCGCGTGGTTTATATTACCTACCACCACACCCATTATTGAGGTTTCGGTGAATAATTTATTTTATTTTTATGATTTCCGAGTAGACATATGTATATGATATTATACACATTTATTATATTGGATACTATACTTTACTATAGATATACGTGCGAGACAAATATTCCGCGCACAAGTGGACAGTAAACACAAAAACCAGACCGTTGGAATTGCCGAGATCCAAAAAATACAGCTGTCGCGTTCACAAATCTATCTCATACGAGTACAATCATATATGATAATAAATCGTTTATATTTATTTAATTAAATTAAAGCTTTACGTATTTTAATAATATGATATTATATTAATCCAAAAAATATATGCACTTTGGCAGCTTTTACACCGTAAACTGTAATGCAGTCTACAGAATTGTTCTACGTGGTTACCGTAATTACTAAAAAGATATAGGTATGGCGATGACTTTATTCACGGGCAAAAAATCTAAAAATTCACTGGAACATGACACATTCTCGAAAGTAAAAAAAAACTGGACGGAATAATCATTGAAGAAAAAAAATTTAACTGTTAATAATATTCACTTAATTTTTTTATAATTAAATGTTTTTATTTTTAGTATTCATTGTTTTTAAAATGTTATTGTTCAGCGTTCTCACGAAACGTGACATTTAAACTGCTACAATTAAAACCAAACAATGTATTTTATCTAATCAAACAGTTACTCAGCTATAAACGAAAACCAATTAGTAGGAAATTCAGTAATTGTACAATTTGTATATTTTAATGTATTTTATTACACGTATAGTAAAAATTAAAACCTTAGTTGTATATCATCTTATATATCTTCTATTTTACATCTTTGTATATCTATAACGACCTACCTCTGGTCCCTTGATTTACAAAAAGAATGATTACTTAAAGTCGTTCTGGAAATGACATTTTTAATTTATACATAAGATACCTATAATTAGAATAATCAAAACCTGTAATTATCGATATGTGTACAAAGGTACAGTTATCTGCAGGTTAGGTTATCCGTCGAATGTCCGAATTTTGTTTATTCAAGAATACATTCGAATTTCTATAGAGAGTATATTTATATACTTTAACATTAATTTATAGTTGAAAGTTTGTTTTATTTATTCACATTTCACATATTATTTTGAAACGGATTTCATTTTTGAAAAATATAAGTAACAGAATTCCTATCGATATAGGTGTCGTTCATCTTTTAATCTATATAAACTAAATGGATCAACATTTTTGACAAAATGTATAAGCAATAATTAGTTATTATTGAACAACTAAGTAATTAAAGATACACTTGTTATAACAATCATTATTATTAAATGACTTTTGCATTCGATTTTATTTAAACCGTGAACCGGATAAACAAATTAACTTTTTACCCTATCCTATAGTCACTCTGTTATTAAAACTTGAGTTGCATTGTCTTTTTTTGTTACACAATATTATTATTATTATTATTATTATTATTATTATTCCAGCGGCATCGATCTCCTCTTTTCTCATCGGGACAACGACCGGATGGAATCATTCAACGTGAAGGCTTGAGTGCTTGACTGAATTTTGCCGCGTGCTCGCACACACACAACGTACATAGTGTAATAAATAATAATACCGAATATTGTGATACTCGCAATATTAATTTTGTCATGACTACGGACTTGAACTTGAAAATTTGAAATTACATACTATAATCTCTTTGGGCATATTCTGCTGCAGAAATCGTAGTACTAATAAAATGTTCACTTTAAACAACCAATAAAAACGATATTATGTCATTATGGTATTGCTAATACAAAAAAAAAGTATCGCAGATGTCTGTTGTCCAATAATATATTAGTATAGACAATTTTGCTTACCTATTCCGATTTCATTTAGTACAAATGTTTAATCTCACAAAATAAAATATCTTATAATATTGTAATTTTTTATCTATGTATCATATTATATTTATAATTCATTCTACGCGTATGATTTACCACTAGACTAGACTTTATTTTACTCAACGCATAATATATATTATACATTATTGAATATTCGAGTATAAACAGTATAAACATATTTGGATGTAGTCCTGCATCAGTTTCATACATTTTTTATGAACAAATTAAACGCGTCTATACTTCAAATCCGTTAAAATATAAGAACATACCTAGTTCATCAGGTTTTTTTTAAATATATTTTTTATAACATAATTAGTTACACTTACACGAATGCTCTAATTCAAAAAAATAACAAATAAACCGCAAATTACATGAGACAATTTTTGATTTGTTGTTTATAACTTATTTATTACTACAAAACATTTTGGAAAAAAAACAATGCTGCATTATATTAATTTTTTTAATTTATTCTGTCTAGGTATCAATATTTGGGATGGTTACTTAACATAGGTACCTAGTATAGTAGGTAACATAAAATATAATATGACAAGGCTTCACATCAAAAACCGTTACGGGGACATTGTTATGGGTAGTAACCATTAGTTACAATTTTATTGACATAAGTTTATGACCAATATAATTGTATCCATGACGACCATTATTGGTTATTGAGTAAAAATATCATGATGTTGTCAGAATGACTGCAGAAACGTTTACAAAGATAACCTATATCTGTATAGGACTATAGGTGTTTACTGTTTATTTTATCATAATCTAATATTTTCACTAATTTATAATACCTACATTATACTACCTATTTTAGTTGTTCAGATAGATTATAGATATATTTTAGGTGTAAGTAAAATATATTGTATTAAAAAGTCTGTATACCCTGTATTTTCTATTTTTAACTCCTAGCTATATTTATGAAAAAAATAATAACAGCATTTTTACAATACGATATAACCATACAGGAAAATAGATTTACATAATTAATCTGAAGGTATTTCGACAGCAAACATTTGAGATTATAATGTTACATATTATACATATTACATAGCACTATCACGTCATAATATCTAAAGTATATGCCTATAAGCGGACACGCGATAGAGGCCGTAATCGTCCCATAAAATAAAGCTTAATCATCAATAATAATTTGTATTAATATTATATTTAATTCCTGATAAAATAAAATCAGAACCAATTATAATCTAATCCATACCACACATAGGTAGATAATCACTATAGAATATAGGTGTCTCCACTGACGCCTACTACTATTACTAGCACTACTACTTTGCATATACAATGTATATATTTAAAAATAATCGATGGAACAAAATATAATATAATGGTATGTACCTCAGAGACACCCAGTCGTCGTCTTCAGAGGCAGCCTGGTCGACCGTCTCCACGGGATCGTCGTTTTTCGACCATAGCAACAGGCATGAAGTAACTAGGATGGCGATCGCCCACGGCAATCCACGGCGAATCCTTCTGCGGCAGCCCACGACCACCATGGCGAAGACAAAAATGACAACGACGAAGACAACTTGGGGCGCATCCCACGCGAACCACCGGACGCTGCGGAAGGCGGCGTTGGAGTTCAGCTAGATCATTGCTATCATAGAGGCAGCGACAAACGGTGAAGATAATATTATCGACGAAGATTTAGGGAAACAAATACGCACCCATCAAATAACCGAAGAACGATATTATTAGGTATAGAATATCAGACTGCGGGCCACGGTGGTACGTCATACGGTAGCGACCGACGACGGTCGTGAGGTGAATGAGAAAGAGTACAAACCTTAACAGCCGTCACCGTCGCACATGTTATAACATCTCGATACATGTTGTATTTTTTTTTATTACTATATTTTTGTTACCGGTTGCTGTGGTGGTGGCGATGTTGTTGGTGGAGGTGGTAACTGGTATGTATGGTAACCTTGACGTGGTTTCGGACGGTGTCTACGGACATCCACTGCCGATACGCGAGAGCGCCATCTGCACAGGCGCGCGTCCACCAGCCCAGGAATCTTTTCGAACGACCGTCTCGTCGTTGTATTGTTATTATAATGCAATGCGTGTTTGTTTCAATCGCCGAACCTGTCTAATGTCCACTGACTGTACAAAGCGATGATAACAATGGTACGCATCAATAATAATAGTACTATTATAAATTATAATACAGGTAACCAAAACACCTGCTGCTACTGTCGTGGTCCGTCTCCATATTACTATACCATCATTCGGAGTATTGTGTATTGCGTAATCACAAGCGACGGACCAAATTATCGTATATCATTACGATTACGGTGTGATATTGTACCTAGCAATCATGGGTGGATAGGTGCTTTTTATTACCAGGATATATTTATTAGGGCCACAAGTAACTATAGCCTGTTTATATAAAAAAAAACCACTCACTTCGTTCACAATGATTTTTTAAATAAAATCTCATAATTAGTGCTGAGATTTTGATCATATACATTTTGCACTGTTTTCCAAAGCTAGCTAAGCGACGCTCGTTTGATAATATACACGTTTCATATATTATTGAATCAGAATAAAACGTAATTTGACAGTTTTTAATTTTTAGGAGATCCCAGTATTCCACAGTACCGATTTTTTTAAGAAAAATCCACTTATACACGCTTCCAACCGTAGATACATCTATAGTAATTTTGAAAACATAATTGATTTTATTATGAAGTTTATTTTGAAACCTTCACAATGAGCGTGGTTAACGTTACGCTCTCGTAATGCACGTGTCATAAACCGCCTTAAATCTAAATAATTTCACAGCAAAATGTTGTAAATTAGACCTAAATAAATCCTAACGTACCGACTTGAGTTTTGCACTGATATCTAATAATTTGGAGTTTAGATTTTATTTAATTGTTAAGTCAACTTTGGTTCCTTCGAGCCACATTTTAATTTATTATTCTTAAAGAGAAAAAAGGACAAGTTAAGTCTATTTTCTCCAAAAAACGGAAGTGTAGAGATCCCCTTGAGGACATTTTTTTCATTTTATTTTAGAGCAGTTTAGCGCTTACAGTTGGCAATTATCCAGGTTTATTAAATCCTATTCAGATTTTACTTAAAAAAGTAACTTTATAACGACGTGACGTGCTAAAAAGGTGTTTACCTAATCGAATATCATTGATCTTAATTTTTCAAATGGATTCCATATGACATAAAATTGAGAATATTACAAGTGGTAACGGACAATTTAATGAAAATAATTCTTAATTCGTATCATTATTATCAACGCACTCGACCAAAAATTAATTATAATATTAATATGGTTGTTTATTTTTGTCATTCGTACAATTTAACAAATATGTAACCTATTCCCTCCACACGAGTTTTCAACTCAGAGAGGCCCAGTAATCTTTTTTTATATCAAAATAAATAAATATTTATGAATATTATGAATACGTTTTATACATTATTTAGTACCTAGATAACATATATAATAAGTTTATAACGTATAGGTTATATTAAAGTAATGTGGCAATACGCCCATCCGGGTATCAGCCCGTTTACAGAGGCCACTAATGAGGTAGGTATACAAATTACTTTCGTGTATGGTAAAAATTTCTTATGTCAAAAATTGACATTTTAAGCTAATAGAATGATTAGAATCAAACAGTTTTTATATTTGTTTGGTACAAATCACGTAAGTCAAAACTATAACTCACTATCAGTGAAATTTATTTTGGTTTAAATATTTTAAGTCACTTTATATTGGGTACAAATAATAAGATATAGACACCTATATGTCTAGTTAAGATTTGGGAATCTGACAGAAATAATTTTTAATGGTCTTAATATTATATTAAATCAAATGTAGTAATAATTTTAAATGCATGCCCTTATAACGTAAGTCGTATAAAATAAAAATCCAATTACCTTTAGGGGTAATTCGATACCTTCCGTTCTTTTCTGTCTTTGTCGAACACACGCGTGATATAGGATTTTAGACGTGAAGTGATAAGAATTCTAAAAACAAATTTTAATTTGTGTATTTTAAATCGACTTTTCCACATTTTTGTTTTTAGATTTTAACTTCTCCAAAAATTGAAATATAAAAATTTTTAATATAACTTTTTTAGGAATTTGGGGGATAATATCAAAAATGTGAGAAATTCGAGTAGACTTGACGACAAATCCAAATCTGTTTTCAGAATTCTTATCGCTTCATCAGATCATTTGGCATGTTTGGCAAAGAACATGTCGAAAATCCTATGTCGTGGGTGTGTTAGACAAACACAGAAAATCACGATATCAAATTCACTTAAGTCACTCAAAAATCACGAAGAATTGATTTTAAATTTCTACCTAAAATTTAACATAAAAGTAGGTACATAAATATTAAATTAAACTTCTTATCACCAAAGACATTTTTATCAACGATTTTGAATGATTTGTCAGTGTTTTGTTTTCTCTTCCTGAATACTAAGCATTTTTGATTTATGACATTTATACCATACATCAAATTATTTGTCTGAGTACTGCGTAGCAGGTAGGTACTAGTAAAATTAAAATTCTTAGAATAATATTTATATAGGCATAAGATGATAAAACATAATACAGATAAGCCTACCGGCAATTTATCTGCAGAGATTGGGTGTTGGGACCTTAGTTTTTTCGGTTCAGACACCGGTTTGGGTAAGTATTCAAAGTATAAAATATGTTTGGTTTCCGATTGTGGTTTTTATTTTTAAAGTTATAATTTCCGTAAACGCAACAAAGGATTATGATTTCTGGTTCTAGTTACAATAAATTTACATACTCTGGAATTTAAAAGTAAGTTTCTATGTTTCACCAAAGTTTTTTAAAGGATTAATGTTGGCAGTTTTAATGATATTTTAAGAACTAAGAACATTAAATGTATATCTCATTGGCCACAAACTATTTTAAGACTTTATAAATATGATAAACAGTATAAATGCATATTCGTTAATGGTTATAGTTATTCATTTTGAAAATATTTAAACAATTTTCAATGAGTATCTATTATAATTATTATACCTATTATTGTACCATATTATTTTTTTCTTTATTTTTCTATCTTACCTACTTATTATTTTTATATTATTTTTTTTAGAAATTATGATTACATTTATAATAATTAAATAAATATTAAATAACTTGATTTGTATTATTAATTTAAAACCAATACCAAAATTAATGTATTATTGTCTGCGTTGTAGGAGAGACAAAATATTATTGATTTATTTTCTTTTTGAAATTTTAATTTTATATTTTTCTGTTAAATGTAAATTTGGTTACCGAGTACTAATATTCATAAACAATGATATTACATAAGTAACCAACTATTCATTTCCACTTTCCAGTGTAGCAATAATAATGCTATATTATTGTGTTTATGTTTAAATAATTTTTAAATTATTGAGCTTAACCGGTTTAACGGTTTAAGACGTTAAAAAAGCCCGGTATTTTTTACTCTAATGTTTTAAGTTCTTTGTGTGAACCCAACAGCAACACGGTTTTTATAGGGTTGTGGTTTTCTGTGCCAACTCTGATTTAAATATTGATATGGACAGTTGTTGTCAGTGGTCAGGAATAGAGTTGCGTTTTGATTAGGTATACATTCTACTTCAGCAAGCGTAAATTTAATAGTCAATTTGTAACACAGAATACAAAATTTGATCCTTGGTATGTTTTCTACGAAAATAGATATCTTATACTAGTTAATGACTATCTTTGTAATCGGATAATTTTTTAAAACACATTTGAATTCTTCACGACGTCTAGTTAAAAAAACTTTTTTTTATAAATTGAATTAAACTCTTCAAAATAAGATTTTAAAATTTATAATAATAATATGAAAGAAAAAAAATGAAGTTAAAAATGTAAGAAAGTTATTTTCAACTTTTCAAGGAGCACAATACCTACTTTGTAAATACTAAATTGCCTATATTTAACTCCTTGAAATAAAGTCATACCCATACGTGTTGGGCACTGTTGGCTCTGCCTAATAATAACAAATCTACGTACCGGATTCTTATTTCTTAGGTTTTTACCATGGTTTATAGTGAATATTACTTATTAGAGCAAATTTACATAATATTATAGAATTTGCGGAAGAGATCAAAACAAAATATGCTCGGTCGAAGAGTTTTTTGTCGTATCATGTTTAGTTTTAAGCGAGTTATATGAATTTAAAATTTGAAATTATTCAAACACTCATTGTAAAATAAAATTATGAAAAAAACTCTTCGCCCTCCGATCTTTCCTCCTCGACAAATTCGATAATACGTAAATGTTCTCTAATACCTAGGTATAAGGCTATACACTATAAATAACTGTAAATAACTGACCGGGCACGGTGGTACGTACATAATATTATGTTACGCCCGTGTACGACAAACAGACTGCAGCGAAATAACTACAGTTGTCCTCCCAAAAAATGTTGATACAGATTGGTCGGTCTCGTTTGGCACGTGCTCCGCTCAAACAACCGACAAAACAACCAGTGTCCCATAACACTGGCGGTCTCAGATCGGTGTCCGCCGGTTGAGAAAACTGCCGGGCACTTCGATCGCCGGACGTCGAGTAAAAAGCAGTGCGCCTATTTCCTGTAGTTCCGATAGTTACATAATATTTTGCACAACTGCGATAATTGTTACGGTTCCGTCGACGAAAATGTTATTGTTATTGATACAAATTACCATATTTATCAGCCGGAAGTGATTGAATATTACAATATTCACGGGACAAGCCGCGTTCTGAATACCAGGATCGTATGCGGCAGCCCGATCACAGTGCGAGCGTCTGTCACAGCGTCGAACGAAAGACGAAGCTGTCCGTCGAAATTTCCACATAACGAGTCCACCGCATACCAGGGGCTCATGGCAGGCTAGTAACGAGTGACGGCGGATTCAAGATGCGATATCGAACGAAATTTTATCGATGAACCATGAGCATAGAGTATTTGTGCCATGAAATTAGATTATTATTATTGTTTTACTCTAAGCGTATAGACCTTATACCAATAGTCAGTACTAACTAGAAAACTAGAATACTAGAGTACTATTATTATTAATTACCCGCTTGTGTTGTCTCCGTCATACAAACAACTAACGTATAGGTACCACTTGGCACATTTCACCTACATAATAATCCATTTTCTATTATTTTTAAAAATATAGAGTGATTTGAACTACTATATAATTTTAAGGTTTATAATTATTGCTTTGATCTTGGAGGCTATTACTGATTTTTAATTTTCAAGGAAGTTAAATTATTTACCATATTTGGTGACAATTTACAAAAAAATTATCATTATACTTACTTCGTAATTAAAATGTCAATAAAAGTCTCCGAGATGCCCAACATAATACCTAATAATCTTACCTATACATTTTATAATAGGTCAATTCTCTCTACAATTTTTAAAATAACAGTAATTAATAACTTTTGCAAGACGGGGACAACGCATGCGAGTGTGTGGTGACGTCCTCAAAAATGAAAAACAAAAATATGTGCACCACCTGCACCTATGATTTTTACGGCACTGACCACGCTGTGCGCCTGTACCTGTAGGACAATTTGATGAATTACCATTGGCGGACATCCATCGAAAAATTTGGGGGGGCTACGATTTTTCTTATGAATCAAAGGCGTGGGGGTGGGGGCTATGCCCCCACACCCCCCATTAATAATTCTAAACAAAATTTTAATTTAACATTGAAATAATTTTACTGAACAACTGAACGAAATATTTTGAATAAAATGGATGTCTAATTACTTTTTTTTATATTTAAAATTTAATATAATATAATCTTACATAACAAATAATAATATAGTTTAGGTACTGTAGAAAATAAATAGGTACTATAAAATATTTGTCTTAAATGTTTTATTTTAAAACCATCATCCTTGAGGATTTAGAAAATTCATTTAAAATACATTCAGTATCCATATTTTTTGTTACATCTTTCTCTATATGTAGAATAGACAAATTTGTAAAACGTTCTTGGTACATAGAAGTTCTCACCCACGTCTTTATTCTTCGCATAGCCGAAAAAGATCGTTCGCAAGTTGAAGAGCTGACAGGTAAAGTAGACCCGCTATAGCTGCTGCCTAAAAAGTTTATAAACCACTGTTGCAAACAATAATTATCTACAAAAAAAGGGCGGGTAAGTGTATGTCGCTCTGCTGTACAGTAGGTTACAAGTGAGTCACTGTAATGGATTGTGTTAGATTTTAATAATTTAATCCAATGATATAATATCATTGAATAAGAAAAACGATTCTGAGGGAAGACGGTCAGTCAGTCTATAATATCTTACTAAGTCTAAATGTATTTGATGATATTATTGTGAATAAACTAATTAATTTTAGTATTATAGGCATTAGTATTTACTATAGTTGGTTAAATTCATTTTTCTCAAAAAAATTATATTTTAAAATGCCATTGCGTGTATATAAAATATAACAATATATTCTAAAAGTTTCATATACCAACAAATAATATTTTTAAATTATATCAAAATAACTAAAATCATTATTCTTGGTTTAAATATGAAATTTTGTCTAAATTTGAAATTAAAATGTCTGTAAAAAATAAATGTGTTGATATATTTTTTAGATTTTTTGGTTACAGTATGATTTATTTATGAGAATTTTTGTTTTAAATTTTCAACACTTAGTTATAAAAACTGAACATTTTATAATTTTTTAATTACAATGATTTATAATTTTCGAGATTTTGACAAATTTTGTCAAAATTCGAACTTTAAATGCTTATAAAAAAAAATCGTGCCTATGTATTTTTAAAATTTTTCAACTGATATTGTAACAATATATAAAAAAGCTTGTATTAAATTTTCAGACTTTTTGGCCCACCAAATAAAATTTTATTGACAATTATAAAAAAAAAAACTAAAAAAATTGAAAACTAAAAATGTCTGTAAACAGCTCAAAACAAATCAAAATATTTTCAAAATTGAATGGTGTATAGAAAATGAGAATATAAACATTTAGTGAAATTTTCATGCATCTACAATTATTCGTTTTTGAATTACAACCAAATAAGAAAAACGCTACATGAGAAATCGAGTGAATATCCTATGTTGTAAAATTATGAACTTAAAACACTCATAAAAAATTATTTTTAATTGCTTTTAGATATTTTATTTTTGATAAAAGTAGAAAAACTTACGTTAAATCTTGTGTTAAAATTTAAAACCTTAGATTTAAAAAGAAAAATTTTTATGAATTTCTAACTCCAAATAATTTGCAAATTTTCGTCATTTTTACGTAATTTGTCAAAATTTCAACTTTAAATGCTTAAAAAAAAAAATTGTGACTACAGATTTTTAATATTTTTCATGTGCCTTTGAAACAATATATTAGGAGCATTCTATTAAATTTTCAAGAATTTTTAACGAATAAATAAAATGTTATTGATTTTAAAAAAAAAAAAACCAAAAAGATTGGAAATTTAAAATGTCTGTAAACAGCTCAAAATAAGTCAAAATATTTTGAAAACGGTATAGTATATAGAAACTACTTATATAAACATTCAGTAAAAATTTCATGTATTTACCGTCATTTTTTTTAGACTTACACCAAAAACCAAAATCGATTTTATCGAAAATCAATGTTGCGTAAAAATTCCCGTTTTTTCCTTAATTTTCCATTTGTTTTTCACGGTACTTTTGAAAACTACTGGAAAATGTTTACTTTTGACCCCCCAAAGTACCAACTAGATTCACTTTCCTATCAGAAAAGGTACTATTGAAGAAAATTTAAGCACTTTTACTGTCCCAAAACGTGATGACAGACACAAAAAAAAAAAAATAAAAAATAAAAAAATAAAAAAAAACACACATCATTGTAAAATCAATACATTCATCGCTCCGCTCAGAATCTAAAAAGTTGTTAACAAGTCATGACTATGGGTTTTTAATATTTTTCAAATGTTATTGTAACAACAAATATTAGGAGCTTTGTATTACAATTTCAAGATTTTTTACCCAACAAATAAAATTTAATTGATATTAGACATAGAAAAAAAAATAAAAAATTGGGAAACTGAAAATGTCCGTAAACTGCAGCTCAAAACAAATCAAAATATTTTGAAAATGTTATGGTGTATATATAATGCTAAAATAACCTACCCAGTGAAAATTGCATTTAGGTAGGTATATACCGTCATTTGATTTAGAGTTACCCCAAAAACCAAAATTGATTTTGTCGAAAAACGATTTTGCGTGAAAATTCACGATTTTCCTTAATTTGTATTCTGTTTTTCCCAGCGCTTTTGAAAAATATTGGAAATTTTAAATGTTGACCTTCCTACTAACTATATTCACTTTCTCATCGAACAAGATACTGTTGAAGCAAATCGAAGTTGTTGTACTGCCCCAAACTGTGATGACAGACACAAAAAAAAAACAATAAAAAAAACACAGACATCATTGTAAAATCAATACATTCATCGCCCGCTCCGGATCTAAAAAAACGTTAAACATTTCACTTTAAATAGTGCAAAATGAGATTTTGTCGAAAATTGATTTTGCATATTAATTCACTTTTTTCTTTATTGTGTTTTTGTTTTCCCGAATATTTTGAAACCCTGAAGTATCCACTTGTTAAAGCTTTTTATATACATACTTGTAAGTAATTATATTCTTTAATAAATGGTATTTTGATATTATCAACTATAAAAAGTATAGACTGTTTCAGGTTTCTTAATCGTTATTGGTTTCATTTTATAAAACAAAAATAGGTATAGCAGCAAAATTTAAAATAAAATAATAAATAATAATAGAAAATATCAAGTTATTATTAAAATATAAAAACTATAAAAATACTGAACCTCTTCGACAATAATTAATTAAGCAGAAGAGTTGGTTTGAAAAAATTCTAAAACAAATATAAATCCTAATTGTAATTTTATCTGGCCAAAAATAATAATTATAATTTTAAACCAATAAAAAAGTATTGCATAATAAAATTCCCATGGTAATTGATATAATGTTATATCATGTATTAATAAAAATTATAATTCATTATTAAAAATAATTAATTCATTTTATTCCACATCAAATTATTAAAAAAAATTATAATGGGCGATAGCTGTAAGAATGAAATAAAAGCGGATGTAAGAAACGAAACGCTTGAGAACACTTTAAATGATCTAAGATTACAAATATCAATATTAAAACACCAGAATTTAAATATCAAATTGAAATTGGACGAAGATGTATGTTTTGATTAAACTGTTCAGTTATATTATATATAATTATATTTTTGTTACTTATAGATAAATAAAGGGTGTGCAATGACAAAATTGTTACAAAAAAGGGTATGCTTATACATTTGTCAAACAATTTTTGACACTAATATTACCTAAATTTTAAGTGTGTATATTAATTAATATGTTTTTACTTTTTATAGAAGCCCTTTAGACAAACAAAAACTGGTGAAGTTATATTTCCCGGGAAAAAGGAAATGGTATTAAATAAATGCAATAAATATATAACGAGCTAAAATACGTGTATAATATCTACATTATATTGAGATTATTTTTTTTTTCGTCGAGGATTTTAAACTGGATGTAATGACAAGAGAAATTTTGAAGTTAAGAACGGTATTGAATAACTTGAAAAAAAACCGCAATCAGCTAAATTTAGCTGAAATCAATAATAAAACCAAGTCTACTTATTCTGTATGTGTAAATGTAGTTAGGTATCTATAATTAAAATATTATTGTTTAAAAGTTATAGCTCGGTTTTTTTCTAGGAGACTAATAATGAAGAAAACATAAAAAAAAAGTTAAGCGAAGAACTATGCGAACAATATAACTCATTGAAAGATACATTTGAGTACCTAAATTTAATTTAACTAAATTTATTCTCATTATTAATATAATATCATAATCATCTGCACATAAAAAATTAAATAATGATTTTTTTTTTTTAAATTTGTTTAAAGTAAAATTGTATTAGAAATATCAAAGTACCGGGTACTATTAGACATTAAAAAAGAAGAAATGGATATTAGTAATGCACAGTTAACAAAAACACAAGAAGAATTTTACAATGCAGTCACAACATTATCACAGATAGAATCGGTAAGTTAAATGAAGTTTATTTAATAAACAATTCGATTATTGTAATACCTATTAATTTTTTGAATAAAAATTATTTTTAGAACACTTATGAGGATGTGGAAATTGTACAAAAAGAATTTAAAGACGTCAAAGACCGTTTGGATGGTTTGAAATCGGAGGCCGAACATCAAATTGACGAGTTAAACGCTACAAATGAATCGGTTCGAGTTTTAAATAAAATAACCAAATGGATAATATTTTGTTTAATTAATATATTGCATCTTAGTACATGAATGGTCTTCAAGAAAAAGAGTATCAAATAGTCCGATTTAATAACCTGTCCAAAGAGAAGGCGAAGCTATCTACGGAATTCGAATCTGAATTCAATCGACATAAAGTGAGTTGTATCTTGTAATAATTTATCAGCTTTTAACTTTTAAATTTTTCTATTAATATTGAAATAAAATTCTGACTGATAGATTGTTCATAATTTGTTACAGGAATATTTCAAAAAACGGGTAAGCCAAGTAGAATTTTTGCCCGCTGCGTTACAGGCAGTTCAAAAACAAATGACCTTTGAAAAAGAATTAAGAACGTCGATGGAACAAAATATTGAAATTCTCAGTAAAAAGCTAAAATTAACTGTAATGCCACTTTTATTATTAATTTAAATCATATTACTTATTAGTGTTTACTTAATATATTGTATTATAGAAAAATTATTCTTGTAATGACTCTCTTGACACGTATCAATTATTGAAGTCTAAAGCCCAACATCTGAAGTAAGTGAATACAAAACAAATAATAACTTTATTATCTATAGTCTATCTACTCCTTCTATACTGGCTAGTGGCTGTACTCTTATATACGTTATAAAATATATTTTGAGAGGTCTCCACCTAACGACAAATTAAAATACGTTCTTGTTTTAAGGTTATTTAGTAAAATTTCTTGTTAACTACCTATCCAAAATAAATGAATGAAATAATTTTAGTGCCTAGAACTATAATTTATATAATTCATTACTATACCTAATATAATATTAAGATATATAAATGAGCTATATAATAACATGTTTTATTGGTGTAACTATATACCTAGAATCAAACAAATTAATTTGGAAAAGATTTTGGAAGAAAAACTACGTTGCTGTGATGAAATAAAAACATATAAGTATCAACAAAAATCTGTGCTAGGCAAGATAAAATCCGAAACAAAGTTAAAAATAAACGATTTACGTCGCATTTTTAAAGCACCTGCTGAAGAATATTTAAATACCATTAATAAACTTCAAAATCAAATATCTCAAATCGAGGCATATTCTTGTTTTGAAAACGATCAGCTAAAACTTGTAAATACTATTTATTACCCGCATTGTCGTTTGTGACAAATTCCAAATTTGTATTGCGTATAACTAAAGATTTATTTTTATTATTAGATGTCTTCGATTATGCAAAAACCAATCGACGCATTAGCCAGTATTTTAAAAGAAGCAAGAGAACAAATCACCGCAATAGGAAATTTACAGAATGTGCTGACTGTCTGTCCAAAAATATGTTCGTAACATTTTGGATTAAAGTTCGGTTAGTAGCTAAATTTTTGTTTTAATATGTTCAACTATTGTCAACATTAATATTATACATATCTTTTTTTTATAATTTTACTTCCGTAGATAAATTAGAAGTATCCAAAATATAATTGAAGAAAGTTGGTTCCCGGTT
The DNA here is from genome assembly GCA_027563435.1 of Nasonovia ribisnigri. NCBI lineage: Eukaryota > Metazoa > Arthropoda > Insecta > Hemiptera > Aphididae > Nasonovia > Nasonovia ribisnigri. The sequence continues at coordinate 131,866 of JANEHU010005193.1, read as the reverse complement.
GCTGCAGTGTTTCATTTTCGTGAGCTGAGAGTAATTTCGGAGTTATTAACTTTATGAACTTACTACGGATAATAATATCATGTTTATTCCCGCATAATGGTTTTGCATTTAGAAAATACCTTTAGTTGTAATGTGTAGACAAATGGTTTGTCAGTATAGCCACAGTATCACAACCGATAACGTTCCTATGAACTGAGGAGAACGATTTAGAAGATTCAAATCAATCAAAGTGTCACTAATCACTACCTACTTAAATTATTAACTTATAACTATTATAAATCGATACCACGGAGATGTAAATATAATGGTGTATAAATAGCCTGTTTATAGTTTAATTAGCCTAAAATTATTCTAAATATTTTGAAAATTGAATTGTGTCTAGAAAATAATAGTAGAGTACATAGGTAATAAGGAAAAGTTTTAAGTTCCTGTGATTAATATTTTTTTTATTAAAATATAATAAAGAATCTAATATAGTAATGTAAAACATAAAACATGTGACACAAAAATTGACTATGCATACAGACATAAGAGGAAAAATGGTTTAATTTCGTTTAAATGTCCAATTCTATCAAAATATAAAATACTTTATATTAAGTCTATGAAAAAAAAGTTGTACCTATACACTAAAAGATCGAAAAAACAAGCGAAATAATCAAATAATGAACTCAATATAGGTAAGTTCTGAATTAATAACGATATTTATAATAATATTATGTGTCAATTATTGAATAATGTATAAAAAATATTAAAAAGAAAAAATTAAAAATGTTTACTTATTAAATAAAACATTAAAATTGTACTATTTGAGATTAAACTGTAATTTCGCCAAATGACTGAAAAATTTATAAAAAAGTATAACTACCTCTGCTATACAGTAGTATTGGTATCATTACTCTCTGTAATTTATATAGTACCTATGTGTGTACAATTTGAATTCAATGATTTATCATTGTTAAAGAAAAACGATTCTAAGAGAAGCTAGATAATCTATTAGTCAATAGTTTGCTATTAAAGTAGTTTATTTTCCATTAGTATTACAGAAGGTTGGTTTAATTTTTGCCAAAAATATTGCATTAATATTACCTATATAAATTATTATGTAATTTATAAAAGTCTATATTCCTATTATATTATATTATTGTTATTAGGTAACTTTTAAATCCTTAAAAGAGTACCGTAGAATTGTGTAAATAGGTGCAAACAGGTCTAAACATTTTAAAACGCCATTGCATTATTATATATGTAAAATTCATAATTTTATAAGTAAATAATAATATTTTTAAATTACAAAAAAATAACTAAGATTGTTATTTTTCGTTTAAATATCTAATTTTGTGCAAATTTGAACTTAAAATTTCTAAAAAAACTGTGTCAATACCTAGGTATCTATTTTAAATTTGTTGGTTACACTAATAACAACGGTAATCTGTAAAAAACGACAAAGTAAATACCGTCAAATGCAATTTCCTTAAAAATCAATAATATTAGTGGCTATAGTGGCTAATTGCACTCTTAAATTATATAATAATTTATATAATATTAATGCAATGTTTTCAGAAAAAAATTAAACCAACCTTCTGTTATACTAATGGAAAATAAACAACTTTTATAGCTATATCAAAAAACATCGTATCATGAAATATACTTGACATAGACTGATAAACTACAATTAGTTAGTCATTGTAATCCCTGTGTATTAATAACAAAAGTCCTATTTGAGGTGGAAATTAATGATGAATCAAAATTAGCGAAAAATGCAATAGGTAGTAAATGCATTTACTTATGTAAAGAATATTTAAGTGAGGGATAAGATATACCAAATTGTTTGATAGTAATATCATATTATTCTATACGATACCTATGAATCATTTTTATTATAATTTAGGTACTTATTAGTTATTTGTACATATTTTTTTTATACAACTTGATCATTGACTCAAACTAAACCTTGTGATATCTCTAATTTTTCAACAGCTATAGGTATAGCATAATATAATTAGGTACTACCTATACGATATTTGTGATTTATTATAATTAGTATTTACCAATTTATAACTTTAAACTTTCATATTTTAATTTTATAACTTGATAATTGACTTAAAACTAATACTTGGGATTTTTAAGTAAAATGTATTTAACGTTTTTTACCGTGTTTACCAAATTTACAAAAAAATTTAAAAATTTAATAAAAAAACCAATCCAAATACCAAACAATCATATTATATTATATACTTTTATTATTTATTTTTTGTTATTAAATGTTCTTCTTTTACAAATTAGAAATTATAATATACATATATGTAGTTATTAAATATTATGATGTTTTTTTAAAAATTAAATTTCACTTGTAAATGTCAGTGGATTTACCAAAATCTGAAGTTCCTCTAGTAGAGCTGGTTCGATAGGATTTTTCTGTTTTCTATATAGTTTCTTATTGTTCGTAAATTTTCGACTGGCATCCTTGCTTTAGTGTTGATATCTAATTGTGATCCGCTTCAGCATACATCTGCGACGGATTACCTCCAAAACACTTTGCAGTCTTTTTAATTTTATTTATAGCTTTTGTGATTTCGATTTTTGATTGTTCAGCATGGTGCTCATGCCTAACTTTGAGAAGGGGGTCGGTTTTATGTATTGAGGTGTGGAGAATAGCTGGCTGGACAGTTTAGAAAACTCTTTTTTTTTTTATTACATCTCTATATGTGTACCTAATAGTTTTTTCCTGCGTGCTTCATTACGTACACATAACCATTGCACGTTAATTTTTCTTTGCCTTTATCTGATTTTATTATTTCCATAATTAATTACAAACACTTTGAACAGTTAAAACTTAAAACCAAAATTCGCAATGTTTTACTAAACGTCTATACTGCGTCACAACTCAATAAGGAGTCAACTAAATAATAACTAGTCACTAGGTATATAATACCTAATATATATTATTACCCAAAATGATATACGTGTGCCTGTATTATCTAGAGTTTAGACAGTCTAAATAAGTAAAACAGCTTTTATGTCTGATTTTGTATCAGAAAGGTATTATATACAATATAATGTAATGGACAACGTAGACTGTAGGTACCTTGTTTATCTTAATGATAGCTCTAAAAGTGTAAAATATTATCTTTACCTATATGGTTAAATAGTTGTACATTTTATACCCACTCACACACCATCAAAACAGAAACTAAATTTTACACACACGGAAATACTATCCCAAAACATGTATAGGTACCGTTGAACGGTTTTTAAAGATTTTTTAATTCATCAAAATTCATAAATTTGAGTAGGTTAGGTAGGTTAGGTACACACGACATAAAAAACTTTTTAACTACCATTTCTTATACAATATAAGGTATCCAGGGCCGGCTTAATATAAGGGCCGGGCCGCCGCCGGGACATCTGAACATTTGAAAATATTATATAATAATAAATTTTTTTAAATTTATTTTTAAATACCTACGAAACAGTTTAAAAACCAATGCTATTGGCTGGTACGAAACTACATTACTACAATAAGTATTAAGTTCATACTCAAACCATATAGTTTTTAATAATAATAATATGCGTATATTGTATGTTGTATATTGTATTATAATTCCTTAAGAGAGCGCTACACCGACATGTATTGTTGTATCTCTCGTACAAGTACAAAAAATAGGAAATTTTACGCTCAGCCGATCATTTTTAGATTCATTAGTTTAAAAATTAGTGTGTTTACCTTTTATAAAATGTAAGGTAGAATTATAATATAGGGCATCTCATAGGCTTTTGATTATATTTTAATTTTAAAGCGAGTAATAAGTAGCTATACCTATCTTAAGAAATAAGATGTACAATGAATGATTAAAACAATAGTAAACAAACATCAAACATATTAAAATGAACATACATTAATAAAATTATGATTCTTATAAAATATATAATTTATAATATTACTTATGGATATTCTCTATTTATATATTATAAAATATTTAATGCATTCTAAAATAAATTATAGGTACTTATTTCAGGATGTAATAAAATTGAAAAATACAATGTCCATCACAATTAAGATTATTGTTGTTTAATATAATATTATTATGTCCAATGTCCATAAATTGCTCAATTCTTTAAAATAAAGAATAATTTATTTTATTATTTTAATACCTATGCACACTAGCACACTTTATACTTTTAGTAATTTATACTCTGTCGTGCACTCAAGTAAATTCGAGATGTTATTTACTAAACTAAAAATAATCAAAATAGACTGAGGCCATCTTTAGAGCAGAATCATTTGGATGTATTGATGTCTATTAAACGAGATATTTTGGAAAATGTAGATTTTTCAGATGTACTTAAAATGTGAAAAATTGTTTAATATAAATTTAAGTTCTACGTTGGTACAAATATATTTTTTCGGTGTATTACACCAAAACATTGCTCAGAATTGTTTTGTTGAAGAATTAATTTATCTTTTCGTTTCTTTAAGGTTAAATACACCCACACCACTTTACAAAACAAAGACGAGGTATCCACGACTTCTACCACGTAACTGCAGAATCAGATTTTTTATTTCCCTCTAATTGAAATCAATAACTAATATTTTTAGTATATTATGGTGTAATCACTGATATGATCGCAATTAGGTTATTTAGTATATTTTCAGAGGTCCTGCAGACTACAAGGAAAATGAATAGGTATATTATATTTGATAAACTACCAGAAAAATGTAGGTATTCATAAAGAAGCTGGTGTAAAGGGGTTTGGGCCGTTTAGTTTTGTAGAATACTGGGCCGTTTACCCCCCAGTCTGCCCCTGAAGGTATCGATAACTTTTTTATTTTATTTTATTTATAGTCTATTATACTGACAAAATATTAATTTGTAATTTTCTGATTTATTAACTAACTTATTAATTTTTGTTCTTTATTATACAACAGACAGAATATCTAAAATATGATAGCAAAATATAAAATTTGGTTTTTATTTTCATGGTTTTTTTTCAATTTGGTTTTTTTCCGTAGTTATTTTTTCCTTGAATTTTTTTCCGTACGCCGTAAAAACAGTTCAGTCCCTGATGTAATGATACAACAAGGAAAAAAAAGGTAGAGAAAGACAACATAAATTATATACCTACCTACGACAGTCGGACAAGTACTACAAGTAGTACAACATAATATGAGTTAAATATAATTTAAGAAAAGTTGGTCTTAACTTTAAATTAATTCAGTTAATATTTTCCTAAAAATATAACTTATTTTAGTTACTTAAATTTGTTTATATTTTTTTTTATGATACCTACCTCCACTTAAATTAGTTTATAAAAATGGTCAACTTACCCAAGCACTGACTTATAAATGCCATAGATCGAAATTATAAATATTTTTTTAGATGATTGGGGGAAGATTTGAACATTATTATTTTATTTTTCTCGGTCGTTAACTCATGTATGACAATAAACATTATTATTACTATACGTATTACGTACATCCGCTGCCTGTGCAGCTTTAGTCACCCCTGGTCTAGAGTCTAGACAGACCGCACGTGTGAAGTGTCCCGCATGGGTGATCCCCGACCAGCAGGCGGTAGACAGCACTACACTACTACAGCAGACGCCAGACTGCAGGCGGCAAACTCCAGACACCTTACACATATAAATTATGTTATACTGTAAGAAAAAACGCAATTGCAGTTGTTCGTAAACACGTATAGACTTTTCCGCGATCGCCCTACGGACAACATTAGACCCAATAGCGATCATCGCGATTTGTGATATTTTATACTATAGATACACTATAAAAATGTATATTATGCGCATTAATTTGAGCGCCGGCTCCGACAAACGTAACCGGAAGGAGGGACCGTTGCGAATGCGGGTCGCGGGATAACGGACGTTTTTAAGTGATGCTAGCGATAACGGATAATTCACCGTGATAACCATTTAGTATTTACTTTTTACGATTGTACTATATTTTCTAATTTCTTACACAATATTATTATTATAAACATTTTTATTATTTTATAATTTTATTAATTTACCTTATTACTTCTGTGTCATTACTTTTATTATTTACAATTACTACTACTAATATTTTACTACTACTACTACTACTACCATTTTTATTACGTACCTATCAATTTATATTGAATCTGAGGGATTATTCGCAATGAATTCAACCTCAGATCTACTCACCAAAAACCTAAAGCCATTACCAATTTGCAATCCATTTGGTCGAGTGAAAACAATGGGTCTGGACATCGACAGTGTAATAAATGAAATTAAATTTGATCAAAAGTTAATAAGTGTGTTTAACACTTACAACAAGTACATCAATTTTCGGTTTGACTATGTTATCAGAACAAGTATTACTCAGTTACCTGATGAACTCAATCATAATGTTGACCGTGAGTATTATTCAAAATCTTTTTTTGGTTAAGGTTATACTTTACTAGTTCAGTAAAAGAAAAATATTTATGAATTAAAATAAAATATTTGAATTAGGTATCTTCTTTGTACATTAATAATAATATTCACAATTTACTATATTTTCTTACACCTTATTAATACCTTTTCATTCAATGCTAAATTAATATATCATAATATACCTTTCTATTTTTTTTACATGTTTACTATAGTTTATGAAAAATTATTTGAATCAAATAATAATAATAATCATTATAATACAATAATTATAATAATTGAGTAATAGCAGTTGTATACCTATTATTTTGTTCTTTGTAAGTTTAGTTTGTATATTAACTGTATGGATACTTATTTATTTTTCTTTCTTATGCATTTCTTGATTAAAATATAAAAGTTTGTTTTAACTTCTTAACCCTTTGAGCGAATTTAAAATACACATGCTCTATTCAGAGAGCTGATTAGGAATAGAAAATAGAAAAAAATAATTATAAATGTTTGAGTTATGGCATATATTTAAGTCTCATTTTTATCACCATATTTTTAGCAATGGCGGATAAATACGTCCTAAATAAATCCCTGTAAAATTAAGAAAACATTATTGGTAAAAATGTTATTATAATACAGTAGACTTTCAATAACTCGAACCTTGATAACTCGCAATTCTTGACATCTCAAATAAATAAAATTTCCCTTCAAATAACAGTAAAACATTAAGTTTTTGATTACTCAAAATTTTTAGTGAGTAAAATTTTTTTTTTTCCCTATGAACTTGAGTTACCATACTAACATTTTTTTAACGTGTTTAAAGGTCATTGCTTGTCAAATGGTTAATTATTATTTGTTAGGTAAATTTTAATTGATTTAATATATTTTTCAGATTCTAAATTTGATCCAAGTCAACATATTATACTAGATTGTATTAATAGTAACAATAGTTTAGATAATGTTACAAAATTACGAGAAGAATTGAAAACTTTAACAACAGAAGTAAATTTAAAAAGAAAAGAATTGAGTATAATTTCTATTAATGAAGATGGATTAAGAATAAATATTAAACATTTAGAAGACATTATATCAATTAAGGTAATTATGCATTATTTTTATCATTGTATAAACTATTAATTTCTATTATATAAATCATTGAAATTTAAATTATTTTAGAAAAATTTTATCAGTGAAACTGCCAGCTATGCAGAAATCAGATGTAATGCAAAAGAAAAAGTTCAAAAAGAATACAATAGAATAAACAAAAAATATATAAAAATTTTAAGTCAGTTAAACAAGTCAAATAAAATGACAAAAATGAATTATGGTAATGGAACTAGTAAAGATAAGGATTACGGGGAGCAAACCAATAGTAGACTATTACGATATGAAGATAAAATTAAAAAAATGGATGATATTATAAAAATTGCCAGTGATAGTACAGAGAAGTATTTACATATAAATTGTAAATTTGTCTCAATACTAATGAATATTTTATTTTAGATTACTACAATATCAAATAGCTTTACAAACTTCTAATGATCGCTTAAAAATATTTTATGACCAATTAAATAACCAAATAAAAAATAAACAAGAAGTTTCATTATTATTATTACAAAATGAAAAGCGAATTAATCAATTAAAAACTAATTTATCTAATTTGGGGGTAAGTCCAAGAAATCAAATTTTTTTTTAATATAATTAATTAAAAAATGCTATGCATTTTATGCAATTTCAGGTTTTATCAAGCGTAGAAAAAAGTAGAGTCCATACATCATCAAATTTAATTGAAAATGATAATCTAAAAAAAGAATTTTTGGATTTGCAAAATATGAGAAATGAAATTTTAAGTTCACGTCCTAGAGGAATGTTCAATCCCAAATACCAAAAGGTTTTAATTTAATAAGATTTTGAGTTTATTTATTTTGTGAACATGAAAAATAGTTTCATTATAATTACAATTAAAAAATTAATCTTGATGTTAATTAATATTTAAATATTTTAAATTTTTGGTTTTTTAAAACAAACTAAGTTCAATATTAATATTTTATTCTTACATACTTTTTTTTTGTTTAAACGCCAGCACCCGCATGTGTTTTCTCTATCCTTCAAATATACAACATAGGAAATTCTGTTTTGCGCGGACAACTTTACTCTCTTTGTATTTATAGTAGAATTACCAAAGTTCCACAATGTTTAGAGAAGAATTTTATCTATGTTAAAGTGTTTTTATTGTTAGGATAACATAAATACATTTAAAGTAATAAGTTTAAGAACATTAGATTTTTTTGTTTTTTTCATTTAATTTCTAAAAAATGATTGTTTAGTACTATATTACTATCAAAAACATGAAAACAGTACGATACAGATAAAAACCCCTATGCATTATGGAATTTTGGTAATTCTATTATAAGTACAGATGGAGTAAAGTTGTCCCTCGCAAAACAGTTTTTGCTATGCTGTACATTTGTAAGATGGAGACAATTCATGCGGCTGTGACGTCCTCTTAAATGATTGTAATTTTAATTATAGTTTTTTTTTTAAGGAAAATAATTTATTTAAAGAAGATATTCGAAAATATTTAGAAAATGATGAAGCAATTGATTCCATAGATTATTTAATTGAATTAAAAAATAATATGTGCAATAATGATACAAATTTATTACATTTTATTCAAACGGTAATAATAACATTATAATGTATTATAATAAAGCATCTATTTGTTTAAAAAAAATTGTATAATACCTATGTCTGGAATTATTACAGAATTCAAATGAAACAACAATTTTTTGGAAGTGCCTGTCAACTTTAAATATAGATGAACTAAAGAAATTGCTGGTACATTATTTTATCAAAGTTGTGGATTTAAAAGAATCTGGACGAGAAAATGATGAAATAATATCTAAGCTTGATGTGAGTGCATCAACAAATGCATATTTTTTTTTTATGCAATATAGCAAGTTTTTCTTTTTAATTGTTATAAATTTAATAACATTCAGGCAATAAATGATAGACAAAGGCATACTATTGTGTCCTTAAATAACGATTACCAAGAATTTCATTTGTCGATTGAAAAAAAATTTATGGAATTAAAAAAATATTACCAAGCAAAAGTTAATATGTTATTCCAACTAGTTCAAGAAGAAAATAATGCTATAACCATGTTTAAAACGAGGCAAGAAATCGTAGGACTTAAAAAGAAAATAATTGAATTGGAGAAGTTACAGACAGGTTAGTTATATCTATATAACTATGTACATTTATTAATTAATTAAATTATTTTAGTAAAACATAAGGACACTTCAGTGATGCCAGAACCTCATATCTATTCAAATCTTCTAGATGCTTCCAAATCAGAATCTGAAACTATGTCATCTGCCAAAGTAATATACCATAAAAACAAAGTGAAGATCCAAAAAAATAAATCTAAATTAGTTTAACATTGACGTTTAAATGAAAAATATATATTTGTATTCCAACTATTACGAATAGGTAGATTTGGGTTTTAGCTTGTATGTCAATTTCAATTCCTTTTCTGTCAGGTTCTAAAATATGAATTGGAATAGTGAGGACTATGAAAAAATGTATTTTAATTTTATTTCTACCTCACAAAATTGTTAATTATATTACATAGGATGTCCAAGAATTTTTAACTGTTTTTAAGTGTGACTTAAGAAAAAAAAAATTTGTTAATCTGAATTTCAAAATGTTAGTAATCAACAATCAGTAACCTATTATTAGAAAAAATGTCAGAGTAATTTAAATTGTAGTCTTACTTACTTTAAATGCAAAATAGATTCAAATAGGTTTCAACATGAGCAATTGATTCATTTATTCAGCTTTAAAAATTCAAGAAAATATTTTCCACTCTAGTGTATTCTAGGAATAATAACAATAAGTTTGTTATCGTCTATCTCTTAGACAGGTGTTTTTGTGTTAAATATTACATTTGTAACTATTATATGATTTTCATTTTTTGCATTGTTAAAAACCTAACTTATTGAGTTTTTGGTTCTAATCCTTACCAACTCAAATCAAAAGAGTAGGTAAAAGTTTTTTTTAAATGTACAGAAATCCCTTAAAGTTAACTATAAATGTATGTATTGAACAAAATAGTCTTGTACTCAGTCCAAAAAATCCTAACTACTATAATACTACACGAAGCTCATCCTTTTTTCTGATATTTAATGCATCTTATATACTTACTATATCTATACCAATATATAGTTACCAATAAGTTTTTAAAAAATGTTAGTACCTACCTAAGTAATTGAAAGTAAATAAAAACATTAAGATTTGTTACATATTTAACTTGTCAAATTTTATTAATATAACATTATTAATACATTTTACTGATGTGTAAACATCTTTAAAAGTACCACCCTTAAATGCGTTGGTACAGAGTGTTCTTATGACTTACAATGTTTCATTAGTCTGTTATGTAATCATTTACACTCAGTAAATGTGATGTTACTCTTCTAACTTGGTTTGTTGATTCCTAACCTTAAATAAAATAACATACCTACTTATATATACACATATATTGTGTTAATATTGGTACCAAATACAAAATAAATATATAAAAAAAAGGTGCACAAGTTGGTAAAGCTCTGCTGTACAGTAGTTGTCAAGTATGTCGTTGTAATGGATGTGTTATATTTTAATTCAATGATAATTAATTGTATATGAAAAACGATTCTGAGCGGAGACTTTGTGTCATCCTAGCATATTTGAATGAATAATCAAATTTAATAGTTAAAAAAAAATTAATAAAAATCGAAAATATTTCATGACTATCAATAGCGTTCTGGTGAATTCTTATTTTTTTTATAGATATTGTTAAAATTGTTGGGAATCTTCTATTAAAATATTTAATGTTAGCTATAAAAAGTAAAACATATGGTTTGAAAATGTTACCATATATGGAAGATGTATTTGCTACCCCAAATGTTGATGACAGAAAAAAAAACATCATAGCCTAAAAAAGGTGGCCAAGTGTGTGTCACTCTGCTGTACAGTTGTAACCAACTAGTGGGTCACTGTAATGGATGGTGTTAAATTTGATTTCAATGATATAATATTATTGTATACGAAAAACAATTCTGAACGTAGACGGACAGTCAGCCTATGATACTACTAAGTACCTATATTTGATGATATTACTGTGAATAAAGTAATTTATTAACCTATTTACACGGAACTTTATTTAAATTTTCAATCCTTAGCTATAGAAGTTGAACATTTTATACATTTTTAACAACAATTCATTTTTAAATTGTAAGTTCGATAAAGTTTGCTGTAGTAAATGTTTATAAAAATTTATATTAATTTCACAGAAGCTTTATATTCAATTTTCACTCTTTTTGACGTAACAAACAACATTTTATTGACATTTATAGAAAAAAGAACTAAAAAATTGAAAAATGAAAATGTCGGTAAACTGCTCAAAATGAGTCAAAATATTTTTAAAATGTTATCAAATATAGGAGTTGATAAAATAAACATATGTTATACATTTCAAGTGTCTACAGTTATTCGTTTTTGAATTACAACAAAATAAGAAAAACGCTACATGAGAAATCATATGAACTGCATATCATGTAATCTAGTAAAAATTTGAACTTCAAACGTCCATAAAAATTTAATTTGACTTTCAGGTATAGACATTTTTTTTTTGATAAATCTAGACAAATTTATGAGGAATCTTCAATTCAATTTTCAACTCTTAGATTTAAAAAGAAAAAATTTAATGCATTTCTGAATCAAAATAATTTGTAGATTTTCGTAATTTTTACGTATTTTTTAGTATATTTTTTATTTTTAACTTTTTTATATTTTTATTTTAATATTTTTAATATTTTTTTTTAAATTTTAAATTTTTTAACATAAAATTACTAAATATTGAAATAGGAGTAGGTGTACCGACCTATAAATATGATGGAAGTCTTTAAAATATAATAAATTTAGAATCCTAATTTTATCTTTGACATGCAGATAATATTTAATAATAATAATAATAATAATCGATTTTCAAAACTACTATGTTGATAATCGAAGTACATACCTATAAGCAACAGTAACAACTATCAATACATATAAAAACACAATATTATCGGCTACTAACAGTTCTAAATATCACTGGGGAACCCGGTATAACATTAAGTATTATTATAACGACATATTATTTTTAACACTTGTAAACTGTAATATTTGTATACACAATACACATAATAGTATAATAGTGTCTCGCTATAGTGTATCTGTAGTAAATACAACTATTTTGCGCATATTCTTATTAAATGCAATTATTAATGATACAAATAATACCATATATATAAATATATTATAAAATATGTTATATTTTATTCTGGATTTTACGCCCCTTTTTTGTTGCACCCCTGGCCTGGGCCAGTCTCGCCAAGCCCTAGCTATGGCTCTGAGTATATGACTTCAATTGACAAAATATGTAGTGTACTAGTATGTACAACCTTTAGTAGAAAAACAATGTAAATAAAATTATTTAGCTAATGATTAATAACTAATAATAACTAACTACATGTTTTTATTATCAAAAACTATACCTTATTATCTATTTTAATACTATAATAGCAATGTTATTAGTAGGCATACCTAATAATGTTTCAATTCGTCGTAAATTCGTAATCGACATTTCTTTACTAAATACCAATTTATTATCCTGCCCAAAATTGACGATATTACGATAGCAAAATAATATATTAATAACATATGTTACGTATTTGTAATAAGGAGACAACAAATGCATGTGTTATCTGTAATCTGTTACATCCTTACGTCCTCTTAAATACAATCTTTCCGACAAAAATTAAATTAAATCGTAAAATAAATTACTTTAATAGCTGCAATACAGATATAATAAATATAATGTGTGATTGAATAAAAATAGAGAAATTCCTACTAATGTATAATTTATTTCGACTCTTTATTTTTTATTTTTGTGTTATTTGGCCATATAGAAATATAATAGTTGAAAATCTGTAACATTAAAAACAACAGACAGCTAAGACCCTAAGTACATTTGTCATTTGATTCCAAAAACTGGATGAATTGGTGGAAATTGGCATCCAGTGATACTACTAACTATCTATATATCTATAGTTGCGAGTTGCCTATTTAAATTAAATCGTACCTAAATAATAAAAAGGGTTAGATATATAGTACCTAATACCTATATATACCTAATAGCATATTGCTTATACATAATATTATATTAAATATTATCTTAAGTCAGTCTTGTTAAGAATACTTTTCTTACAGTAAATTTGGTGTCATTTGTATTAGAATATAAATACAAATACATTTTAGAAGTATTCAAAATATACTACATGCAAGTACTTCTTTTTGTATTTCAAAATATTTGTACGTATTACTTAAAATTATTAATGAATATTTAAACAAAATAATCAATAAATACATAGGTACCTATTCATTCTTTAATTGGTTCAAGAATTTTAGATGTCACATACTTATAGTAGGCTTTAATTAGGCCAAGTTAAAATTCAACTAGGCAATAGATACAATTTTCGCTCATCTACGTTGTTATGAAATTTTATAAATTATTAGAAGCATTTAAAAATATTATTTTAAGAACAATTTTTTAAATAAATTAAAATTTAAAAAATTTACATATTTAGTATTTTGGAAAATAATACAAAGAAAAGTAATTAAATACTAGGTAATATTCGAATAGGTATACTTAATGGACTGTCTATAATAAATGTCAATAGTAAAACTAATTTCCCCTCTTTTTTTTGTGTTTGGAGCAGTAAAAACATTCCATCTTCTGCAACTTCAATATCTTTTCTGGCATCAAAGTGTATATAGTTGGTACTTATAAGTAGCGGGGGAGGACAAAAGGAAAATATACCCAGTACTTTTTAATAATTTAGAAAAATAAAAATTGGAAAAAATCGTACATCATATTATATATAGTTAGGTAGGTACTCAAAATCTATATTGTTATATTGTTGTAGGTACCTAATTCAAAAATGTATAAACATATAGATACTTGAAATAATAATCAAATGTTAAATTAACATTATCTGTATATCATACCTACAATAATATTCATAATATTTTGATTTATTTTAGCTATTTATGGATTGGTATTTGATAATATTAGTTTATTACAAAATGTATGGTCCGCCAAAAAGCTTAAAAAATTATTACAAGATTCTTCTTGAGTTATTATTATTATTGCCTACTGGGGTTATTAAAACAAAAGTTGAATGTAAATCCACAATATTTTTTTTTAAGCATTTGAAGTTTGAATTTTATGATACACGTGAGTTGCGAAAATGTTGAATTTATAATTAACTAATAACTGTAACTATAACTTTTGCTATTTACTAAATTATTCACAAAGTATTTAATATTCAATATTCATACCCAAGATTGAAAAACGTAATAGATACAATATACAAGGATCAAGGGCCAATGTTCCTGTTTTAAAATACAAACTTTGTTTTATCAAATGAAAAAAAAAATTAGCATGAAACAATGCGCGTACATTTTTATAAGTGATTGAATTTCAAATCTTGATTACATTGGTATTAGACACCTACAATAACGATTTATTCAGAAATGGTACATAATGCATTTTTCAAAATATTTTTATTAAATTTAAGCTATTTAAGGAAATATAAATTTTCCTAGATTATGTTAGCAACTTTAAGATTCGTTCAAACATTTTGAATATGTAAGATAGATCTAACATATAAGTTGTTCTCATACTTATTTACAAATATTAAAAATACAAAGTCGTGATTCTTTTTATAAGCTTTTGAAGTTAAATGTTGACAAAATTGTACACATATTTTAAAAAAAATTAATGATTTTAGTTATTTTGTCATTATTCTTGAATATTATTTGTGGCCTTGTGGGGGACTTGAAGTTGTACAACAAATCAATTATGTACTTGGCCAATATTTTTATGTCTATCGTTAATTACAGGTATACCAAAGTAAGTTAGATAGATATATGTAAAATGTATAATTTAGCTGTAAATCTATATATTGTAGCTATGTACTTAGGTATTTATTTAGGTAGTAACTTTGATAAAATAAATAATAATACGAGTAGGTAGTACTTTTAGCAAGTACAGTTATTTTGGGTGCAGAAAAAAAACACATATTTAAATTTAAGTTCTAACATATATTATATTATATAAGTATAGGTATACGCTAATATTTAACATATATGTATAGCTATATTTAGTAGCTACCCATCAAACTTTAGTTCACTTTGTCATCTCGAACTATTTATTATTATACGATTGACGAAGTGTATTGTGTATCTTTATTAGGTACATTACCACCAAACAATTATTTAACGAAAATATTTTACAAAATAACTTAATAAATTGTAAATTATGAGATTAACATTTCATATTATTGATAATATTTAAAACTAACTATTTAAAACGTTTATTTTGATCTATCTTATAATTTTTAAATAACAATAAACCTATACTTATAAATGATAAGTTATAAGGTGTGAAAGATAAATGTGCCTTTAGAATATTTTGATAATCAAATAGAAGATATTCCTTACATTACTAACAGTTATAACAACCTATACCGGCTACCTACCGGCCTTCTAATGCAGTTAATACAATTGAAGTAATAATATATTGTTCTGATCACGATCAAAAGTAAAAATGGGGGTCAAGTGAATGTCGCTCCGCTGTACAGTAGGTTACAAGTAGATCACTGTATAATGGATGGTATTAAATTGGAATTCAATGATATAACATCATTGTTTACGAAAAACGATTTTGAGCGTAGACGGTATGTCTAGGATATTTTAAATTATATTGATTTTAATATAATTCATATTTTTAATTATTAACCTAAAATTATCAGTGATGCTAGAAAAATATTATAATTTATACTTTTACTCGTTAAAATTGATTTTAATGTGTAATTTCGTCCAAATTTGAACTTAAAATGTCTGTAAAAAATAACTGTGTTTATGTATTTTTTAGATTTTTTGATTACAGTATGTACTATTTATTAGAATCTTTGTTTTAAATTGTCAATCCGTAGTTATAAAAACTGACCATTTTATAATTGTTTAATTACAATGATTGATAATTTTCGAGATTTTGATGAATTCTGTCAAAATTTAAACTTTAAATGCTTATAAAAAAATGTGTGCCTATTTATTTATAATATTTTTCAATTGCTATTGTAACAATATATCAGGAGCCTTGTATTAAATTTTCATTATTTTTAGCCCAACAAATAAAAATTTATTGGTATTTATATAAAAAAAAATAAAAATATTGAAATTTGAAATGGTCCGTAAAAAGCTGAAAAACAGTCAAAATATATTAAAAATTAGATGATGTATATGTTACGGTCCAAGTAGATAAATGGTCATTGTAATACAATGTCCGGACAAAGTTTACAATGTCCGAATTATTCAAGCCATGTAGATAATTATTCACATAAACCAGACAATGTATACAATGACCAGAACTGCAGGTGCCAAGTGAACAAAATACATATATTAATGACTTATATAAGTTTACTTAAATATGTACTGTTAGGTTTTTTAAGATCTAAAATATTATTTAAACGATTATTAAATGTATTTTCCATTTTAAAAACAACACGCACAAATACTACACAATTATAACACAGCACTAAACGGCACAGGTAAACAGCAGTACGCGTGTCGCGTACTGTCGTCTATGATAAATATGGCTATATGCCTAGTGCCTACATAGAGTTCCATGATAATAATAATTGCGATATAAATTGTTGTTATTGATGGACGACGAATATCCAAGCGGCGTATGTTGAAAATGCCCACCGATTCCTAATTATATCTTCTATAATGACACTACCGATAAAAGTTATCGTAACCCGTAGAACGTAGTGCCTGAAAGAAATAACAATTATTAAACTCTAAAATAACTTTAATATTCACATTGACCACACCAGTTTTAGCATTGTATACAATGACTGGACATTGTATTACAATGACCTAGTCTATACAGGAATTAAATATGTATTATTTACTTTGCCCAAATGTCTTAGACATTGTATACAATGTCCGGACATTGTATTACAATGACTGATTTGTCCACCTGGACCGTAACATATATAAATAGCTTATATAAACATTCAGTGAAATTTTCATCCATCTACAGTTATTCGTTTTTGAATTGCAACAAAATAAGAAAATCGCTACATGAGAAATCGAGTGGATTTCCGATGTTATAAAAATTTGAACTTAAAATGCTCATAAACATTTATTTGAACTTGCTTATAAACATTTTTTTATTGATAAATTAGGCAAACTTATAAGGAATCTTGTACTACATTTTCAAAACTTAGATTTAAAAAGAAAAATTTTTATGAATTTCTAACTCAAAATAAATTGCACATTTTCGTCATTTTTACGTATATAGTCAAAATTTGAACTTTAATGCTTATAAAAATAATTTGTGACTACGGATTTTTAATATTTTTCTTATATTATTGTAACAATATATTAGAAGCCTACTATTAAATTTTAAAGATTTTTTACCTAACAAATAAAGTTTTATATATAGAAAAAAAACCTAAAAAAATTGGAAAATGAAAATGTCCGTTAACAGCTCAAAATAAGTCAGAATATTTTGAAAATGCTATGGTGTGTAGAAAATGCTTATATAAACATTCAGTTAAAATGTCATGTATCTATGGTCATTTATTTTAGAGTTATACCAAAAACCAAAATTGATTTTTAAGAAAATTGGTTTTCCGTTAAAATTCCCGTTTTTTCCTTAATTTTTTACGTGTTTTTCATGGCACTTTTGAAAACTATTAAGAATTTTAACTTTTGATCCCCCATAGTACCAACTAGATTCATTTTCCTATCAGAAAAGATACTGTTGAAGAAAATCGAAGCATTTTTACTGTCCTAGAAGGAGATGACAGACACAAAAAAAAAATAAAATATTTTTTATCATTTTCAAATTTAATAAAAGTATTTATTAGATTGTTTACTTGATTTAGGAAATCAATTTGTAATCCCAGCGTACGTAATAAATGTAATTCGTTCAAAGTATGGCGGAGAAGATGGACAATACACTGGTTTCAAAAACTCAAAAACTACCATATCAAAAATGAATTAAAATTTCGTATAATCTGTCTAGTAATTATTTATATTTTATTTACAAAAAAGTATACACCTTGAGTCTCAAATAATATTTTTTACAACTAAAAATTATTCAGTCTGATTATAATAAAGTACAATAAAGTTTTTAAAAATATTTATTTGATTTATTAGAAAATCTTGAATATTTTTTTCACGCGTTTCGTCTAAATCTGGTTTCGGTAAAAGTACATTTTGTGGAACAGATATTTTTTCAGAGATATTCATAGGTTCTAAGATATTTGCTTTTCAAAGTTCTTCAATCTCATTCATAATTTGTTTCCGAAAATCAGTCTTTGATCGTTCGCAAGTACTTGTATAAATAATTAAATTTAATAGTTAAAAAAAAATTAATAAAAATTGAAAATATCTTATGGTGATACAATTGGCATACATTTCTGGTGAACTTTTTCTTTTTGATAGAAATAGAAAAATTATTGGGAACCTTTAATTAAAATTTCAATGTTAATTAGGTGTGACAAGAAAAACTTTTAGGAATTTCTAACTGAAAAATAATTAACCAAATTTGAAAAAATTGTCATGGCTATAAATATCTCAAAAAAAAATCAAAACAGTTTGAATATTTTACTATGTATGA
The DNA here is from genome assembly GCA_027563435.1 of Nasonovia ribisnigri. Lineage (NCBI taxonomy): Eukaryota > Metazoa > Arthropoda > Insecta > Hemiptera > Aphididae > Nasonovia > Nasonovia ribisnigri. The sequence continues at coordinate 112,686 of JANEHU010005193.1, read as the reverse complement.
CAAATGCTAATAAAAATATTTGGTGAAAATTTCAAGAGTACAGTTATTCGTTGTGAAATTTCAACCAAATATCAAATATTAATTAGTGGGAATTCGATTATTTACTTCTGAATTTCAAATATCGCAAAAACTATAAGTTCAAACGCTCATAAAATATTAATGTTCCGTTTAGATGTGAACCTTTTTTTTTTTGTTATAGATAGAAAATGTATGTTAAATCTGTTGTAGCTAGGTAGAAATGTATGTGAAATCTTCTTTTAAAATTGTTAATCTTTGCTATGAAAAGAAAATATTTCATGAATTTCTAACTGAAAAATAGTTTAAACATTTTCGAAATTTTGATGTACCTACCTTTATTTTGTAAAAATTTGAATTTAAATGCATATAAAAAAATATCATGCATATTTTTTTTTAATATTTTTTAATATACATTAATGCTACTTACTGCAGGGCCTGATTTAATAAAATTAGGGCCAAGTGCACAATTTTCTTTGGAACCCCTCAAGTCAAAAAAATGTTCTAGAAAAAAATCTACATAAAGAGGGGGGAGGGAAAATATTTGCTTGGTCTAGTAAATTATGGACAATGAAAAGATAATACTAATTAATTAACATAACAAAATTATAATACATTAAAATATTAAAAATACTTAAGTATTTTATTGTCTGAATTTTAATTAAAATAATTAATTTTCAATCCTCCATAAAATTTTAAATGGTAAATAACTTATTAATTAACAATTTATTTTATATAATTAAAATGAAATAAACAATTATCAATTTATGTAATTTCTATTTTTATAACATTTTATCATAAAAAAGTTTAAAATATATGTTACGTAAATATTTCAATTAGCTTTGAGGGTCTACTATTTTACATGTGGATACTGAAAAACTATTTCTTTCAGTTCTGGAAATTATATAAGCTCATCTACTAGTTCATAGTTCAAATCGTCTATACGCATATAGATTATAGTTATAATATAATATTGTCAAAATCGAATAAAATATAAACCAGTGGTTCTTTAAATGGTAGTTATGAGAGCGAAATACTCATAGCGTCACCAACGACGGATTAATCTGTAAATACTGGGCTTGAAGAAATCTATAAATATTTATTATATAATATAATATCAAATAATTTTGATGTTCAAACAATTTTTAATTATTATTATTTTAATATTTTATGATGGTAACTGATTAGCACTGGGGTGTGGAATGATAAAAATAACCAAAATTCAACTGACAATTTAATGATAAAAATATACTGAACTCTGAACATTGACAGTTGGTATTACATTTTACAAAATTAATTTTAAAAAACAATTTTCTACAACTTACGGATCGCGAGACCGGGGGCCCCAGACATTGGGGGCCAAGTGCACGTCCTCCATCTGCACTTGCGTAAATCAGGGCATGGCTACTTAGGAACCTTGCATTATATTTTAAAGATTAATTACTAAGTGAAAAAGATTTATTCAGAATAATTTAAAAAAATTTATAAAGTTCGAAAATTTTCTCAAGGCTATATAACTAGTTAAAAAAGATTGGATATTATACTTCGAAAATATTACCATTAGTTGAAAATGATAATATAAATATTTGGTGAAAATTTAAAATGTCTATCTTATTAGTTTTTGAGTTACACCAAAAAAAAAAATCGATTTTTAAAAATTTGTTTTGCGTAAAAATCACCAACGTTTTAACTTTTTTTGTTTTTCATTACGCTTTCTATACATATATAATATATCTACTTGGAATTTTAAATTTTGACCTTCAAAAAGTAACAACTACATTTACTTTTCTATAATAGAAAGATGTGAACAGACATGACATTTTCTCTGGTTGTTTATATGTATTAGCATTTTCTATAGACGATACAATTTTCAAAATATTTTGAATTATTTTGAACTGTTTACGGACATACTCAGTTTCCTATTTTTTTAGGTTTTTTTCCATGAATGTCAATTAAATTTTATTTGTTGGGTAAAAAAGCTTGAAAATTTAATACAAGGGTCCTAATATTTTGTTACAATGACTCTTGAAAAATAATAAAAATCTATAATCACCATTTTTTTTTATAAGCATTTAAAGTTCAATTATTAGCAAAATACGTAAAAATCATGAAAATGTGTAAATTATTTTCAGTTAGAAATTTAAAACAATTTTTCCTTTTAAATTTAAGGTTTGAAAATTTAATTCAAGATTCTTCATAAGTTTTCCTACCTTTTTCAAAAAAAAAAATGTCTACCTGAAAGTCAAATTAAATTTTTATGAGCAATTGAAGTTCAAATTGTTATAAACATTCGAAATTCACTCGATTTCTCATGTAGCGATTTTCTTATTTTGCTGTAATTCAAAAACTGAATAACTGAAGATACTTGAAAATTATATCATGTGTTTATTTTATCAATTCCTATACTTGATAAAATGTTCAAAATATTTTGTTTCGTTTTGAACTATTTACAGACATATTCTTTTTACAGTTTTTTTAGTTTTTCTTTCTATGAATGTCGATTCAATTTTATTATTAAACGAGGTTCTACATAAGTAGGTTATTCTGTAACATAAAAATCTCAAAAATATAAAAAAACAGTTTTTTATAGTTATTTAATATTCAAAATTACATCTTAAATAACCAAAAATAACGATTTTAGTTAGCTTGTTGTAATTTTATAATATTAATTCAACTTGCCGGCTGGCGAAGTGGCGACGCCGTATTAATAATAAATAATAACAATATAAAATATCCACACTGACAAACGGTCTTAGCTCAGAATCGTTTTTCGTATACAATGATATTATATCATTGAATTCAAATTTTATACCATCCATTAAACAGTAAACAGTGATCCACCTGTAACCTATACTGTATAACAGAGGGAATAGTGACATCCACTTACCCTCTTTTTTTTATCTGTGAAACAATATTTTTATTTTAACACTTCTGTATTTATTTTATAGGTATTATTTTTTCTTAAATATTTATGTAATTTTTCAATATAACTATTGTATAAACATTGTTACAATTAAAATAAAATAATTTTTAAATTATTAGCTATACATTACCTAGATAATTACTAATTAGATTAAAATTGTAAACTGTTGACAGTTTAATTTTTTATAATTATTGAAAAAAGAATAAAAGTTATGATTTTTTACATAAATACATAATAATATAGATTATAGGTAGGTACCTATACTACGCATATTTGATACCAGAATTCCAGAAGCCTTATGTTGAGAATGCTTAGAGCTTATTCTATATTGGTATTTGGTAGATTAAAAACCTCTGATGGCGCAATGCCAAGTATAATTTAATTAATTGCCGAAGGTGTTTTTATATTATGTGTAATATAATATAACATATGACATATATGTATGTTACACTTCGCTGTACGTAGCACCTACCTTTATGGATACATATTACATTATGATATAATCTATACTGTCATAACTTATCATAGTCCATAATATGATTTAAGGCCATACTCCGTAGTGTCGACAATACAGACTAAAAATGACTATAATATATATGCCATCATGACCTAAGGCCCGTAGTCATACCAATAGCAGTATAGCTGATATAGCTAGGTTAATAATATATTAAAGAGGTGGAACAAATTTTAATAGATAAAGTATGGCTGCTGGCTGCTATATGTAAATTAAATCCGAATTGGATGACGGTTTAAATGGAGGACTGATGTAGAACAACTATATAGTATATATACATCTATATAGAGTGGGTTTAACTTTATTGGTTTATTATTATTTTACACGATTCGGTTATTCGATCACGCCGTATAACTACTGTCGTGCTAGATATGCGGGCGGGCTGGCGGGTGAGCTGCAGCAGCTGGTTCCCCCGACGCCACCGCGCTGAAATCGTTCGATTCGGAGTCGTCCGGTGCAACGCGCACATCAGAATGCGTTTCTAAAGGTCAACGCGCCCAAAAATAATGGCACCGTTGCGCGGCGTTGCGTTACGTGCCGGGCCGACCCGCATCGTCGAAATTCTCCCGTCAACAGCGCGAAGCGTATGAGATTATACGACGTCCGAATTCCGAACGTTCGTGATATCGCGGGCAGCGGAATAAGAGAAAAAACTATTCGTCAGTGACCGACACCGAGCTCCAAATGTCGGGGGTGAGCAGCGACTAACAAAATACGACAATAGTAACGACGCGACGAGAGAAACGTAAAAGAAAAAAAAAACGTTGCGCGGCGGTTGTACGTGCGTCGAATTGTTGATCTGATTCGTTGAGATGGGCGCATCGGGTGACTGGTCCGTCGGTCTCGAGACGGCGCGAGGTACCTGAAAACGCCGACATCGGCCGAAGCACCGCAAACGTTGGACCGCTCGTAAACAACGTATAGTAATTAATTCCGGTGAGTAAATAATGCGTAGTTATTGTACCCTTAAACACGTTTCACACGAAATGAACTCTATTGTTGGTTTTCATGTCGGCCACCCTGTGTAGGTAGACAGATTTTCGGTTTTATACGGCTCGCAGACTTTATCGAACGGTTTCTCCGTGGACCACTGGCTGTCCATTTGGTTACTATCAGGGATGTTTACCTCAATGCAGGAAATTCAATTGTACACATAATGTGTGGATGTGTTAAATACAATGTTAGTTGTAAAATGCTGTACGCAAAAAGAAAATATCTAATTTGACTGAACATAAACTTATAATGTGGCAATTTCGATAGATAGTTCTTAACAATTTCTGTAGAATGAAATGTCTGAATGTCTGAATTATTATTATGTTTGGTGTACCTATAGAAAGGTAAAATTAGTTGTTTAAAATTGTAATAATTTAGGCTTGAAATCTGATGTTGGAGTTGCAGAAAATATTACAGTCTAAGGTCCATTTATTTTAACGTGTATTTGACTGGTTTTTATTACATGTTCCTGATATATTTTTAATTCTTTTCAGGGCGTGAAATAGTTCAAGTTGTGCGTAATGTATATGTTACGGGTAATGTTAACATTTGGATAAAGTCGACATTAGCCGGATAATACAACATTAGCCAACTGTTAACATTACCCGCCATGAATGTTATTAAATGTTGGTTAATGTCTTAACAACCATAAAAATGTATAAAATCATTTTAAATTATTAACAATATTAAATATATTTAAGCCACAATCAGTTATTACCCTTAAAATGTATAAATTATTAATATGAGTTTATATTTAGTACTAATGATGCAAGTTTAAATTTTATTTTATACTTTAAATTATTTCTTGAAATATTATTTTAAGTATAGAATTAAAGTGTTAATGGGTTATCCTTTATTAACATGGCACACTTCCATGACATTTTGAGTTGCACAAAATGCTAGGTGATTTACATTTACATCGATTGGTGTTACGTTTTCCTTTACATGAACACCTTTTATATAATTGTCATACAATTAAGATAAATATTAAGCCCATAAATATTATATCGTTCACTTTATCGGTAAGATAACTGACTTACTCGGTTATAGGTTAATTAAGATATTATACTATGGCAGTCCAACGCTTTATTATTGTATAGAATGCTAACAAAAATTATATTTAATATTATATAATGTTTAACATTATCTAATATTGACTGGTTGAAGTTAACATCATTCGTATAATGTTGATATTTCATGTTTATAAGCATAAAATTACACATTAGCCAAAACGGATGGCTAATGTTGACTTTACCCAAATGTTAACATTACTCGTAACATATTCATACTTAATATATATAATTATCATTAAATAATATAAAATACATTTTTGTTACCTATTGAAGTATATTGAAAAATAAGAAGTTATGGTTAATACCTCATCGATAGGCTGGTCAGCATAGGCTAACTAATATTCTGTGTCAGTACATTATTATTGTGTTACATATTAATTTTGGTATCTACTTTTATTAATTTTTATAATTTTTATAAAAGTCTTCTGAGAATATTAATATAATGATATATTATATATGATTATAGTAGGTACTCCTACTCATTGTTATTTGCTTGTTTTAATACTGTAACTTTAAAAATGTTATGCTTTTTCATTAATAAATTATAAAATTAATTTTTTTCATTATTAAGGTAAAAATATTAAACAATCGATATTATAAAAAGTTATTAAATCTGTATAGTTTTAGATATGCAAGACTTGATAGGTACTTTATTTTTATTAGTTTGGACTCAGTGCTATATATTTAAAATTGCGATTCATTTAAACCTAGGGTAATATCCCAGTAATATCTAAGATATAAAAATAAATATTTTGTTCAATAAATTTGTTTGTTTGTTTGTCCCCTATAAACCCAAAAACTACTGGTGTGTTTTTAATAAAAATTCCTTGAGACTTGGGAAAGCTTTTGGTTTTCAACAATAGGGTAAATCACACGTCATGTATTTTATTTGAAAACCTAATATTTTTTGTTTATATATAGCCATTGGTAACAGATAATAAAATTGTTATTATGATTGGATGTAATTTTCTTGATGGTATTACATTTTGTAATTATGTAATTTAGGTTAACAGCATAGGTGTGCCTAGAATTTATTCACAGATATGGCCAACAAAAATTTCATTGTAGATAACCTATGAAGTACAAAAAAATCTTAAATATTTTTTTAGTAATTGTTGCTTATACATTTAACATGAATAATTTTTATCTCAGTCTCTCTTGAAAAATCCCTTAATTGTATGGTAATTCCTGAATCCTGATCTTGTTTAAGAATACAATACTAAATTAAATTGTTGCCGAATAACTTATAAATGTCGACGATAAGATGTCTAGCAACTTGAAATCTGAATCCAAAATGTTGACTTGTCGAAGCTACGTGATAAATATTTTACTATTTGTATTAGTGTGATATTAATCTTATGAACTTCAAGAATCATTAACTCAAAATTCTACGAGAAGCTGATTTCGCAGATATTACCACGGCCATATTGGCTATCCCTATAAACACACCTATGGTTAATAGATATTCTATATAAATGTAACATTGAGTAATAGCTATTATATTAGAGTCATAGTGAATCACCTAGCATACTCACCCACCTTATTCCAATAATAAATTTGTTCAAATTGTGATTTTTGGAATTTTCACAAATAGGTACTCTAGGACTATATTTTGAACACTCATTTTTACCATTTATGTGAAAAAACTTGGTATATTTATGTGTGGCCTGAGGAGACACAAATTAATTTTTTACAAGTGAGAACTTATTTTTTGTACCTATTGTAAATTGATTGATTGTTTTTTTTTGTTGAAAATTTTGATGCGTCCATTTTTTGAGTTACTAATTATTATGTTCTAAGGACTATTTATTCAGATTAATATACACTGAAAATAAAAAACTGAGAAACTACTCGATAAAATTTTGATTTAGATGTATCAAAATTTCATCTGCTTAACAATTTACAGTACCGAAGGGTGATTCTTCATAATTAAAAAAAGTAGTTTGTACAACTACAAAGCATTCCTCAAATGATGAACAATAAATTGAAGTAATTAAAAATAAAATGGTATATCAGTATTTTTAAAATTTCAAAAACTAGAATTTCAAAAGGCAGTTAAGTAGGTAATCACATTCCTGTTTAGTACATAATAAAAAAAAACTGACAAATATAATGTTATTCTATATAAAATAAAATAATATTTTTAGTGTAAGTTATATTAGGGCATTATTATGTTATACTAATTTGGCTTTGAATTTATTTTCATTCATTTATAGCATTTTTTATACACTATACAATTTTCAAGATATTGTGACTCATTTTGAACTTTTTATAGGTATAAGATGTTTTTGATTTTTATTAAATTTTTTAGTTAATGTCGGTTAAAAAATGTTATAAAAAACTTAATAAGTTCCTCATAAGTTGTTGTAAGTGAAAATAAAAAACAAAATTATCTAAATCCACAATAATCTATTATGACCATCTTCAGTTAGAGTTTTGACAACATTTGTCAAAATCACCAAAATTTGTAAATTATTTTGAGTGAGAAATTTTCTTTTTATATCTAAGATTTTTAAATTTAATACAAGATTATTCACAAGTTTGTCTACACATAACAAAAAAAAAATGTCTACCAGAAAGTCAAATTAAATTTTTATGAGCGTTAGACGTAATTTTAGGACATTGGATATTTCCTCTTTTTCTCATGAAACAATTGTATTACTATGGTAGAATTCAAAAACAAATAACTGTATATGAGTACCTAAAATGTAAACTTAATGTTTTTATAATTTTTTATACTTCATTAAGTTTTCAAAATGTTTTGAGTTGTTAACAGACATTTGAAATTATAATTATTTGTTGGGTCAAAAAGCTTGAAAATTTAATACAAGGCCTCTCATACATTGTAACAATAACAGTTTAAAAATATTAAAAATACATATGCACAATTTTTTTAATACGCATCAAATATCAAATTTAAAAACATTAATCAAATTGAAAAATTATTTTGTAGTTTAAAATGTATACAATTTTCAATTATTATTGCTAAAGATTGAAGCTATTGTTAGGTTTATAGTAGCAATATTGTCATAAAGCTATCATAGTATTTTATATTAAATTATGTCTTATGTATTTTACTTTGACATCGGTTATCCTTTAATTTCTAAATTAAGTTAACAACAAGTAAATATTAACATGTTGGAATTTAGGTAGGTACTTTATTATGTTATTTAGATTGATAACATTAAAGTTTACTTAGAAAGCTGTAATCTAATATGATTTTGATCCATTAACAATTTAAATTCCTTTTTTTTTATTCAGCAAAACAAAAAAAAAAAATTACAAGTAGCTGTTGTTATAAAGTACAGTAAGAATAAAATTTATTTGGTAGTACTTCACAACACGTAAATTATAAGACAATTAAGATCCCATTTATCTCTGTTATTATATATTTTTCTTAACCATCACTTCTGCTTTTATTAAGTTTGTATACATTTTAAGGAAATTTTAGACAAAAGAGTGAATTTTATTAATATTTAATTGCAAAAAAGTTATAAAATGTATTAGTTACATATTAGCTTTTGATTCAAAATATATTATTGAATTAAAAATTATATTATCAAGAACATAATAATATGAGTGACTTCTTTAATACTTCTTTAGTGCTAACGAACGTGTTATTGATAACGCCTTGAAAAATAAGGCTTACAACATAATTATTTTTAGGATGTTTAAAATGCTCATATCCTCTTAGTATTTTTTAGTCTTCTTTATTTAAGTCATTAGTTAGTCACCTACATTCCCCAATTTCTGTATCTAGAACTTCTAGCATTGAATTCTAATACGGATTTATAATAATTTTCAAAACTACAAGAGCCCACTATATGTCAATTATTTACAATCTTTAGGTTACTCATAAAAGCACTCATGAATTTTACAACACTTCTTTTACTATATTATATATATTTTATATTTTCAATATTTAACCTGTATAAACTAAACTTATCTATTATTTGTTTACTTGTTTGTTTCCACACGGTAAAATATTTGGCAGAGTTAATTATATTGAAGTTGAATCTCATTTTATCGTTTAAAAATGTTTTTAAATTTTATAAACATTTAATGAGTGTATGTTATAACTGAGAAAATAGTCTAATATTGTAGAAAAAATACATTTCATAAATTTAATACTTAATAAGAGGTTTTTAAGGCATAATTTACTGATCCTTTCTGAAATTTTTAGTTTTATTAAATTGAAACTGTCAAATTAAACATAATTTACTATTCACTTAACCACAAATAATTCAATTAGCTACGATAGATTTCATTGGTATATGAATTACATCTGATAATGTAATTTTACTGAAATATATATTTTTTCACACAAAATACAATTCCAGTTGTGTTAAGTATTTATTAATTATAAAATATAAGTACAACTAAAATAAATGTACATGTTTTTAGATATTATAATTGCCAAGTAACGGAAATGCCATGTCGGAAGTTATGACTGATATAAAACTTTTATCAGGTAATATAGTACAATTTAATATTTTTTCTAGTTACTTATTTGTCATATTATATTTTTTTAGGCGATAATCGACTGAGACAGTTGGAAGCATTATTTTTAGGAGGTCCAATACAAGGACAAGGAAAATGCTTCAGTATCGAAACTCTTTTAGATGTTTTGCTTGTACTGTATGATGAATGTAATAATTCATCCTTACGCAGAGAAAAGACTGTATCTGATTTTATAGAATTTGGTATGTTATAGTATTAAACATTTTTAAAATACATTGAAGCGCAAATTATCCATACAATTTGTGTCTGAGGGAGGTATGAATAATTGATTAGTGCGGATAATCAAACAATGATTAAAACTATTCAATGAACATGAATTTAAATGTTTTATTGATGTATGTTATTAAGAGGATGCTACACAGATATTTGTTGTCTCCGTCTTACAAGTGCGGAACATAGCAAATTTACGCTCAGCAGAACACGTTTAAATCCGTTACTTTAAAAATTAGAGTGAATTAACCTATTATGAAACTTGATGGTAAGAACATGATCTGTATTTGTATGTGGGTTTTTTACGATAACTCAGTTTTTAGGAGAGTTATGAGTATTTTTAATTTACGATTTATTATACACGTATAACCTGCTAAAAAATTGAACTATCGTAAAAAACCCTCATACAAACAGATAATGTTCTTAACATCAAGTTTCATAATAGGTCGATTCACTTTAACTTTAAAACTAATGGAGTTAAACGTAATCTGCTGAGCATAAATTTGCTATGTTACGCGCTTGTAAGACGGAGACAACAAATGGCCGTGTAGCGTCCTCTTAAAAATAAAACTAGTGTACTGTATGTATATATGTATCATTTTTAAGTATAGGTAATATGATATAATAAATACTGTGTTCAGAGAACATTTTATCACTCATTAGTCATTACCCTGTAAATATTTTTCAATTCTGTTTGTGGGACACTAAACTAGACTAATAGATCATAAATGCCTATGATTTACAATTTTTTTAACTCTTGTATTTTGTGCATGCGCAATACAATTACATTTTTTATGAATGGTAACTATTATTTTAAGTATTATTTTTGGATTGAATGATTATTTCAAGAAGTTTTTATCTATCATCTTGTATTCTTAACTCAAAGTTGGTGGAATTAGAGATAGGTATAGTTAAAAAAAAAATTATTAATTTTTTTTTTTATATTGTACGTATTGTTTCATTTTGACAACCTTGATAAACCTTAAATTATTATAAAAATATATATTTATAGAAAAGATCTATCATTAATAATTTGTTATTAAAGGGATTGGAAGCGTTTATTTTCTGTCCTTGTTTAACACATGTTGGACATAGGAAGTTAAACGTATTTTCATTCCAACCTACCAATTGATCTAGGAAGAGATAAAAATTCTAAAAACAGATTTGGATTTATCTTCATGTTTACTTGAGCTCTTCTTTCTCACATTTTCGATATTATCCCCCTAAATATTAAATAAAATCGTACTAAGGAAACTGAAAATTTAAATGTTTGAAAAAAGACATTGAATCATTTATACTATTAAAGTAATAATTTTTAAAATGTCTTTTTGCTAATAATTTTAGTGAAACCTGTGGCATTATGTGTTAAGTCATTGCGTTTGACAAGAGATGATTTTGAGACCATCAAAGTAATCGGCCGTGGAGCTTTTGGAGAAGTGTGTGTTGTGCATATGAAAGGAACAGATAAAGTCTATGCTATGAAAATTCTTAATAAATGGGAGATGCTTAAAAGAGCTGAAACCGCATGTTTTCAAGTAAATTAATAATTTTAATACTAATTTATTATAATTAACAGATATACCTAATTATATAATTATTTCTATATTATATGCGTTTTTAGGAAGAAAGAGATGTTTTGGTATATGGTGATCGTAGATGGATAACCAACTTACATTATGCTTTTCAAGATGAAACAAACTTGGTAATATTTTAAATAGTATAAAATAAAATAAAAAATGTATGTATACTAGTTATAAGCATGTTATATTGCTTATAACTTGATTAGTATATCAATATAAATATATATATTATATTAGTATATCAAAGTTGTAAAAATCTAAGACTGAAAATAATGTATTTTTAAAAGGATGTTGGTGCCCTATTCAATTTTACTTTCTGATTCTCGTATTGCACTACAACAAATTTGTGTACAGTAGAATCAATGTTGTGATAGTATTTCCACTATTTAAGTGAACTTTCCTATTATCTCAAACTATATAAAATATTAGAGTTTTAAAATGCTTATAACTCACTTTAAAATAAAAATATCAATAAAATCCTATGAGATGCCCTGGATATTATAATCTTAAAATTTAATAATAGCTTAATTATATTTCTTTCAATAGAAAACAACATTGATTGTACTAAACATAAACTGGCTGAGTAAGAAACAAATAAGCCAGAGAAAAAAAATTACGTTCTGATATATTGTAAGACAGAGGTTACAACCTGTGGCATATTCAATTTTATTGAATGGCACACTAGCGTCAAACAAAGTAAAATATAGTTTTTAGTATTTAAGTATTTTTAAGTTTTTCTAAAATTATGATATTCAATATTAATTAAATCATAAGAGTCGTAAATATTGTATTACACAACTATTATTGTGTCAAAATAACATTAATCATGATTACCGTGTTAATTTTTTATGGAGCATATTTATGTTTTTTTTTTTGGCACAATTTTGAAAAAAGATGAATGGAGGCAATTTAAAACAAAGAATAATTAAGATTCATATAATTTTTATGCTTAGCATAAACATAAAAATAGGATGAGCAAGCTTAAAAAAAACATTTTATATTAAAGGTTCTTCATTTGCTTTTAAAATGTAATGATTAGTATTACCATTTATTATAATATAGTATTTAATAACTTAAAGGCCCCTAAAGGCTACTATTAATATTTTTATACAAAGGTTTTATAGTCCATAAAAGGACATTTTGAAGTGTTTTTATTTTGATAAGTTTACTTGTAAGTTATAGCCTAAAATGTAATTATAATGTGTAATGATTAATTTAAATCAAGTTTATTGTTACAATTTATTTCAGTATCTTGTTATGGATTATTATTGTGGAGGAGACTTATTGACTTTATTGAGCAAATTTTTTGATCGCCTTCCCGAAGATATGGCCAGATTTTATATCGCTGAAATGATATTAGCTATTAATTCAATTCATGATTTACATTATGTTCATAGGTGAGTCATTACATTTTTATAGAAATAAATTAAAAAACTTAAGTAAAGTTTCATGAAGATATAATGCACAACTCTTATGTTAATACATAATCCGTATTACTAGATATAGATAGATAAAATCACTTATCTTGATAAAGATAGATAAAATAATTTTTATCTAGATAACTATATAAGGCATTACCTTAACATTTAAATTTATAATAATAATTGAAAATTAAAATAAATTAGTACTTTTGTTTCAATAATAATATTTTCCAGACTTAAAAAATATTCTAAATAATGCAAAAAAAAAAAAGTTGAATTCTTTATTTTTATTCCCATTAAACTTGAAATTGCATACACATGGTGAAAACTTAAGATCTAGACTCTACTAATTGACATATCAAATTTGATTTAATGTGTACTGCAGAAACAATGTTATTGTAATTCTAATTAAATAAATGGTTGTACATTTAAACCTATTATTAAAATTTAAAACTAATAAATATTTATTAAACTTAAAACTTAAAATAAATTTAAAAAAAATTATTTATTTAAATTAAAGAATTTTTGAATATCATATAATTAACCATTTCCCTTCTTACCGCTGTATTACATAAATGCTATGTTCTCTAGTTTTAATATCTTAATCTTATTACCTCATTAGATAGTGTTATAGCTTATTACTTAATAGTTACGGATTTTGTGATTTACCTAGATGGCTTTATTTTTAAGTAGATACACATTACATGTCAATTTTATTTTTTATTTAGATAAGATACAGATATGATGTTTTTATCTAGATAAATTAAGCTATTGCACAACACTGTGACAGGAACCATTTCTAATTTTTACAAAAAATTTATAAATTATTTTATACCTTTCTTGAAAAATCAAAATCAAAAGTAAAAAAAAATCTTATATAAAGATTTTAAATGAAACATTACCTGTGTTGTGTTTTTTTTTTTGAAGTGGCTTTATTATTTTGTCGAAACAGTATGGAACAATGTGTTAAGTTAAATGTTTGATATAATGTAACAATGAACAAGAAATACATTAAATAATACAAACAATAATCCTTATATCAAATAACTTAAAATAATTAATTTGATCACAAAACTTCAAATATTTGATGCTATTAGCTTCTGCCTGATGTAGTTTTATTAAACTATCATCATTGAGAATATCATCAATAATGTGTCTTGTACCTTACCCTTCCCACACTCACAGCTTTGTGTTTCACTTTTGCTCTGTTTATGGAATAGGTATTGGCATTTGCCTTTTTCTGTTCCAATCAGATTTAAGGTAGTTCACGAAGACTATGTGACTTGGTAGATTGATACCTGGGGCTCTTAAGTTGTAGGTTGTTAACCAATTCAGCATTTATCAAGCCCAAAGTTCTGGCTATTTATCTAAATATTTTCTATTGGACATTTGCAGGATGTTAGGTTAAGTACTCAACCGCATACCTAGACTCCGAATATTTTATTTGTATTTATGTGTTTGTTTAATATGCTTAATATAACTCATTTAAATTTGTAAATTTCGCTAAAAAATATTATTTAATTCTAACCCTCACACATAGTATAAACAAATGAAATGGTATTTTCAACACAACAAATATTTAGAAAAAGCCAACATGTATTGTAAAGTAGGTATAGTAAACATTCTTAAAATCAACAGACTAAAAAACAAATGATAAAGGCATTTTAACAGAAACAGTTGATTCTACTACTTAAATAAAAATAAATTATTAAAAATTATTACCAAATGCATTCACTTTTTGTACTTAAAATCTTTAAAAATGTATATAGGACCTATAATCATAAAAAATATTATTTAAACTTTCAGATATTGTATTTTTGTGTTATCGCCAATAACTTATTCTATATTGTGTAACAATTAATATTGCGTAAATATGTTATTAACATAATAATAATAAAAACATAAAAACTCATGATTGTTTCAATTAGTATAATTAGTATTTAGTGAACAGTGATTAATAATGACCTCCTCAGATTAAAAAATTATCTTATTATGTCAAAAATACCCTAAAAAATGCAATACATGAAAAGTAAAATTAAGTAAATTTAGTTTCATATTTGTTCAAAACATTTTGTTAGCATCATTATTTAAGGTGTAGCAAAAAAAAGTCATCAACATCAAAATCAATATTTCGAAATGAACCTAATTATAAACAGATTACTCAAAAAATTACTATTTTGTTGGGCTAATAAAATAAATAACCTTATCAACATAAAGGATTTTAATTTTAATGTATTTAATTTACAGAGATATTAAACCTGATAATGTACTATTGGATGCTAATGGTCATATACGTCTGGCTGATTTTGGATCATGCTTAAAAGTTGGTTCTAATGGTTTTGTTGAAAGCAATGTTGCTGTTGGTACACCAGATTATATATCTCCTGAAATATTGCAAGCTATTGAAGACGGACAAGGTTGTTATGGACGAGAATGTGATTGGTGGTCATTAGGAGTATGTATGTACGAAATGATTTATGGGGAAACACCATTTTATGCTGAATCTCTCGTACATACTTATGCTAAAATAATGAATCACAAGGTATTCAATATTTAATTATTAAAGAAATTCTCTTTTAGTTGCATTAAATAAATATTTTGAAAAACTTAAAACTGATTATAGTGAATTTCAGTGGTATAATATTTTTCATTATATATTTTAATATTATAATATATACCTAAACACAATTCTATGAATATCAGTATTGTATTTTAAGTTATTTATCTGTACAAACTCAAATAAAATTTATTTTTTCTTTGATATTTAATATTTTTCATATAATCATTGTACTATGACCCAGTATAAGCAGTTATTAACAAGAATAATACTATCATATTTCCATTGCTTTTAATTGACTTTATTTAACTATAACTAATGAAAATGTACACTATAATTATATAATATAATATAGTATTTATATTCTATGAACAGTGTTTTATAATAGTTAATTAAAAATAATGTTTTATTTTACTCAAATTATTCGGTTGATGAATACACAAAAAAAAAAATAGTAATTGTTTGCCCACCAAACTAGATGATTTTTTCTAATAAGTTATTTTGTTTTATCACAATTGACTTATTTTGTTCAATTTAAAAACTTATATTATTTTAATATTTGACAAAATAAGATTATTCTATTGTTATTATCAACATAAATCATTATATATTTAAGTAATATTTAATTTTTGTTCAATCCATATTCTAGAATTGTTTTGATTTCCCAAATGACCAAGAAGTGCAAGTTTCAGAAGAAGCAAAAGATCTAATGAAAAAACTTATTTGTAGTGCTGAACAAAGACTAGGTCAGACTGGCATCAATGACTTCAAAGTAAGTTAAAATATAATACTCTTAATGTTTATAATTTTAATTTTAAATAATATTTTCCAGGAACATAATTGGTTTATTGGTGTAGATTGGGACACTATTAGAGATAGTGTAGCGCCGTATATTCCTGAAGTATCTAGTCCAACCGATACCAGTCATTTTGATGTGGAAGAAATTGATATTAAAACTGATATTTTTCCTCCTACTCCTTCAAATCCTATATTTTCTGCTCTACATTTACCTTTTATTGGTTTTAGTTTTACTCAAAATAGCTTTGTATCAGATCTTGGATCTATTGGAAAGTCTCTTTCGTCAGGAAAAACAACTAAAAGAATGCGATCTCAAGAAGGAAAAAGTGAAGTAGAAGGTTAAAATAACATTATTTAATTTTTTTTACTTATTTAACTTCTGATACTTGGTTCATCAAGATTTTTTTGTTAAATAGTATTATTGAAGAGTATACTAGGGTACAAAACCTTATTGTTTTATTTGTTACTTATTAATAAAATACAAAAGCTATAGATGATAACAATGTTTAGTAATAAGTTCCATTGCTTTACAAGTACAATAATTTAATAAATTGTTTCATTAATGATTAGCAGTTTCCAGAGTCAATTTACTGTCGGTTACAATGTCGGCGTTAAGCTGCAAAATAGTAGCAGCTGTACTTTTCCACTGTCATTGTGTCTAGCAGTTTTTGATTTTATGTTTGTAGTTGGAGTCTAGGAAATAAATATAACTCTACATAATGATTAAATAATTTATGTATGATACATATTTATATATTTTGGAAGAATTTATACAACATATTATGTCTATGTTAATTTCAAAGTAAATTAACATAATATAAAATAGTACATAATATTGAATGTTTGATCTCTATTTATTTTATATTTATATTTTATTTTTAAAAAATAATGAAGGAGAATATAAATGAGTAAATTACTTTTTTAAAATAGTATAAAAATATAAATTAGAATATCAATTTTTAAACTATGGTCCAGATTGTGAAAACAAATATGAATTTTCTTAAGTGTATTATTTTTTTAATTATAGTTTTGTTTCATAAACAAAATAAACAAAATTTATAAATTGATTTATATTATATAAATTGATTTATGTTTAGATTCTGAAGATCAATTAAAGAAATATAAAGAAAACAAAAAAACTCATAATGCTTCTTTTGGTGATGAAAAAGAATTGGATATTATAATAAAAAAGTTTCAACAGGAAAAAGAAGAACTCCAAAAGGTAAAATTATCAATTTTTATTGATTTAATTACAATTATATTGTATTTTTATAATTTGTTAGTTTAATTAACAATGGAAAATTAAAATTATAAGATGGGTATTATTTTTTTATTTTTTTTTTCAAGCGGCTAGTTTAATTTAAAATATAGTGAATGGGGAACGATTATTATTATTTAAAAAATAAAAAAATATTCCATCTAAATTGTTAAATGGAATAAATTAATTTTGTTTAGAAACTATACATAACCTGTAGGTTATAGTTTTAACATATTAGTGTAAATGTGAAATATTTTATTTATATTAAATATTGATTGATAGAAAAGTGTTTGATCATCAGTACATAATTTAATGTTAAGTCAACATTTTAAGTATAGAATACAACTATTATTATATTGAAATTGATATAAAAAATAAGAGTTGCCATTGTAAAAAGTACACAACCGTCAACCCTATTTTATTTAAATTTAAAATGTAGCATACAACATTTTGGTAATAGATGTAGTTAAAAATTTGTTATTATTTTCATTATTTTTAAATTATTTAGTGAAACATTGTTTATGTTTGTTTTATAGGAAAAACAGGAAACACAAGAAAAATTAAAAGCTCAAGAAATAGAATTGATGGATGCCATGGGACAAAAAAACAATGCAATGACTGAATATGGTCATGTAACTAATAAGTATGTGTATTGCATATATTCTGCTAAACAAAAAGAATATTGTTTTCTGATGATAGAAGTTTTAAATTTTTTAAATTTTTCAGGTTATCTGAACTTAGGCAACACAAACAAAAACTCTCAAGACTTGTTAGAGACAAAGAAGAAGAATTAGAAGAAGCTATGTCCAAAATAGATATATTACGTCAAGAAGTTCGTCGTTCAGAAAAAGTTCGTAGAGAGCTTGAGAGTCGATTAGAAGAATCTGTAGCTGAAGTCATTAACGAACGTAAACTGCGTGAAAAAAATGAAGAAATGTGTCATCAAGTAAATACATTTTAATTATAATATTTGAAAAGTGATTGATTTGAAAATAATGAATTAATAAAAATATCATTTTAGTATAAGGTTGAAATTGAAAGATCAAATCCAATGTCATTTACTGGTAATAATTTTGAAACTAATGAAAATGCCAATCAAAGAGCAATGCAAGAAATAATTCGGTATGTAAACATAAAATATTTTCTTATTTATTAGAAAATTAAAAGAAATATTTTAGATTATTCAGAACTGTTTGTTTTGGTTAGCAATGATGTTTTTTTTATAAAACTACTTAACATTTTTATTGAAAATTCATTTTTTGGTGTGCTAACTAGTGGATATAGCTACTATATTAAGAATCTCATATTTAAAAATTGAAAAGAATTATTTTAGTAAATAAACAAATATATATTTTGTGAATGTGTTAATTATTGACCTGTTAAATTTGTTATGATTGAAAGTCAAAAAATGTATTAAATTGTAGAACTGGGTTTAACATTTTATTCTTTCATTTTTGTCAGTTAAGATTACATTTAAGAATTTGTATTTACTTAAAGAATGGTACATTTTTGTATAGGTATCTATTCTATATTTAAAATATATGAAAGTTCTGTGCCAATGTTTAGTCTATAATAATGGATCTTTTTATTCGTAAATAATACAATTTTATAATCAAATGATACATAATTCAACTAATGTTCACATCTAAAAATTTAAAATATGTATTATTTGTACATATTTTTAAAATAAGTTGATAATTGGTTTTATAATACAATTTCAGATGATTTTGATAATTGTACAAAAATTAGCTTTAAGTAAAGTAGCTTATAATATATGGGTTTTAAAATGATGTGGGTTTATTTTTTGTCTGAACTCGCCTTAAGTAACAGTTTGAAGTTTCAATTTTCTACTTTAAAGGTGGCTTTTGGTTGCACACTAGCACATTATAAATAATTGATACTTTAATAGGTAAAAATAATCGTGGGGGGGGAAGTACTAAGAAACTAAATGCAACACTAGTTTTGAATAAAATCTATTTTATTTATTTTAATTAAAAATTAATAATCCTAGTACTTGAATTTTACACCAAATATATATAGCGCTTTATTTGCGCTTTCTATATAAACATTTTTTTATATTAACAGCTTAAGCTTGAACATTCTGTACAACATTCCTTATTAGTTTTTTTACTGGGAAATAAAAAAAACTTTAGGCTTAAGCTACATCAATTTGTATGGGTGGTGTAAGCTTAAACTTTATTAAAGTTAGGTATTTAAACGTATTATAATGATTATTTCTCGACAAATTTTTGTTATTTTATTGCAATTTAAAAGAAATTAATTGTAAAAGCTTGAAATATGCCACCATTCTAAGTAATAATTATAATTTTCTATGTAAAATAAAATTTTCAAAATATTTGTAATAGTATTTTAACTATGAACCTATTCACACCTTTATAGGGTATTGACTTAAAAGTTAAAATATAATAATATATAAAAAGTAATTTGATATATCCAATTTTTTGGCATGAATAAGTTTAATCTATTGTACTACTAAATAATATATTATTAAAAGTACTTATAACAAAATTAGTAATGTTAATAAATTATAAAATGTCCATAGAAATAGAGACTGACACAATATATCTTTGCTCAGAATTGTTTTCATATTAAATTATTTATCATTGAATTCAAATTTAACACATCCATTGCTGTGACGTACCTTTTTAATGACAAGGTACACTAAAAACCCACAAACCTACTTCCTTTTATAAAAAAATACAAAAAAAAAAAAATTTAATACCAAAAATAACAATACTATTGTTGGTTTAAAATGTATATGAATAAAAAATATCCTGCTATGATAAGAATATCCTATTTTATTAATTATTTAAGGGTTAATCTGTTCCCTACATTATGGTTTATGGTTCTAGAAAAAAAATTATGTTAATATTATTGTACTATATAATACTGTAATATTTGATGATTTATTTGTTTTACTATCTTTACGACACCTTTATCATTTTTTTACAATATTAACTTACTTATAAATATTTTAATTTTACAAGACTTTCAACAAATTAATTTGTTAATATATATTCGTTAATTAGATTGAAAGGAGAGATTGAACGGTTAGAAGTAGAATATAATGAGAATATCAGCAAGGAGCAAGCAAAATATAATTTGGATACAAACAAATTGAAAGATCAAATATTTGAAAATGAAGTTATACAAAAATCTTTGGAAAAAGAAGTATGTTTTTTTTAAAATTTGTTATTAATACATTAAACAACAAATATTATAAACATAAATGTAAATGTTAGTTAAATGTGGTATATAATAATTATTACAATTATTTTTATTATTAATTGCTTATCTATTATAAAATAACTAAATAACTTAATAATATATTGAGTTAGAAAAATGAATATTTACATTATTTTAATTTTGTTTAATGTAAAATAAAAAATTTCAGAAAAAAGAGAGTAATGAAATAATCCGTACAATTGAATTTGAACATAAAAGATTGAAAGATGAATTACATGTTAAAAAACAGACTATTAATCAATTGGAATGTCAAATATCAGACATAATTCAATGGTAAACAATTAAACACATACACTGTTAGTGATATTTTATTTTATTTTATTCATTTTATTTTTAGGATTAGTGACGAAAAAGATGCTAGAGGATATTTGCAAGTTTTGGCAGCAAAAATGAAAGAAGAACTAGAGTATTTAAAACAGTGTCCAAATAACAATGGTCAATCTGCTTTAGTAAGAATAATAATGATATAATCATAGTAAAAATAGTTATAAGATATCTGAACTTAATGATATTTTTTTTTGATTGTTTTGATAATAACAATATTTTCATTATATTAATTAACTTCTAATCATTATTATTTTAATATAAACAATACCCTTATATTTCTCCTATTTTTTTTATACATAATTTTTCAGCAGGCATTTTTTCAATAGACAATTCTAAAAATCAAAATTCAATTTTTTCCTTCATGTAAGATTAATTAATATTAAATTCCTTGATCAATTTCTGTTAAGTCAATAGTCACAATACATTTATCAGTTATCCGTTATTTTATATATGCACCTTAGAATCAACTTTAGTTAATGAAATATCTTTGTTATTAAAACTGTATGGTTTTTTTAGGATAATAGTTGGAGAAATAGAAGAAGCCAAAAACTTGATAAAATGGAACTTTTAAATCTTCAAAGTTCATTGCAGTCAGAAATTCAAGCTAAACAATCAATAGGGGAAGAATTAAGCAAGACTCGTTCAGAGTTGATTGCAATGCAAAAGTATGAGTTATCTCTTATATACAAATTATATACTGTGTGATAGACACAATGTGTCATAAAAAAATTACTTCAAAACAAAAAGTGGCCTTATATTGTAATAAATGTAATATTTAATTTCAAATGCTATTAAAACATATTTTTAACAAGCATTTCACATTGTCTAAGACATCCAAAATAATAATTCCATATCTACTAATTATAAATAAATTAACACACTTGCCTATCAATAACAAACATATTCCATAATTTTTCAGAGAATTAAGAGATTTTCATCAGAGGTATGAATCTTTGGTGTACAATATGAAAGATAAAGATGACATGATAAAGGAATTACAAAATCAGCTGGACGCCAGACAATCCTGTAATATTAAATATTTTGATAATGCACATTATAGTATTATACATAGTGTAGTATCCCTGCATAGTTAATAATTACGCTTTAATTTTATCCCAATAAATATTTTTTTGTAGGTTTGTGCTCATATGTTCTATGTCATGTAGTTAAAGGATTACCTGTAATCTACCTACATTTTCTTTTATGCTATACTATTATTTAAATTTAAATTTAGGCTCTTATATTACGTTAAGAATATTGTGTGCTTTCTCTATTCCAGATAAAAAATTTAACCAATTTACTAAGAAAAGCTCACAATATTATGATTTAATATTTATTTATTTTAGTTATAAGTATAAAAAGATTTAACTTAAAATCTGTTGTAAACATTAATCAAACATCAGATAGTGGAAAACTGATAGGTACTATATGTGTGGTAGGCATCAACTAGTTTGCATATATTTTAAAATGTCCGCACAAAATATTGTACTCACATTCTTAATCTGCAACATTATTTAAGAAATTCATGTCGACAAAAAATACTCTCATAACTCTATGTTTTTCTCATTGTAAAATTGTATGTTGTACGGGTACATTTATTTATCTCAATTTTGGTTTTGTTGAATTCTAAGTAGTAGTTCATTATTACGAGTATAAAAATAAAAATTCCTAGGTAGGTAAATGGCTTAAATTTTTTTTTGTTTTGAAAAAAAATAGAGATAGCATATCTGTGGTGTAACAATTTAGGGGGGAGGGGAGTCAGTGGGCAATTATTATTGTTAATCATTGAGTATTTTTTTTATTACTTTGGAATTGCCCCCCATTTTAAAATCTTGGCTACACCACTGTAACATATTTTGCAAATTTAATAGCTTTTGTTCTGCTTAATTATGCTTATGTTTTTACATAATATATTTCAAACTTGAACTCATCCCCATGGAAAATAAAATGATGAACAACCAGGGGAAACTAAGCTGAAACTCTCCATGTTCCTTTTAATAATATATTAATATTAATATATGTGTAAAATCTGTGTGCAAATGAGTAGTTGTATGAGTAATAATCGGTGTGCACTTCAGTTGTAAAAATGTGCGTAAATAGAAAGTTGTTATTTCGCGGAATATGTACAAGTTAGGAATGCACACGGGCAGGTTGTCACTCATTCCCATTATCAATCAGTTCCAGAGTATGATGATCTGTTAAATAATGTTTTTAATTTGTACTTAAATTAACGTTATACAAATAATGTAGTGGCTTTTATTATTTAATTAATAATATATTAATTAAATTATTATATTAGTGAGACACTAGTAAGTAATCACATTTAGTACCATATATTTTGTGTTTGATTATAATAAACACTACTGCATTACTTCTCAAATTAATTTTTACTATTAAAAAAGGGCGGGTAAGTGAATGTCGCTTTACTGTACAGTATGTGTGATGGATGGTATTAAATTTGAATTCAATGATATATTATTATCGTATACGAAAACAATAAAATTCTGAGCTGAGACAGTTTGTCAGTGTTGTTATTTTGTATTATATTTATATTGTTATTTTTTATTTATTTATTATTAATATGTTAGCTGGTAAGTTGAATTAATTTAAAAAAATTACAACAAAATAACTAAAATCGTAATTCTTGGTTATTTTATATGTAATTTTGTCCAAATTTGATCATAAAATAGCTATAAAAAAAAACTGTGTTTATATTTTTGAGATTTTTTAGTTACAGAACAACATACTTACGTGGAACCTTGTTTTAAATTTTCTATCCTTAGCTACAAAAATTGAAAATTTTATCAATTTTTAACTACAAAATCTTTTATAAATTTAAAATTTGATAAATGTTGTCAAAAATCAAACTTTAAATGCTTATAAAAAAACAATTGTGCATATGTATTTTTAATATTTTTCAACTACTATTGTAACAAT
This sequence comes from Nasonovia ribisnigri, assembly GCA_027563435.1. Lineage (NCBI taxonomy): Eukaryota > Metazoa > Arthropoda > Insecta > Hemiptera > Aphididae > Nasonovia > Nasonovia ribisnigri. The sequence continues at coordinate 88,292 of JANEHU010005193.1, read as the reverse complement.
ATATTAGGAGCCTTGTATTAAATTTTCAAGTATTTTGACCCAACAAATAAAATTTAATTAACATTCATAGAAAAAAAACTAAAAAAACTGTAAAAAGAATATGTCCATAAATAGCTCAAAATGAAAAAAAATATTTTGAAAATTTTATCAAGTATAGGAATTGATAAAATAAACATATGATATAAATTTCAAGTATCTACAGTTATTCATTTTTGAATTACAGCAAAATAAGAAAATCTCTACATGAGAAATCGAGTGAATTTCCAATGTTGTAAAAATTAGAACTTCAACCGCTCATAATAATTTAATTTGACTTTCAGGCAGAAAATTTTTTTTGAAAAAGGTAGATAAACTCATGAAGAATCTAGAACTAAATATGTGATTACGGATTTTTAATATTTTTCAAAAGTCATTTTAACAATACATTAGGAGGATCCTACTATTAAAAATAAATACTACTATTAAAAATAAATTTTTATTGGCATTCATTGAAAAAAAAAACTTAAAATATTGAAAACTCAATAAGCCCGTTAACAGTTCAAAACAAATTAAAATATTTTTAAAATTTTACCGTGTATAGAAAATGCTAATATAAATAACCAGTGAACATTTCATGAATATACGGTCATCTGTTTTGGAGTTACACCAAAAACCAAAATCTATTTTTTCGAAAACCGAATTTGTAAAAAATTCCCATTTTTTCTAAATTTTTCTTTTGTTTTTCTCTGCGCATTTGAAAACTATTAAGAATTTTTTCTTTTGACTCCTCAAAGTACCAACTAGATTCACTTTCCTATCAGAAAAGATACTGTTGAAGAAAATCGAAGCATTTTTACTGCCCCAAGGTTATGATGACAGACACAAAAATAAAGAAAAAACACACATTATTCTAAAAATATCAATACATTCATTTCTCCTCTCAGAATCTTAAATATTGAATTTGTACTTCTCTGAATATTGGCTTTTTGTTCCTTTAGAATTAAATTAAATTTTCAAATATTTTATGTACACTCATAGTTCTGTATATTATTTTAATTCTGTTATAATAATTACCCTCCCAATTTGTCATCCATAGTTTATAATAAGACACATTTTAATATCTCGGTTAAAAATTGCTGATACAGGATCTTAAACCGAATATTAATTGGCAAATACTTGTATACAAAACAACTAGATAGCAAACTTCATATTACATTTCCATTGGGACGTTAATGTCGTGCGGCCATTATCAACAAGGCGATGTTTAAAAAATAATTTAATAGATAAGATACCTATACTGATATATTATCTATGATGTTCTATGTTGTCTATCTAGTTTTTTCATATGTCTATAATGCAGTATCTGTTGAATAAATAGTTAACTGTTATTGTTTAAGTTGATAGATGATTAAAGTGGTATAAAAGGAATTTCATTACCTAACCTAATTAGTTTGAATGTCCTTCCCTGTTACCAGTTTAGCAGATTTAATTGAGTATCGTGAGTGGAGGGCTTAGTTTATGCATCTAGTATTCTAGTGTCTTAGAATGGTTGGCACTTGAAACTCAATTCTCGACCTTTCCACAACTAGATCTAGCTCACTTAATACTTCAAACTTCTGTTGCGGGATTGAATCATCATTCATGAATATAGATAGTACGTTTATTGACAATTACTGGTCTCCAATCTACTGTACAAAGTGTCCCCTTATACAAAATCAACAGAAAAGGCAATGATTTTTAGCTCATTGAACAATTATACTTGAAAATATGGTACTCATATTTAAGTATTTAGTATTATTAATAAATTATAAAACAATATATATATATATAATTAAAGAGGTTTAACATGTTAATCTATTGATACTTTGGTCATAAGCTTATTATATTAATAATGATTTTTTAACGTTTATACTTGCATTAAGTTATCATCTTTGATATTTTTATGCAGTAACAATTATAACTATAATCATTAAAATAATTTGTTTTATTTAATTAGGCAAGTTGCCTTTGCTTATTGGAATATCGAGTTGTGTTTGGGGGCTCGTGATTATCTTGTTTCAATACTATTTCTGACTAGAACTTCTTTTCTCAATAGGTTTGTAATGATTAGATTTATGTGTGAAGTCATCTTACTGTTAACCTTAACCTAACTGTTTTATTAACACTACTAGAAGTTTGAAGGAGGTTACCTAATTTTTTATTGAGACATGAATGTTTATGTTTAATTTATGTAATATTTGAATTTAAGTTATTATTGCTAGATTTGTGTATAATATGTGTTAAGTTATAGTGTGGTTACTGATAAGATGCAATGTAGTGTGTATACATTTAATATAAGTACCTAATCACTGTTTGATGAAATAGTAGTTATAATAAAACAATAAATAAATTAGGTAATATTAATAAAAGTAAATATAGATTAATTAATTTTTATATTTATCTAATGTACATGTAATAGCATCACTTCTGCTGTTATATAGTTTAATTTATGTAAGTGTACACTATAAATTAATTTATTGAGTAAAATATTTTCATATTAACCTAACCATTTAAAAAATGTAACAATCAAATATAATTTTAACTTTATTCTTAATACAAATATATCTATATTTTAAATAATTTGTCAATAAATACAATATTTTAAACCTTCTTAATATCAAAACACAAGTTTCTCTTTAAAACATTTAATCTAAAGAAAAATCTAAATGTTTAAGCTTGAAACTAAAATATTTTAAAATTTGCCATAGAATTTTTTATCTATATATAATTCAGTTCATATTAAATACTATATTATCCCTATAGAGCTATACAATAATTGTATGTTTAAGTTTTTAGTTACTGTGTTAATTAAATATGTTTTAATTTTTACTAAATCTAGTTTATAATCACAGAGCTGGTTTTTATTATTTTTAGTGTTATAATTACATTTTTTTACAGTTTTAGGTCAATCATCATGTTCACCGCTATCCTATTTAGATCACTTTTTAAATGAATCTGCTACTGGACATAGTAATAAATCTAATTTAAATGACAGTATTGATAGTTACGACAGAAGTTTTGATGATAATAAAGCACTGTCAATTAGGAAGTCTAGTTTTTCAGATTTCAATAACACAGTCAGTGGCTTATATTATTATTTAATATTAATATTTATTATGTTTTTTATTGTTTTATTGTTTTATTATTTTATTTATTTAAGAATCCAAACAGTTTAATCTCTGAAAAAGGAAAATGTCATCAGTTTGTTGTTCGAACTTTTTCTTCTCCAACCAAATGTAATCATTGCACATCATTGATGGTCGGTCTTGTTCGACAAGGTGTAATATGTGAGGTGTGTGGATTCGTGTGCCACACAATTTGTTCAGACAAAGTGCCACTGCTTTGTCCCGTACCACCTGATCAAAGTATTTATCTTCATTTTGATAAAATTTATATAAAAAACTTATTAAATATGCAATTATTATTTTAGCCAAACGACCATTAGGAATAGATCCCACACGTGGTATAGGTACTGCTTATGAAGGATATGTCAAAGTGCCAAGATCTGGTGGTGTTAAAAAAGGATGGGTGAGACAATTTGTGGTAGTGTGTGATTTCAAATTATTTCTGTATGACATTTCGCAAGATCGAAATGCTTTACCTGCAGTAACTGTATCTCAAGTGTTGGATATGCGTGATCCAGAATTTGCTGTTTCCTCAGTTAGAGAATCTGATGTTATTCATGCGGGCAAAAAAGATATCCCTTGTATCTTTCGTGTATGTGTTTCGTCAGTCTTTGAATTGTTTATAAATCCATTATTTGATTTTTAATTTGTTAATTTTTCTAGATAACTACTTCGCTTTTAGATCCACCTGGAGTTAAAAATCAAACATTAATGTTAGCTGACACGGAAAGTGAAAAAAATAAGTGGATTGTCGCTCTTAGTGAATTGCACAGAATATTGAAAAGGAATAATTTACCCAATACGACGGTAGTAAGAGTTCAAATTATATTACTTAAATTTAAGTTTTTATCTAAAATATTTATTGTTCTTATTAATTTAGATATTTAAAGCAAAAGAACTCTTGGATAATACAATTTCAATTACCAAAAATGCCATGGCTAGTGCTATAATTGATCCCGATCGCTTAGTAATAGGAACAGAAGATGGTTTGTACTGTATAGATTTGGATCAATTAGGTGTGTATTGTTTTATAAATATAAATTTATTTTATTTTACGACTTAAAAATACACCATTTTACATAATATCTGTTAATTTTACACTAGAAATTGCAAAAATTGGAGAAGCAAAGAAAATTTTTCAAATAGATTATATACCAGAAGAACAACTTATTGTTGTGTTATCTGGTAAACAAAGACAAGTTCGTTTAATTCCTGTGCGCGCTTTAGACGGAGATGATGTTGAATGGGTGAAAGTAGTTGAAAGTAAAGGTTGTATCACATTCTGCACAGGATTGATGAAGAAATATCCTGGCATGACAAATCTTCAGTATTGTTTATGTATAGCTGTAAAACGACAGGTAAACTAAAGAAATTCTTAAGAGGGCATCGTACCCGCATGCCTTGACTCCATCTTTCTAACTCATAACATAGCAAATTTTATGTTAAGAAGAATCTATCTTATTTCGTTATTTTTAATATTAGAGTGAATTGACCTATTATCAAATTTAAAAGTAAGAATATTTTCTAGTCACCTTGTAGGTTTTTATATTTTAATTTTTAGCAAGTTATATGAGTAATTTAAAGTTAAAAATATTATATAATGTATTTATTCTTGTATAATATTTCTTAGATATAAAAAAATTATTGTACGGTTGTTATCTCAGAACCACATAAGTTATCAGTCATACTCACATGTAAGGTTTGGTTAGTGATCCTATTGGTTTTTTATGTTGGGGCCTACGTCCGATTATGTGATATATTTTCGCACACGGATGAATTCTGCTGGATCTCAAAAATCAAGCATTTTTTTTGTATATTTTGGATTGCCATTAGTTACAGAAAATTATAAAGTTATTATTGCAACCAGAAATAACTTTATAAAATAGAAATTAGACTTTTATGTTATCAATGTATATAAAAAATAATGTACATTATATAAAATACTCGAACAAATTTTTACCAAAACGTTAAAGATATCAAGAAAGTTTAGAAAATAGTTGGAATCACGTTCAAAAATTAACCAAATGTTTTTTTTCCAATTCTAAAATACTCATAACTTGTTTTAAAATTAAAATATAAAAAAAAAGCTTACGAGATGCACCAGATTATTATTACCTTTAAATTTGACAATAAGTATTCTCACAGTGTGCAATTTATTATGTTAAGTGTTAGTAAAACAGAGTTAACATTGTGAATTTGACGTCCTCTTACTTATGTTAAAATAAATTAAAATCTATTAATTTACATTGTAGAATACTTCTCAGGTGATTATTTATGAGGTAACTAGGACTAAACTGAGGCATAGGCGACTCAGAGAAATAATGCTACCATCTCAAGCACAAAGTTTAACTGTATTTACTGATGGACGGTTATGTGTCGGCTACCATTCTGGCTTCAGTGTATACCATATAACTGGAGATCATCATCCAATCTGTAATATTTTGTTTCCTTTTTAGTATAAGTTTTCATACATATAATGTTATTTGGTTTCACAGCTTTGGTACACCCCGATAATCACATGATGGGTTTCTTATCATACTCTGCAATGGATGCTATCAAAGCAATTGAACTTCCTAGAGGAGAATTTCTACTCATCTTCCAGTCTTTAGGTATTTTTGTAGATTCTCAAGGTCGAAAATCAAGAGACAGAGAAATCATGTATCCTAGTGATCTTATTGATGCTAGTAAGCTTTTTTTTTTACACCATATTTAATATGATATTATGCATACTATGTGATAAACTTATTTTGAATTTACATAGGTTATTGTGATGGTCATTTATTGATATATAGTGAAACCCATATAAATATATTTAATGCTGATAGCGGTGATTGGATTCAGACTTTGAACTTAAGGAATTCCCACCCTATTAATAATACAGGTTCATTAACTGTGTGTTATATTGATGATTTACCATGCATAATATACTTGTCCAATGTACACCAAAGTATGCTAAAAAAATACAAGTAATTTTTTTCTAGTTTGTAAAATTGAATGTTATTATTATTACTATAGGAGAACTAATCAATATAAGATGGAGAGATATATCTGGTAGTATGTCTATCCCACGTACCAGAAGAAGGTTTTCAATGCGTGAAGGCCAAAAAGCAATTCGAGGACCTGATCGTAGGTCAAAAATAATATCAGCTCCAACTAATTTTAACCATATAAGTCATATGGGACCAGGAGATGGTATACAAATTCAAAGATTGCTTGATTTACCCACGACAGTTGAGACTGCAGATTCTATGCCTCCAACTAAAGTAATAGTTACATAATATTAATAATAATTTCAATTTCATAAACAATTTATTTATATCTAGCCTCTTCAACCATTTACTTCTACAACTAGTAAACATTCATTTCAAATTTCAAGAAGTCCGTCGCAGCAACATTCCACATTAAGTGGTAATTATTTTTTTAAATTTAAAAACTTTATAAGTCATATTAATGAAGGTTTTGAAATCCAATAATTAAAAAATTGCTTAAGATTTCAATAATAATTTACTATTAATTTTGAAATAATATTAAATGTAAGTAAATAAAATAATACAAAATATTGAAATAATTATATACTTGTATTAAAGAAGGTTGGTCAAATTTATTAGAATAATATGTAGTGAACATACATTTAATGTTTTACCATTTATCAATAAAAATAATTCAAAATGATGAATTTTTAAATTTGTATAAAAATATTAGACATAAAACCTTAATAACTAAACTATTGTTTAGTAAAAAAAATTACAGTTAACTTTGTATTTTAATCATCAAAAAAGTATAAAACGGATTTAATAAACAATATTATTGTATTTATTACAATTAAAATATTGTAATTTAGACAAGTTCAAAATGGCAAGAGCAAAATATGGGATTGACATGACTCGTCAGTCGCCTGAAGAAAGTAAAAATGTATTATTACGATCAGATATTAATAAAACTATTTATCATCCAATTGTTGGTAAGCTTGGCATGATTTACTATGTAGTTGTATGGACTATTGTAACATTTAATAGTATGTGTAGCATACACTAAGAATTTAACTAACCATGAAATAAGGTTTTTAACAATTTATGCCAATATTAGATTTGAATAAAATTGTTGTAAAATGAATCATAAATATTGTTTTAATTGTTCCTGATTTGAATAAAATATATAATTTAAGCTAATAGCAGTATAGTATAACCAATAAAAATAAAATTAAAAATTATTCCATAAGTTATACTTAATATAAATAATATTATAACATAACTATTGACTAGCATTATTTTACTAATTTTACTTTTTATATAATTATTTTGAAGTAGTCTCCCTATTATTAACTACCTATTTAAGAATTCTTTAATTATTCACATACTTATTCCAATGAACTAAACTGAAATATTTTGTCTTAATGCACGTGTTACATAAAAATAAAGTTAATTATTTTAAATAAAATATAGTAATCTTTTGTTTTGTATTATATTTTAGGATCTACTGCTAAAAGATCATACATTAAAAAGAAAACAATACTCCCACCAAGAACACCAGAATCTTTTGGTTCTAATTATTCACATCATCATTCAGATACAGATCTACCACCAAATATGTCTCATTCATTAAATCGCAGCATATCATCTTTAAATGAATATAAAGTAAGTCATAATACTATGTCTATTCAGTTTTCATATTGTGTCTATTCTTACATTTTATTGTTCTTTCTTTGTTAAAGGGCTTTGGCCCGTTGATTTTTATATAAATAAAATAAATAAATAAATAAATAATAATCATACATTATTACTATTACATAGTTATTTCTAACATTTTTAAATATTTTCCCATGAAAATAGGATCATCAGATTGGTAGCTCAAGGCATTCTGTAGCTTCAAACAACAGTAGTAATACCAGTACTCCACCGAGTCCAAATCGTGAGCATGGATCTTCGAGTTATGATAGTTAGATGTATAATACATGTTTTTTTATCAATATGATAGGTTAAACTATTATTGGTATAATGTGTTATTTAATAATACTTTAGTGTACTAACACAAAAATAAAACTATTGATGGATATCATAAATCATTAATAATAGTATGGTCAATATTTTGAAATTATTAACTCGCGAAAACTAATGATGAAGTAACATTTAAGGATCTCTTTTTACTTTCAATTTCTTTTTGTAATTTGAATTTTTTGAATTTTATGAATTACTTAAAAAGAATAATAATATTAATATCTTTTTATTTTATTTACGTATATAATCTATTTTATCAAAAAAGTTATGATTTTTTATTGTTTGCCATTATACAACAAACATTTTTTAAAAGACAATGATATCAAGTTTTAAATTTACAAAATAATTTTGAACATAGACGAAAAATGTTCAATTTTATTAAGCATTCATAATTATAATTCTTGAATGTTCTTTGGAATTAATAAGAGTCCAATTTAGATTCTTCAAGAATAAGCAAATAACATTTCACTATGTTCTATAATATTATTAAACAATTCTGGTCATAAATTTATATTTCATTGATTTTGCATTTATTTTTCATCTATTTTTAGATGCTCATCTTGAATCTAGTCTTGCATTTTCTAGTTTCTAATCTTTTTTTAACTGTTATTTCTTTCATACTGTTAATATTCATCATTAATGCATTAATGGACTTACACATTTTGTAGACTTTTTCACCATGTATAAAACCAGATAATGCTATAGCATTTAACATTTTATAGACTTTAGTAATGATCCATGAATGTTAAGCAGTTACTAGTTTAGCATGTGCATTTTTATTATAAGTTGGATGTTAACCTTAAGGTCTTTTGCAGGAATAGTGTACATTTTAAAGTTGCCCCCATTGACATAATTTTAATTTTTCAGCTTGCTATAGTCCTATAAGCCTATTTGGCATTGAGTTGGTGATTTACATTTTAAATAATTAAAAAATTTGCACAACTGCAACAAAATAGACATTTAATATTTTTGGTTTTGATTCATAATATTTAGTATATTTCATGAATAACTAAACCCCAGTAGACTGTTCTTTGGGGTACAGAAATTGACCTATAACTCAGCACACGCTTATGTAGTTAGCTTATGTAATAGGCTCAATTATTATTTGAAGTAACTTAAGTTTCATTTGATGTAACAATAATGATCACTTGATCAATGTTTTATATATCTCCACCAATGTGTCATTTATACGTATATTTTTACGTAATAGTTAAAATCCCAGACAGCTATTAAAAATTATTTTATTTATATTTAATTTCCATATTATTTTTAAAGTATTATATTTTTCTCACTGCTGTGTGGGATACTTTTTAAATCTATTTAATTAATTAATATTTATGCTTATAATTAATTAGCAATTACAATTACACAAGATGTTAAATATTTAAATGACTAGTGTTCAATTATGATTTGTTTCATAAATCAACATGGATAAAAGAATTACAAGAAAACACTGATTATATTTTTACCTTTAAATTTATTAATAGTTAATATTAAAAGTTATAACACAAAATGCATTCAGCTGAACTAAAATTTGCCATGTTGTATGTTTGTAAAACAGAGGCGAGTATTATGTCTCCTAAAATTATTAATAAATTAATTAATTGTAATTGAAATAAAGTTGAAAATAAATGAAAGAATTTCATAATCACTTTAAAACCCTAATACTTTTAAACTAATGATCCTTGAACACTTGTCATTACAATAATTGCCATTTGTTTTAAAAATTGTCATTTTGCTCATTTCAATTTGTTATTATTTATGTATAAAATCCAGTGAATGAACAAACAAATTTAATGTTTTTTGTACAAATAACTCAATTAATTTTTTTATTCATAAAAATTAAGAATATTTGGAATGGTCAAGTATTAGTGTCTTTCTGATATTAATTAAGTTGCTTCATTTATTTTATATAATTTATTCAACTGATAACTAAAAATAATTTTTTTATTTTATCTATTTGTAGAACATAATTTACTATAGTTTATTCTTAATCTTAAAAAGTTTTTAGTTTAATGTATCGTAATGTTAATAAGTATTTAATTTTACATTGTATGTTTATTAAGTAAAACTAACAAGTTATAGTTTAATGCGGTTTTGTTCTTATGCCAAATAAATACTTATTAAATTACTATGTTATATTAATACATATTCAGAAAGACACGGTTTTGATCATATTTTGTGTGCAGGGTTACTTTTTGAGTACATTATTAAGAAAAACTAAGTACCTAACAGGAAGGAAATGTTTTTGAAACTGTATGACACCATTTTAAAATTAAAGTCAACAAATATCTACTGTTTATCCAGCTCTAACTTTTAAATTTAATTTACAGTATAACATTGGTTGTCCAAATTTCTGGAGCACAATTAACCTTAGAAACAAATTTTCAAAAATTTCATTATTTGTGATCACTGTATGAGTGGCGCTGAATTGTTTAAAATATACTATGACATCGTACATCAAGAGGCCACCCATCATCCCCCCCTTTTTTAATTTAATAATCAGATGCAATCAAAGCCCCTACATAACGCAATGTTACAACTTTTTTTATAAAAATTAGCAGCATTACTAAAAAAACACATTTTTTCACTACATAATAAATAGTTAAATTAACTTAATACTTTTGGAGAAAACATTTATTACATCCTATTTTGTTAATAATTGAATTTAAAATTTTTTATTATCTATTAGAACTGATAAATACAGTTGGGAAAGGGGGAGACAAAGTTTCTTTGCCATTTAGTACCTTAGAAAAACATCCAGTAATTCAGACAACTCTTGTCTGCATTTGTCCCAACTAACAGTATTCTACTGAATCTTATTAGTATCTATAAATACATAAACACCAATGACTCCCTATATTATTGAAATTTACAATGCTCACAAATAGAGTAAATATTACATTATAATATGCCTAATCTTAATTTTTAACTTAATAAGATTTGAATTATAATTATTTGTAATTTATATTTTTATACCATATGTAGTATTATATTCTGATTCCATATCTTGTTCTGTTTATGTTTATGTTTAATTTATTCATTATAAAGTTTATCCAATATATAATCAAATTGTATGCTGTAGACAAAAAAAAAAAATTAATTATTACAATTGTATGAAAAATATGTAGCACTTTTGAGCTTTAAATTTCAGTTTTGACTTCATTATTTTAGTGTTTTTTTTCCACATTTTCTTTTTCAATCTTAAACTATAGAGTTTAATACATCCACAATAGTTAACCAAATTGTATGAAAAAAAAGTTAATTAAAAAAAAAAAAACAATAAGTGTTAAAGAATATCTAATGTTAAAGATCGTTGTATTATAATGTACAATTCAATTCATACACCGTTTCAATTATATGATCTTTATTAGTGATACAGATACATTTTATGATAAAATTTACTATGTGCCCTTTACACACATAACCTTTTTTTAGATTAGCTTAGTCAAAATATAGGAATAAATAACATCTTTTATACATTGTATGTAGACTTTAAAAGTAATTAACATTTAGTAAATATTTGATAAATCAGTTTTGTATGTATTTGACTACCTATACTAAAATGTTTGCAGACAATTTTTTTAATATATATTTTAATTTATTAACATTTTAATCTATAATTGGATTTATTCTAATTAAACACTAACACATTGACAATAACATTTTCATATTAACTATTATTGTGCAATTTATTTGCATGTTTTTTTTATATATAACATGAATGTAACTTTATTTTATGAATTGACATTTGTTTAGAGGTTTTTAATTTCTACTTTTTCACAATTCTAGTCTTAAAAAACCATTTAATTACTGTACAAAATAAAATTACCTAAGATTTTGTCGTGGTTCGGGTTTATGATTTAACAATCATTTTAATGAATGATTTTATGAAATCAACTATTTTATATTATGAAATTAGTAATATTAATATCGGAATTAATTAGTTTATACATTGACACTATTATATGCTCGTTTTATAATTTAGTCTTTAGATCAATTATTTTAATAAAATTGTTTATTGCTATACTCTATTCAGAATAAGATAGACTAGACTGGGCGGCTGACTTGTGCGCGTGGGTGTGGCTTCGTTCCAAATGTTGAACCAGGTGGTTGACTTGGTAGGAAAACCATTTAATCTCCACTAGACGAAAACTGGTTACCTTTCAGTACCTTTCTTGTTCTGAGTAGAGTATAAAAATATCCAAATATTGATTACATTTATATGTACAAAATATACCATGATTATGAATAAAATGTACTAAAATATTTTGTTTGTTATTTTTTTGATGTTTTATTATTTTCAACAAAATTGCTTTTTTGTGAAAGTTCATACAATTTTAACAATAGGTATCTAGTCTATTATTGATTCATTGATTTACTTCATAATAACTTTTTATTTTGCTTTTGGTATGGGTCTTCAATTTTGTGAACAGTATGTTGTGTACTATGTAAACTTGTAAGAGTTAAGTACCAAATTAGCTCAGTTAGGATGGAGATTACCATGATTTAGATGCAGTTACATTTACTGCTAATAATAGTATATGAAAAAAAATTCTAAAAAAATTGATTTGATTATATTTCTATTATTTTTTATTATTAGATTATGAACCATGTGTAACTACAAAAATATGATTTAAATGATGAAAAAATAATAAAATTGTTTGGATACCTATCAGTTATAATGACAGATTTTTTTAAATAAATTTAGGAACTCGCGTCATATGCTATCTACCTGTACTTTGATCGCGTTATATGCTATCTACCTTTCGGGTGATATCTACGGGTGCGTTACGATTGCGCATGATACTATTGCGTATGGACCTTTCGTAATGCGAAATCGTACGCAATCGTTCTACTAAAAGGGAAAAACGTACGCAATCATATATCACCGATATCTACTTTGTACGGATACTAATATTGCCGGTATAACTGTATAATTATGAACATCAACAATACACTCTACAGCCTACACTTTACACATATCATAACTAGTAGACATATGACTTTCGGACTCAATGCATCAAAGAATCTTTGACCAGTTTTTTGAAGACATGAAAAGAAGTTCTTTAATGTAATAATGCCCAGATGCCTAGACGACACCTACAATCTCTACAGATTGCGGGGTAGATAACATACAACGCCAACACACAATTGTGGTAGATTCATTTTTCAAGTAGATAGCATACGACGCGAGTTCCTAAATTTATAATTCAACTCTACGCTATTTTATTGAATCTTTATTTTAAGGTATAAAAAAATATATAGTATATGGGAGTAGCCCCCCCCCCACCCTTTGTTTTAAATTAGTCTTTTTATTTTGGAATCATCAGATTTTATTCTAATTTGTTTTGTAAGTACTTTTAATCTAAGTTTAGTTCCTTGTAAATTAGAAGTTTGAATTGTGCATTAAATGACTATAGTGCTATAAATCAAAATATTTTCATTAGGTAATTACATTTTTACTAAAAGTCAGAGGTAAAAATGTAATGATATTAATAAGTTTAAACAAAATCTTACTTCAAACAAAAAATGTTGGTACAATTTTATTTATGACGCTGCCCCAAAATCGTAGCTTGTGGTAGGTGCAGTAAAATAAAAACAACACTTCCATGTTAGTATATTATATACAATACACTATTTATACATTTTGACTATTAAAATTATTAATTATGTTTTATAATGTTATATGATTTAAATTGAACTCTTTTAAATATATTTTAAATAAGTACTTTTTATAGAATACTAAATTAATATTTAAGCTATTAGTTATTACATAAACAAATACCGACACTAATAAACATTTTCATACCAAATTTCTTATAGGTTACTAATATATTCAGATTTACAAAGTGTTTAAGACATGTTTCATGTTTATGATATAAATAATAATATTTAATTCAGCATTATAATTATAATAAATTAAAAACATTCCATAGATGCAACCGTTGAGGTTTCTTATATTAAAAGTACTGTAAAGATTTTTTACGTGAAAATCATAAGGAATGAAAGTGTTCAGTGATGACAGTATATGGAATAGCAGTTATTTTATATAATTCAGGTCTACTTATTCAGTTATGTTAGTATTAGGTACTTTTTAGTTCCGTAAAATAGGGTGAATAGGAACAAGTTTGGAAGAAATTTTTATTAATTATGAAACAATTTTAGTTTGTCAAAAATGTCAATTGGATCTCTGATAGTACTCGTTATTGATATGATTTTACTGTATCTCCCAAGGTGGATTGTAAATCTAATAATTAACCGTTATCATGCATATGACAGTTAATGTTACGCATTTTTGTGTTTCAGATTCTCCATGACAAAATATATTGTGTCATGAGATTCTCGTATAGGTACATACTCAAAGTATTTACATCATAATACTTTATTTTTAAAGTAACGATATATTAATACTGATCAGCAAATTTCAAAACAATTTAAAATGTTTTTTTTAAGAGAAACCTTGTTTAAAAATTTCAATTAAATAATAATTTGCAAATTTCGGAGATTATGTACAATTCTTTAATATTTCAGAGCTGCTATTATAAATACAACGCGGAAATTTATATTAAATTTTGATGTTTCAGATATAAATAGACATTTTGTTCTCGATATATTTTTAGAAAAAAGAATCAAAATTATACAGTACATAGAAAATGACAATATAAACATTACTGCTCTGAAATGTATTGTTGTTTATTCTACCAGTAAGTAAAGTAACCGAATGGAGCATTTTTTCGTATAACAATTTTTTTTTTAAACATTCATAATAGGTAGCTTAGTTTTATTACTAGAAAATAACCGTCCATCGATCATGTGTAGTAAGTGAATAAGTAAATAATACTTGGCTAATTCGTTATTGAGATGTACGTGCTTTGCTACTTATTTTATAGACAGTCTCTCTCACTAATAATCACTTTTTAAGCACATATTTACACGACCTGGATATGATAAATTGCCTATATTGAACTCCTTAAAGACTGCCGGTATCTAATTCCCTTAAGAAAATGTAAATAAAATAATTTGTTTAGTCTTCCTCTAAATATTATATTTTGGCCTGTATACAACAACATATTTCTTATTTCAGTACATTTACAGTTTACTATTGCATGAGATCTAGGTGTATTTATTAGGAACCTAGAAAACCTTAGAACCTCTGCAGAGGTGTTTAAGATGGGTAAATTTGGGTGAAACCATTTTTGATGGGAGCCATTTATAAATAAGTCAACAATAGATAGGAGCCATTTGGGAATTTGGGATGCACAGGTCAGTAGGCCACAGCCAGAATATTTTTTTTTAACGTGGACCGGGACCGAAAGGCTATTATTTTCAAATTATAACAGGATATGTTATCCAATAATCCCTAATGAAAATAAATTAAAAATAAGAGATAAATTAATACTTATTTATGTAGCTTAGGACAATATGTATATGTCGTAGACAAAAAATTACATTTTTATGCAATTTTACGATCTGCAAAGACATTTATTTAAATGCCTAGTAATTTTCTTAAATGGCTATTTCAAGTCATTATTATTTAGAAACATCAACATTTGCATTCCAACTTTCAAAAACTATTACCTCAAGTTCGTTTGTAATTTCATTGTACATTACAGAAAAATTATTTGCTATAACATTGCCTATATGTAAATCTTTACAACAAATAAATGTAGATTTATCACAATGTTGTGAATATGTCCAATAACTGTGTGCAAGTTATTAATTCAATTCATGGAAATAGTGAGGAAGAATTCCTCAAATTATTTTTAGATGTCGAAAATGTATTAAGCTTAGTAGATGAAACGGTTAAAATGACACGATTAATTTGGCAATCTACCTATCGTAACAATATTCCGGCAGATTCGCCAGAACAGTATTATAGGAGATCAATTTTTTTGCCATTTTTAGACTACTTTAAAAGTCAATTAATTGAAAGATTTATAAAACACAGTTACATTATTTCTGGTTTGCAAAATTTGATTCAAAGTTTTTTAATTAAATTTAATCTAAGTAGCAATGAGTTTAAAAAATGCATTGATTTTTACAAAAGCTTTTTTTACCGACTTATTAAACTTTTGATTCAGAATTGAAGGTGTGGGTGGAAAAATGGAAATCGGTACCCGTTAATGAACTTCCTAAATCTGCAATCAATACTTTAGGCGTCATGTCGAAGGACTTTTATCCAAACATTTGGTGTTTAATATCTATAGTTTAATATCTATAATTACAGTTCGGCCGCAACGTTCAACATGAACACACGCACGTCGTAATCGTCTGCGCTCCGTTATCTTATCGCTATTATATAATTTGTCACAATAACATTACGTCATTATCATGCCGCATACTCCTAAAACTACGAAGCGAAACCTATCTACCAGTTCGCCCAGTCAAGTCGACAAAAACACAAAAGTTTTTATCACCCCGAACCGTTACGCCGTACTCAACACCGATGAAGACAAAGTACTCGCCACACCTTCAACTAGCACCACGGAAGATCTGGACAGTCTACCTCACAAAGTTCACAACGCTAAACCCGTGGCCCCTCCTATCCACATCAAAAACATATCCAACTTCTCAGCATTCAACACCACCCTAAAAAATATCACCGGACCCAATGGTTTCACCTGTAAGTCAACTCCGTCATACCTCATTGTACAACCCACCGATAAACGAACTTACAATGCAATAATAGATCATTTACACGAAACAAGTGCTAGTTTTCATTCGTTTAACCCCCCCCCCCCAAGTCTTCGCACATACAGAGTCGTCATCAAAAATCTACATAGTTCCACCTTACACACCGATATTACTTCTGCTCTTACTGAACTGGGACATTCAGTCAAGAGTATTTACAATGTCAAAAACAGGAACAACTGCCCACTTCCAGTATTCTTCGTGGATATCCATCAGCAAGATAATAACAATGATATCCATGATATTACATCTCTTCTCAACACAATAGTGAAAATCGAAAAACCAATCAAAAAAAGACGTGGCCCACCGCAATGCCATAATTGCCAAGACTATGGACACACAAAGAATTACTGCAACCATGAAGCTTGATGTGTCAAATATGGTGAAAACCACCTGACAATCGAGTGCACCAAGGACCGAAATAGTCCAGCCAAATGCGCCCTATGCGCCAAAGACCACACCGCAAACTTCAAAGGATGCCCAGCATATGAGTCAATAGTTAAAAAATCTGCTCAGTTTCAACCAATCAAAGACCCTGACCCTCACTTTCAAAAGTCTCAACCCAGAACCAAAACCAAATCACACGCAGCAGAAGCTACCAACAACGAAAATAAAATCACAGAACTCATATCTAATTTAAGCTCTTTAATTAATCCATTAATTTCCCTCCTTACCACAGTCTTAAACACACTAATAGCTAAAGGCATTATCTCCCCACAATACTATCACACATTGTCTCTCAATACCTACATACCTACATACCTACAATATCTTATCTTTTCTCTGCAGACCTATCCTCATTAATTTTATCTCAAATTTATAAATTATTATTAATACTATTATTACTATTACTTCTTAACCGTATCATTATTATAATTAATACCTTGTAAGAAAATATAATATGTTGACGCATTGTAAAGTTTAAAAAAATAAAAAAAAAAATAAAAAAAAATATCTATAATTGCAACACTCCCGGTGTCGACTTCAACTGCAGAACGTTCTTTTTCAACTTTAAGACGATTAAAAACCTATTTGAGGAATAGTTGCAGTGAAGATCGTCTATGAGGTTTACCTTTATTGTCAGTCCACCGAGGTATCCAAATAGATATTGAAGAAATAATCAATACATTTTCCAGAATGTCACGTTAAGTTGACTTTGTTTTATGAATTAAAATTGTAGGTATTCAACCATTTTTTTCAATTACCTATTTATATTTTATATACATTATTATATTATATTTTGTAGTGTATACCTAATTTTATCTATCAAATTATAGTATAATTATGTATTTTTAGTTCATGTATTAAATATATTTTACAACAATTTTTTTTTAATTATTTATATTTTGTATACATTATTATATTATAATATTTTGTAGTGTATAATATTATTGATCAAATTATAATATAATTATTAACTATGTATTTTTAGTTCATGTATTAAAAATATTTTAAGATATTTTAATCTGTAAGCGAATTTTGAGTATGCAAGATATTAACATTTTAAAATGCTTTTTTTTTTATTTATCCGAAGTTTTTTTGTTGTGATTTTACAGTAAGTTGCTGGCTGCTATCATGTTGTACAATACGAGATGTTAGGCTGCAGCATAGATATGAAACATAATATAGATGCGGCATTGATCGAAAATCGTGATGCCAACATAACGGAGAGAAAAACGACCGTCTCTCGTCCGGCGAGACAGAAATGATTTCTCTCTCCGTTATGTTGGCTTCAAGGTTTGATCATATACATGTATCTTGTATATAATCTAAGGCTTCAAGTATTATACACAGTTTAGATAGACAATGCCGTATCCATATGTTTAATATCCATAGCTATTGGCGATTCCAATCGAAGTAACTGAACTCTAGCGGTATTGATAAGAACTAACGAAATGTAGGCTAATGATGAAATGATAATATCATTTTATATACAAAAAACGTGGTGTGTAAACTGTGTCGTATTAGGACATATTCATTTTATAAAGGTCGATACACCATTAAGTTCATGGTAGGTATATCTCCTGATGGTTTAATTACTTTTGTAAGGCCCGGTTTTTCATTCATCCAATTATTCGCCAGATACGTAACCGTCGGATAAACTTATCTGGCGGATAATCTTTCAAATAAAGTGATTCCGGTTTTTCAATGTAATTTTATTCTCCAGATAGCTATCCGACGGATAAAGTTGTAGGTAGGAAAATTGTACTAACAGAAGGTAGTTACTGTTCATTATGGAACAAGTTACACATATCTATTTGATTATAATTGGTTAATGATGAAATTGATTAGGATTCGTTCTGTGATATCAGCTTCGATCATAAACATTACCTATATTATTATGTCATTATGATTTTTACACATATCATTAATATATTAATATATTCACATATTTATTGTAATATTGTATGTAATTACTTAATTATTAATTGAGATTTGTGTTGCGTGTTGAGTGTTCACTCTCGTTCGATATAAGTTATATTCACTTCTCTATTCAACATGTCTCAAAAAAACAAAGATCAACAAATTTCACATTTAATGAAAAAGAACTTTTATTGAAACATGCTTTACAAAACCGTCACGTATTAGAAAATAAAGAGTCTAATGCAGTGACATGGAAGGACAAACAGAAATGTTGGCTGAAAATTACTGAACTATATAATTCAGAGACAACAGGCTGTGTAAGAATAGTTGTATTATAATTTGTTGTATGCATAAAATAGTATTGTGTTTTATTTGTTATAGCCAAGAGATGCTTCATGTTTGCGATCAAATTATGAATGTGTCAAAAAACTTTTAAGGGGAACTAAAAGTGATCTATTCAAAACAGGGGGTGGTCCATTTAAAGAACCTCATATAGTTTCAAGTGATTCAGAAAAAACCTTGTACACAATTTTACAACCAACAATTGAAGGACTACCAAGTCCACTTGATAGTGACCATCGTAAGTCATATATCATAAACAAATTTGATAAAATGTTATTAATTTAATTATCCTCACTTTATCATATACATTATATTTAATTAATTTAAAACTAATGAAAATAAACTATTTAAGATTTGTAACATTCTAGCTGATTTTGAAACCACTCATATTTCACAACTAGAACCTTCCAAACAAAAAGAAAGCATGTTGATACAAAATAAAGAAAATCTGAACGATAATTTAGAATTTTCAATTGGCGAAGAATTCAAATCTACATATGTTTATGATGGTATAGTATAATATTATTAAAATAATAAATATTTTAATTAATACCTAATCCATAATAATGCCATAATATGAATACAAATAAATATAAGAGCTTTGTTTGGTTATAAAGTTAGTATGTAGGTACTTTAATGTATCGAATTAAAGTGTAGAAGTGTTGTGACACTTTTTGTTACTGGTATATTATAGTGGTGTAACCTAACCGAAACTTTTTTAAAACTAACAACGTGCACCATAGCACTTTTTCAAACCAAATAAAAAATAAATGATTGCATTTATTTAAAAATGGTAAATGTTATATATTTTCTGAAATATTTAATTTGTTTTATAGAAATGTTGGATTTAGAGGACACACTTAATACAATTTCTGAAACACCAGAAAAAACTGTACACAATATAAAAGAGAACAATCAAATAATAGATGACAATTTGATACATCAACGGCCTAGTACATCTTTATGTACATCATGGACTCCGTAAGCATCAACAAAACTGTTGAGATCAACTGGAAAAAATGATAAATTATCAAGTGAGTTATTTCATTTAAATATTATTAAAATATTAATACTATTGGTATCTAACTTTTAGATTCTAAAATATATTTTTATGTCTAGCCAAATTTAAAAAAAAGAATCACTGCCAAACATCAGTCAGTGAGAAGTTTACAATTTTAGCTGAAAAGAAGTTAGAATTGGTAAATATGCAAATATCTTTTTTAAAAGAGCAACATGAAGAAACAATGATTTTTTTGAAAAGGAAACATGAACTTGAACTTGCATCATTAGAACTAGAAATTGTTAACAAAAAACAAAAGTTATGAATAGAATAATTGTCTATTTGCCCTGGCTATTTTACCTACACTGTTATATTATTACCAATATATATTTATTAAATTAAATTTTTTTTTAAACTTTGTTAAAATTAATACTTATCAAGAGTAGTTATAAGTTGCATTTTTATTTTATCTAAGTCATTCTTAAATTAATTATAATCAAAAGAATTGTTATAAGTTGCATTTTTATTTTATTTTAGTCATTGTTATTAACTACCTACGTAATATATTGTAATTTTGACAAATAATAAAAGGCTCATTATTAATGAAATGTTTTTTTGAAGTTTTTTTTCCTCACATGAATAATAATAACCTATTTTAGATTAATTATAGACTTATTTTATTACAAAATTATTAATAATTTATACGTATTACATAAGTATGAAGTTTTCACTGTATTTATAATTTACAATATGGTTAATTTAAAAATGGAAAATATTCTTCTGTTAATTGTTTCCTTGCATTTCCTACTTCTGGTTCATGGTGTTCTCTTAAACTAAATTCTTCATTTAGCGGTAAATCCATATTCAATAGTTCAGGTGGTTCTAAATCATTATCATCACAAGCCAAGTTGTGTAAAACACAACAAGCAACTATCACAGCTTGGGTGGTTTCTAGTTTTAAGCGTGATCCAAAAGACAGCACAGGAAATCTTCGCTTTAGCACTCCGTACGATCTTTCCACTGGATTCCTAGTCCTAATAATGGATTCGTTATACAACTCTTCAATGTCATTACTAGGATTCAAGTAGGGAGTGACAACATATTGTGTATTTGCATATCCACTGTCAGCCACAAGTAAACTGTTTTTCCAATAACCACTGACCAGCTTATTATAAATACGTGATTTCTTGAAAATAGTTTGATCGTGACACGACCCTGGCCAACGGGCAACTACATCCATTATCTTCAAACCAGGGCATGCAATTGTTTGAACATTTAAGGAAAAGTACCCTTTACGGTTTCTAAAATATTCTGCATCAGGACCACCTATTAACATTATTTAAAATCATATTATAATATTGCTGTTACATGTTATTTTAATAGACTTACCAGGGCTCTGAATTTTAATATGAGTGCAATCAATTGCACCGATAGTTCTCGGGAATCTTGCAATTTGATAAAAATGGAGTTGTAAGTCTCTTATTTCACTTTCGGTCTCTGGCATTCGTATGAATATTGGCCGAAGTTTTGCTATGGCCACACTAACGTCGCGTACTATCAAACAAGCTGTGCTTTTACTAACACCAATAAAATCACCAGCCGTTATTAGGAAATTGCCAGTAGCATAAAACCGTAGAGTCAATAGTAATTTATTTATCGGTGACACAGCATTATTCCTTATATATTAAAATATGTAAAAAATAATTATTAATAAATTTAGTTCGATAAAGTTAATAAATAATTATTTATTAGCTCACCTTATAGTTTGTGAAGATATTTCATCTTCAATATATTCTAATAAATTACGAACAACATTTTTCCCTAGTCTGAATCTCACCCTAAAGTCATGGTCATCCCACGCCAGCATATGATTTATTCTTTCGTGCACAGTATATAGACGACGTCGATAATTCAAATATTGAATTATTTCATAATCATCGTCCTCTTCAAATAAATCCATTTAAATAAAATCAAATGCAGACAAAAATTCTGAAATTGACGACAACACAACGTATTTCATAATTAAATATTTAAAATAATATGATAAATTATGATAACAAACCATATTTATGTTATCAGTTGTTAGTTATCCGTCGAATAAGATTTATTTGATACAAAAGTAACGGATAACTTATCCATAACAATATCTATCGGATAACGTTTATCCCGACATTGAAAAACTGAAATATATCAATTTTTTCTTATCTGTCAGATAACTCGAGTTATCTGACGGATAAATGTGATTGAAAAACCGGGCCTTAATGATACATAAATTAGTTATTTGTTAAACAATTTAAATATTAAAATCCATCATTTCCTATTATCGGGTTTGAAATATTTGTAATTCCACAAACAATATACACAATTTTGTCTATTTTACACATACACTTCCAAGGCATTTTATTTTTAAAAATATGGTATATTTTAATCCTTTGTATGGCTCGTTCTGTGTGTACCCTAGCTTTGGCAATTTCTGTGTTTCCTACACCATCGTTTAAACTAAGCTGTTTATTTTTTCTCAAAAAAGGAGGGCGTATTAATTTGACTCCTGCATTTGTGCAAGATTCTTCTATAAGGAATCCTTTATCTGCCATTACAGAGTCCCCTATTTCACACTTATTTAAAATACCTCCGGTTTCAAATATATGTTTATCAGAAGCTTTTCCACCAAATACATCACTTAGTCATGATAATAATTTTAATTGTATTTTATCCTGGTTCTCCAATAAAAAAGTTAATACATGTCAAAATATATGAAATTTAGTGAAGAATATAATTCTTTACAAAATTCTAAATCTAATATAACTTCTATTAATAAAACAGAATCAGTCATTTTTTCATATATAACTAAATAGCCATTTTTAATATTACAAAGTAATGAACCTAACTGAATTTGCCCATAATAAGAATTTTTTTTTTAAGGCTGGATACACCTATGTTATTAATCACAATATATTTTAAACTCTTTAATAGTTCTAACCCACACATTGTTTTACCCATGACTGGACACTTGATTTCAATTAAATTAATTTCATTATCAGATATAAAAAACCCATCTGGACTAAATCCTAACCAAGGACAATGAATATTAACAATAATCCCTGATTCAATTACAGTTATATTTTTTAATTTTTCAAAAGCTTTAATGGCCAATGGTTCATTTTCAACCCCATAAAAAGTAGCACTGTTTCCAGAGAAATTGGAAAACAATAAGGATTTCAATTTAGAACAAATATTTTTATTTTGAAGTGATCCATGAAAAAAAGTAAATAATTTATACGCTGATGTACCAGTGATTCTCAATTTACGAGATGTAAGCCATATTGGTCCCATTTGAGTTAATGTACTACTACACAGATTGATGGATTCATGTTTATTAATTTCTACTTTAGTTTTATAAAAATTTATAGCATCTGAGGAACAATTATTAGTTAACTCGAGTATATTTTGTGCTTCATCTTTGATTACTGAAGAATGTGCAGTTACCAATTTTGTATAAAAGTTATTTTTATCAAAACTAGATGTACTTGTAGTGTCTAGTGATCGAGTTCGAGGACTATGGCGACCTTTTAGGTGAATTGGTAATGCTGAGTCTGGAAAACCTAGAACAATATTACCATGTGTTAAAATGTAACTAAGTATCCAATATAACCAGCATAGCAAATAATAATTATTATATAATATAGATAATGCTTTAT
The DNA here is from genome assembly GCA_027563435.1 of Nasonovia ribisnigri. Lineage (NCBI taxonomy): Eukaryota > Metazoa > Arthropoda > Insecta > Hemiptera > Aphididae > Nasonovia > Nasonovia ribisnigri. The sequence goes on along the minus strand of JANEHU010005193.1, from coordinate 64,057 downwards.
ATCCATTTGAGTGTAGTATTAAAGCATAGCAATTTAACAATACATAAATACCAAATAAGTTTAGCAATTTATAGCCATTTATGATTACTATAGGAATCACAAAAAAAAAAAACTAATAGACTATACATTTTTAGATTAAATATAAAATATTGCATAAAAATAAGCAAAATAAGCATAAGCCTTTAATTGAATAATACTTTACTATGCACTACACACTGGCACACTGCCTAGTGCCTACATGAGCATGACGAGCATGTGCCTACATTTCATTATCAGCCGTGATAAGAACTAGCGCTACCTACAGTTGCTTGGAATCACCAATAATAGCGTGGAGTCGGGCCATTCAGGCGACCATCATGAAACTGGCGTCCATCGACTGCGATACTAACCATTCGATTGTTTGAAGCGGCAATCGATTTTTTCGTATAGGTACGTAAATGTTGTACCATATTTACTTGACTGGAAGCGATTGAAAGTCGGTAATCGATTGACAGTAGTTGTTAAAATACAGCCGATGCCCGATAGTGCCGAAAGGTCGATAGACTCCAATGACGGGCGTCGGCTGTAGATCATGAATGACTTGTTACAACGTTGACCGTACTACGTAGCGAATTGTATTATTTTTAAGTGAATATAAATGTGTCTTGATATGTTTCGATTTACGTTGTCTTTTTAATTTATTAATTTTTGAATCCGTTGTGATACACTGTCCTGTATTATTGGATTATTTACCCATAATTAGCAAGGTAATTATTACTAAAATATATATTTTGTTTATCCGTTGCCGTAAAGTCTGTAGTGTGAAATTTATTCACAAAGTCACTACACTTGTAGATAAAAATATCACAATATGTCGACAATATCTTGTCTCACCCGTATTCCATTCTCAGGTCATTACCTCGCTATTATTTTGTACGTGATCGTTTGTTATTCATTGGCTGATGAAGTGTGGTACTTTTGCGCCCGACATTTATTTTATTTGACACGGCGTGTATGAATTATGTAGCTACATTCTATGCGCGACGAAGTTTTTAGTAGGTCTGTGAGTATACAGGCTGTTTCACTCGTTGTGCTATAAACTGGTACGCAATCTATAACTTAACATACCTTCGTGACTTGTCCTGTATTTAAAATTAAAAATTCTGAAGTCATTAAACAACCATTCATGTAGTTTCATTTTATTTTAAATTTTTATTTGATATTGTTTTTAATTAATTAAAATATAAAAACTGGAACAAATGCAGTTCCCAAGGGATTTTTTAGAATTTTTTTGCAAAACGTGTGTTGATTCTAAATATGATGGTACCTACTTAAAAAAAAAACAGTTTTCCAGTAAATTCCCAAATATCACTTGAGATTTAATTGCAGTGATTTTTTTTCAATAAATATTGGTTACTTTTTTTAATTTCTAGTAAGGTGAAGTAGTGGGGTAACTGCAACGCAATTTTGAATAGTTCAATTTTAACTAATGATTTCTTGTAAAATAATTAACTTCAAATTATGATGACTGTTGCAATATATTTATTTGGAGTGTTGTCTTTATTCAATGTCAAAATGATATAAAATACTTGTAAAATCTACTGTTTAAAAATATGAACAACACTGCTATTTAATCGTAGGCAAGTGCCTGAAACCAAATAATTCAAAGGTGTATTTGTCTAAATAGTTTACAAATTTCAATTTTTTTTGCTAAATTGATGGTACATACTACATAGGTCCTAAAAGGGATTTAAAAAATCCTATTATTTTTTTTATATATTTCACTTCACTCCAATTTTATTTTATTTTTTAACAAGACAACAATCAAAATAATTCAAAAAAACTTTATTAAACAACATATATTCATGTCATGTCGCACTTACCCATAAACGATTGTCACATTTACCCCGTTGATTATATTACACGGGGAAAGAGCATAATCTGCAATGACAAATATTATTTTATAATTAAGCACATAGATATATTTTAAAATTTAAAATACACCTAAAACCAGACCGACAACCAGCCTTAATACAACTGACCTCAATTAGAAACCACCAGAATACATTTGAATACCTGAAAAAAAAAACTTGATAGTAAGTTTGCTTTTCAAAACGTAAGTGATATTACAAGTGTTGGCATTGACTCTAATAGAACGAAAATAAAAACTTAAAGTATTGCAAATCACATATTTGAATTTCCATTGTGTTGTGGGTAAATTTTCATGAGTGTATGTATTTATATAAGTGATAAACTTTATTTTTTCTTACCATTAATCTGAAATCACAACTACCCACTTCACTTGACCTACATTTACTAAACATATAGGGACTATTATTTATTAAATTTTCTGGACTCTATTACAATATTTTATAATTTTATGATTACTTATTTCTATTTAAAATAAAATGATAGTAAAGATGGTATACAAAGGTGTTGTACAAATAAAATGATTAATAGTTTAAAGCCAATTTCCTTGACTGGTATATTTGGTAAGTACTCCAATAACCAAATGAGCATGTTATTTGTGAATAAAGTGTTTTGACAACTGGTATATTTCTCAAGTTAATTTATTAGTATATTAGTGTATTGGATGTTCCTTTAATTTGGGACATAGCAGTATGCCAGTGTCACGGCGGTGCTACCAAAACAGATCTCATACACTTCTGCCATAATATTTTGACCACCATTAACACAGGAGACTCGCGGCTACATCACTCATTACCCCAACGTGTATCATATGCATGCGCACAGTCTTATCATGCGCAATGGTCTTATCATATTTATTCTATAGTTGACAATTTATTTTCTCATACATTATTGTCTAATCAGCAATTTTTCAAACTTTGTGACTGTTGTATGGTTTTGCATGTATGTAATTGCTGACCAATTATCGTCAGAACTTAATTTATTTCCATACAAATAGTACCATTACAATTTACAATAATACTATTATTTTGTTATAATGTAAAATGTATATTTTTTATAATCATTTTTAATAAATATGTGTAATCAATGATAAAACCTAACTAATTGATTTAATTTTAACTGTTCAATAAAGGTTAAAACAATATTTTATAGATTAAAAATGGATTTATTCAATGTTGCATATTAGTTTATTGTTTAACTATATTCTATGAATTACCAACAACTCATGCATAACGCATTAAGTCCAAATGTGAACTTAATGTGTTATGTGTATTAAATAAACTATCCAATGGACTTAGCTTAAATTTTAAATTTTTTGTTTAACATCTTTAAACATTATTGGAATTAAAGAATTTATTTTTCATAATTATTATTAAGAATGTTAATTATCATTTACAAAAACAGGTTTCTTATCAGGATTCTTCATATAAGAAAGTGCCTTGTCTAAATACTTCAAACTTCAAAGTATTGGAAATACGATCTTCATTAGTAGACTGAGCATAACCAAGCATCACTTGTAATTTACTTATAAGTTCTTGTTATCCTCTGTGATTTCCCCTGTCTCCAAAAGATTTATGGTTTGAATGATTTCGTTTTCCCCCTGGATGGCTAATGGTAAAAATTAATTTTGGTACTCATTTTCAATAGGTGTTTTGCTTGTCCTGCCAGCACCAATTTTATGTATATGCTTGCATATATTTAAATAAACCCTACTGTCAATGCAAGAACATTGATACGTATGAACACACACATTACATGTTTTACATTGCAAGGGGCATAAATTCTTAATACACACCTTTTTTAAACTTTCTACCCTATACATATGACTAGGATCTTTATGTGATGCAACAAACCATATAAATTGGTTTTCAGAATCTTGACTAACATAACTGTCTTCAATTTTTAAACTTTTTAAACGACTATTTTTTATTTGTTTTATTTTCTCTGTTGGTTTGTTTTTTGCTATTTTCGCGTTTAAACATAACATCTCTCATTAGGTCAAATAACTTATAGATGGCCTTATCTAAGTGAATGCATATTCTTTGTAAATCTTACTACCATTGGAAATTTTTCTTTGACCTGAGGATCTGACATATCTACTTCTAATTTCTTTCTCAATTTCTAGTTTCCAATCGTAGAATCCTATAAGTTGAATAAAAGATGGTTTCATATTATATAAACTTATAAGTGCGTTATACTCATAATCAACTTACTGTTTTCTCCATCAAAAGTAAAGTGCTCTATTGTTATAGTTATGTCACGTTCAGAACTCATGTGGGAATAAGGGTCATTGTACCACTTAAATGAAAACTTGCATATAGCACAGACAATAAGACTTATTCTTATCTACAAAACAAAGTTTCCAATCTCCAGAAAGTTACTTTACTTATTTTCAAGGCTTGGCAAGTTAGTATTTTTTTTAACTCATTAAGATAAGTTAATATAGAAACATTTAAGTTACATTTAAAGTTAAAAGTTATCTCTATTTTATTTTTAACTTGTAAAAGTTACAAGTTAATTAGAAAATAAAAGTAACTTACCTCAGTCAAAAATCAGTTAGATGGACCACAAATATTAGGTTTTACGTTTTATTTATGCCCGTTAACCATTAACATATTATTTTTAAGGTCATAGAAAAAGGTCACCATTCATTCTATGATAATATTTTAGTATTCAGAACAGGGCAGAAAAACTAAATTATAAGACATATGTGATTTTTAAATTTAAGTTCCAGAGTACAAATAAAAATAAAAATAACTACCAAATTGAATAACTAATGAGACTAATACTATTATAATAGCTATTAATTGAAAGTATAATTTGTTAACTATTATAACTTTAATACAAAAATTATACACTTAACTTTTTTATTAATATTGTTACGTGGTTTTAAGAGATATAAACACACAAAACAGTATTTACCTATTATTATTATTATTACATTTTGTTAGTTTCATATTATTAATATTAATATTAATGATTTAGACTTATAAAATATTTAAAACTAATTTAAACCCAACCTTATTATAAGTTTTGATTAAAAATTACATAATTTACTATTATTTGTTTAATAATTTTATGGTGTGGTTTTTAAGAGACAAAAACATACAAAAAAGTTTGCGATACATACTAGTGGTACTGTACATTGCATTATGGGTATTTTTGAAGTGACAAATTAACATAAACTTTCTATTACAGCCGTTAGAACAAATATCACAGTTGTACTGGAACTTATTATGTTTTATTTTTTGGTGACGCAAAAGATGATCAAGTCTTCCATAAACCAATTCACAAATACTGCACCAATAAATTATAAATATAATGATTTAAGATTAAGTGAAAATGCAAGTATGCTTATTATATGTGTTTAAAGATATCAAAGTTATATAATATTAATGTCTATATGTTGGTACCAAACATAATAATCCTCTCTATAGTATTTTTAAATTGGTTATCACTTATCATGCACCAAGCATGCTCAACCATTTTTTTAAAATAATGCAGTTATTCAATATTTGATTTTTTGAATTTTTATATAACATATTTTAAGACCATATTTTTAAATTCTTGAGATGTTTTGTACTACTTAAGAAAAGTCCTGTGGAGATACAAACTTCTGTTTTTTCAGATGAGAACACCCCTATCAAACTATAAATTATACAGTAGATAATTTTTCTGAAATTATTGACATACCAAAATCAAAATTTGTACGAGTAATATTTGAGTTATTTAACTTTGTGTTCGAAGGATAAAAGATCCATGGTAAAGGGTCTATAAAATATGAATGCTATGGTGATTTGAAAGTTATTGTCATTAATATTAATAATTTGTAAAAAAAGGCTCTATTTAATAGAGTCTATTATATTAAATACTATATCCAACTTCATGTCTGTTTTATATTTATGTAAAACTATTTTAAAGTACTATTATCCTTAATACAAACATTTTAACAACTGAGAAACTACTCATTCAAATTTTGAATTAGGTACATCTAAATTTTCAAAACAATGATCCACAAAATAATTTAAGGTAAAAAAGGGGTTTTCATTTGAAAAATAGAAGTTTGTATTGCCACAGACTCCTTAAGTAGAAAAAACAATTCATTCATTTAAAATATAGACTGTAAATATTTAAAAATTCCAAAAATTAGAATTTAAATAAATTCTTAATTAAAGGAAAAATTGGTTATTAGCATGCTTGGAAAATCACCCTGTATATAATATTCTATACTATTCTATATTTTATAGTATTTAAAATTATATAGCTATAATAAAGCAAATAAAAACATTTTATGTTATATAAATTTTGCAATAATACAAATATTATTTTATATTTCCTTTTAAAAGATTCAGAACCTATTAAATATGATTGAAAAATTAAGAAAAATTAACAAATGTTGTCAGAAAACCAGGTATAATACTTAAAGATAATATATTGTCTATAATCATTTAATAACTCTCATATTTAAGATAGCTGTTTAAAGCTTTCTAAAAACTACATTTTTATTTAACTCAATTTAAAGTATAGTAATAATAAAATACCTAAAATATAATATTAATAGTAATTATAATTTATTCATAACCATGATCTAGAAAGATATGGATTATCTTTTATTGGTCAAATAACATAAATAAAAATAAACAATGATATATTTGTTTACAATATAAATATCAATTAACCCTATTAAGGTTAACTAAATAAGTTGGCAGGTACATTGAAATCTTTTTAAGTAAAAATAGCTAGTTAATAATATCCAATATTTCACTCAACTTGTGGTTTTAACATACACAATATTTCAAAGTAAATTGTATATTGATGATAAATTATCAAAAATTTCTATTAATAAATAATTTTTTTATGCTTGTGTTTTAGGAAATGGATGTAAACAAAATAACTTTTCTTTCAATATAATAATTTATGGAACTTGATACTGAAATGAAATATTGTTCTACTGACATAATTAATGAAAGTGAATCTAATAAGCAATCTAATTCTAGAATTATACATGCATATGATATAGAAGAAGATGATGATGTAGACGAAGATTGTGTTAAAGAAGGACAACAACAACTGCCTGCTAGTATAAGGCTATTAACAAATAATTTATGTGCTATTGATGATGAACCATGGGCAGTTGAAGAAGATGATAACTACAATATAGATAATTCAGATGATCCAAAAATTCAACCACTAAAAATAGTTGATGATAAAAAAATTGAAGAATCTACTTCTGCTTCTTCAAAAAAACTTCTTAAAGACAAAGAAGAAGAAGAAGAAAAATGTCATCTTAAAAATAATGATATGTACATCAATTCTGCATTTCTTAAAATATTTGAAATTATTTTTGATACAGATAACGCCATAAATACAGCACAATTAAAAGTAGAGGAAAAATCGTATTTAAGTAAACAACAAATTTTTAATAAAAATATAAATGACGAAACCAATAAAATTATATGGAATGCTATTAACATAGCTGCTACATCTTGTTCTACAACCATACCTGGCATTTCAAGTTTGACTGACCTATCGCATATATCTGATTCTACATACTTATCATGTAACACTTCATGTTCGACCAATCTACCTGTTCCACCTTGTTCTAGATCCTTACTTGACACTTCATGGTTAACTGACTTACCTGGTCCATCATATTCTTTAACTAGCCCTTCATGTTCGACTGATTTACTAGGTCCATCTTGTTCTACTTCTTTACCGGGTCCATCTTGTTCTACACCTTTACCAGGTCCGTGTTGTTCTACATACTTACCATATAATTCCAAACTTTCATCAAATAAATTAGATGTAATTTCAAACCATTTAAATATGAAAAAAGTCAATCATATAGAAAAAGTAATGAATATAAGTTGCAATGATTTTTTTAGACCAATGGAAATACTTAAAACAAATAATGATACAAATCAAGACTATTCAAACTTCCCAAAATTAGTTAGCAATGACAATATAGGAAGTTTTCAAGATGACCCTGATATTGTTAACCCTGAAATTATATTTAATATTAATCTTAATGAACATTACAAACATATGGATTTATTAGTTCAAAAAATTACAAATGCAACTTCTAAGTCAACAAAAGAAGCTGTATTCAATGAATGTATGCAACTTATACCGGTCCCTCAAATTAAACACGAGCCAAAAGTATTTGCCGACGACGAACGTTTAAAATTTTCAAATGGCATTTGTGAATGGGAATATAAAATTGATCATGATGATTGGGAAAAAATAATGTTTAAACGTGCAGTTATATTCATGGCTCATGCTGGATTTGACGAAGCAAATGAAAATGCATTGTACACATTAGCAGATATAATTATTCGCTATATAAAATGGATAGCTGTTATAATGAAAAAAAATTTTGATCTCCAATCCAAAAGCTCTTATCCGGAAAAAATTGATCCTATTAATAATAGTCTTCAAGAAGTGAGTTAAGGTCATAAGTATAATATAATATTATGAAAAAATAATATTTGTTATATCTTAAACGATTAACTACAAATTAATATGATACTAAAATAAATTATATTTATGTTATTATAATTTTTATAATATATAAGTATAATTATTTATTATGTATTAAACTATTTAACTGTTGAATTTATTTTGATTTTTAAGAGTTAAATCCTGTATACAGTATTTGTTGAATGCAAACCAGCAAAATTCCATATAAAATAATACATTTTAATAACTGTTTTAAGTTATAACAGTTAACTATTAATAATTATTAATTCATTTGTTATAAATATTAACATCACTTGACTTTATTCTTCAAAAATGCAAGTCTTCTTGGTGCTGACATCATGATTTTATTTTGATTCAATTTTTATCCTTTTTATAAGTTATATCAATTAAATAGAGTTTATTGATTGATTATGTTTTTCATTTGATTTAATTTTCATATTGAACAATCAAACTTTATAATTTTTTTTTCCATTTTCTAAGAACCTATATTATTATTTAAAAATAAAACAAAAAACATTTAATATTATTTATTTTAATTTAACTTGACTAGTCATAATTAAAAAAAAATAAAATATATTAAAGTATTAATATAATTAACATTTTAATAGTTTAAGTAAAATGTATGTAACGTTTATTATTATCATACTTTGTTTATGGTTTATTTCAGATTGGTATGAAAGGTGGTTTAAGGGAACTGATCAAACATTATCATAATGATGTATTTGGTAGACGTATAGCGGTTACAGAGAAATGTAAAGAACTACAAAAGATAATTGACCAGTTTGTTGAAGGAGTCAAAAATCCACTTCATGATCAGGCTGTTGAAGAAAACTCTAGATGAATCTAAATCTACAATAGAAACAAAATCGTCCATTGAAGATAATGCTGATATTCAGTAATTAGAACCTATAGTTATAATATATTGATATTTTTACAATAAGATTCTATTTCATGTTTATTTTATTAACTGTATTTTTAAGGTCCTTGGAATTATAGATGAACAAATTAACTGAAACTCTGTTTTTGTTCTTCTTACATTAATGCCACATTTTAAATATCTATTTTATCTATTTAGTACTTTGTCTTTGAATTCAATTCAAAAGAGTTCTTGTCACCTTCTTCTTAGTGTTTCTCTTGGATAAATTAGTAGCGTTTGAAATGTTTTTGATTAGTTATATTTACTAATAGAATAGAATTTAAAAAACTTTTTGATAAATTGAGTTTTTAAGTAAGAGTATTCCTTAATGATTATTTTATTATGTGTTACAAATTATATTTATAACTTATGAATGTACCAAAAACCTATTTCTATATAAATCAAAATAGAAAAGTATATGGCAAATTTTACGTAAAAACTGTTTCGAACAACTTATCTTGCACTATACTAATAATAAAATAAACAACATTTTCAAAACATAAAGAATAACTTTACCTATGTTAAACTTTTTTATTATTTCGATAACATGAATATATTTAAAGTTTTTAGTTTGAGAACATAAGGTTCTTTTTTTGTTTTTTTTTTCATTTAATTATTGAAAATTATTGGGCTGTGCTATCAAAAAAATTAAAATACTACGACATAGATAAAATTCTTCTAAATGTGATTTTAAATTTTAGTAATTCTGAAATAAATGTCGAGGCAATAAATTCACAGTAATGTTATCCTGTGCAAAACAGTTTTTGCTATATTGTACATTTGTAAGATGGAGACAACTCAAATGACAATTACATCCTCTTGACAAATATAATTAAACTTTCAATAAAGTTATTCGATACATCAATGACGCAAATAATATTAAAACATGTCCATAAATCAACCTGTTTAAAAATTAAATTTGACCTTTAAAATATTTTTGTATTTGATTAAAAACGTGATGTATAAAACTTACAAATTTAAGTGTATTAAAATAAAACAAAATTTTAATTAATTAATAAAATACTGCCATAATATGACACTAATTAATATTATTTAAGATAAATACATTTTTGATTATGACTTTTTACTGAGGTATTTTTTTTTCTTTCATTTTTGGTAATTAATATGTATTTTTTTATTTCAAAACAATGGTAAATAATTATCATAAGTAATTCTAAGTGTATATGTGTATAAATAGATTATGGAATGTTATTTAATATTCATCACTGAAGTGCAGTTAATAAATATAACTAAAATTATTGGTTCCATTTTATGAACAATTGTTTTTAGTTTATAACAAGTATAAAAAACTTAAGAGTAATGGAGAAAAAATTACCTAAATTCCTTAAATATAATATAAATATATGACAGGCACTTGGATATTTTTAAATTCATCATAATCATTCATGCGTTTTAAGTTTTTATTCACTGAACTGAGATTGGCAAGTTTTGAAAGATGGATTATATTACATCAATATTATTCAGCTACACTTCGTACCAAATAAGAGCTCACCGATTCTGTGCACTTTTTTCCCTTCCACAGATCACCATCGGACAGAAACAGGTTCCCATCCAGTGCGCTCTTATTTGGTATGGAGTATAGTATATATAGTCCATTTGAGATTAACATATTGTTCATTGATTTTATTACCAAATACCAAGTAAAATACAAAGCTCTGTTGTACCATTATTTATATCACTTTGTTCATCACCACTTCCTTCAGAAGAGAACACCTTCCAAATGTTATGATTTTTTTTCTAATGAGATAGAATGTTGATTTAAGATGTTCTCCAGTTATGACCAAAAGTCCCAATTAAAAGTCAAATAATTATTTAAAAAAAATATAATTTAGAGATAGTATTAAGTAAGTACTATACTCTATTCAGAATAAGGATGCTTACGCGATCAGTAAAAAGTAGCTCACTACTGACGAATCACAGAGCTCCTGAATCTTGTAAGGATGGTTTGACCGAGACCGGCTACATGTACAAATTTGGGCATTCTTAAACTGAATATAGTATAAAAGCATTCATATAAATTATAAATATTAAATATAATTATAAAATGGGATGTAGTAATATACATATCCCGAAGTAGGGGTATGACTCAGGGTAACCATAACACTAAGCAAAACATTTTAATACTTATTACATCAGATTATAAATTTTAGTTTAATGAATTTATCAAGTACTTATTATTTTTATTTTAATAAAATAATAATTATAATAGGTAGTTTGTGCTAACTTTTTAATTTTAACATTACAAAAGGGTAGTTAAAAATCTTGGTGACAACATAGAAAGGCACAGCCTCAAAAAAGTTGAGAACCGCTGCATATTTATTGTAAAAAAAATCATTTTGAATTTAATAAAATCCATAGCAGCTTGAAACTTTTGAAAACCTTTAAAATCCGAAAGTATAGTTTTTTCTAAGCTTTGAAGACAGCTAAATTCTATTACCTCATTATTCAAAAAGTAAAATCAAAATGGTTTAGTCATACTCAAACTCATCTTATGTATTATACTGTTCATAACACTTCCGCTCACAATATTACTTTTCTTTTATATTATAATTTTTCTTATAGTATGGACTTTGTGAAATCACATTTTTCAGGTTTCTGTAATAAGTATAAATCATAATATTAAAGAATATTTTACTATGTACCTACTATCATAATGGCTACCTAAGTAATATGTATAATAATATAAAATGGTTAAATATGTTTACAATTTTTTACTTATTTCTTTTACATTTTGATGAAAACGAAACACCTAATTCTTGATAGTAATATTATGGTCAGTTTCATTTATACACTACTAGTTACAAGGCACCAATTTTAAATATTATTATATTGATTAAAACCTAATTAAAATGGGCATATTTTAATATTAACTAAAATATAAATATACTAATATACCTATATTTGAATGATGTAATCCTGAAAATAGACTACATACCTACCTACAACAAAATTAAAAAGAATTATTAAAATTGGTTAATAGTAAGTATAATAGCCTTATAGTTAATGTTTATGAATATTTAAAGTTCTATACATAAAACATAGGTGCCAAGTTAATGTAAAATAAATTGTTCCTATTCCTACTTAGAGTTTGGAAAACTTCATTATTTTACTCAACAATAATAATAACATAATATATTATTGTAGGTTCTTTTACATATAGTATATTTGTTTGCATCTATAATATACAATTTGCATTTTAGGTAATTTCAATAAGGCTTGGCACAAACGAGTAGAAGTAGAATCAACAGATAATGACATTTTTTTAAATGACTCGTTACTTCTGAAAAAAAAGAAACACAATGCCTTAAACAGTAGTAACAGTGATAATGAAGGTATAAACATTATTATTTATGTTTAAGTTTTATTTGATGTATTATATCATACCTAACTAGTTGTATTTGATTTAATTTAAAGATTCTGGTTACACTATTATACCCAATATACAAGGGGTTACAGTGTCAGGAACTTTCTCTGAAGAGTTATTGCAAACACCTTCAACAAATAATAGTGCTTCTTTGTCATCAGCAGTAGACTCTAATTTTTACAAAGAAAATAGTTAACAGATTTGCAACCTTTGGCATTGTTCAATTCAAATACTATAACATCTCTGATCCAAGGTACAGATGAATTTATTATTACCAACGACTAGTGAATTTTCAAATTCATCGATGACACGTGAATCTTCAAATCCAGTACCACAGGTAAATACAGTTGGGCTTCAATGCCCTTATCATAAAATGTACTTAACAAAATCGAATTATTATATGTATTACAGAATCTTGAATCTTTGTAATCTCAAAATTAACCCTTTCCGAATACTATTGAAAAATCTTATCCAACAATACAAAATTCATCTGAAGGTAAGTTTAATGTGAATCTGCCTAGTAAAAGTGATAAAAATGACCAAACATAGTGCATTTATACATAGTGTTATATGCAATTCACAAACTAATCATAGTTAAAATTAATTACTTTAAAAAAATTGTACTAAAAAATAGTTAATAAAATAAATGATGATACCGCACATACAACCATATAACTGTTCAAGTTTCTCTAACTATTAAATTACCCTTTAATAAATGTAATAATATGGATGGTGCACATCTATTTATTCTTATATCTGTATCATAATTCATAACTTATTATTCACAAAATCACGAAGATGATTTCATTTTGAAATTGGTGACTAATATTAGTCTTATTCACTATCTAATCTATGCATTAAAAACTTTTAAAGTGATTAGGATTGAAAAAAATAGTTAAATATTTACATATTTTTGTGTTTGAAGGAATTCAAATATTATTCAAACAAATTTATGAAAAAATTAATAACTAATTGAATGATGAACGATAGACTTTGTAATAAGATAGATACTTTAAAAGATTTTGTTAAAAGGTTCAACCAGTCAAATGGTACCAACATTTGGGTTTTCAAATGATACTGAAGATGTGTCGTTTATATCACAGTTTCCATTGTCATCTAAAGAAAGTGTTGTTGAGTGTGAAAAAGTGTTACAGATTGATTGTAATATAAAAGAGAAATTGGTAAGTTAATAGAATCATTTATTTATTTATTTATTAAATTCAATTTATTGAAATTGTTCTGAACAAGTTCTATTGACAGAAAAATATGTTTTGTTCAATTGGCGGTAACAATGGTAAGACACATCTTCGGCGTATTTTATCCAAAACATTTACTAACAAATTTGCTATTGACTGTTTTTGGACTGGAAGGGCATTTGAAAAAGATGTAACAAAATTAAAAATCAAAGATTTAGTGATTCTTAGTTCAATGAAGGGTATATTATGTAATAATAAATTGTATGTGTCACGAGGTTCTTACAAATGTAATTTTAAACTTTTTTTATTAGATATAATTAAAAATAAATATCAATATTCTGATTCTACATTTGAAGTAGAAGTACAAAGTTTGTTTAGAACTGCTAAACTCGATATGACAGGACTGAGTAAATTTTATAGCATTCCTACTTTAATAATTAGCTTAATACATTTAGTGAATACATACCGAATATATATATGGTAAATGTTAATCTATATATATAATAGTTAAGTAACAAATATAATGAGTCAACTTTTTATTTAGGTATTAAAAAAAAATGTATATTGTATATACTTGTTTTAATGTTAACAGTTCATAAACACATTAAACATAGAAAGGCTACTGAGTTCCATGAATTTTTGTTACACACAGGTGTTGTTGTCTTAAAATCAAATTTATTTAAAGAAAAATATAATCATTTTCTTCTCCTATTCGTATCTATTAGAATTTTATGTTCAAATGCAATTTGTAATGAATATAATGATTTGGCTTCAAAATTGATAAGAGAATTTTTTGAAAGTTATTCATCTATTTACAGACCTCAATTCATTAATTACAATGTGCACAGTTTAATTCATCTACCTTTTTTTGTTAGGTTATATGATCCACTGGACAATTTCAGTGCATTCAAGTACAACATTTACGTTCAAACTCTAAAGAAGTCAATAAAATGTTGTAAACATCCACTTTCTGAAATAAAAAATAAAATAATAGTACTTGAATGTGAAGAATTGAAAACTATTACAATTAATAAATGTATTTTAAAATATTTTAAAATAGATAAAAATCTTTCAAACTTTGAACTAACATTTTACGATCAAATTATTCTTAGATCTAACAATTTATATTTGCTGTAAAAATATTAAAAATAGTTTTTTTATTTTAGAAAATGATGATATAGTTATGAGAAAAAAAATGTATAAAAATAATAGGGTTGATGTGATTAAATTATCTGTTATAAAATTATTAAGTATAAGTGATTTATTTAAATTACCAGTTCCAAGTAAATTTGTAGGAGTTTTTTTTTATTAATACTCATGATGTATCTGATCCTTATGAAATAATTGTAAACAATATTAAGTTTAAGTGTTTTTTTTTTCAATTTGCTAATAATGAAGGAGTTATTATTTTATTATGTTATAATATTTAGATTAAAAAGTTTATAAAACAAATAAAAATAATGTCTTTAAATTATCTGTTGTAAAATTATTAAATATAAGTGATTTGTATAAATAACAAGTGCCAAGTAAACTTGCATAGGTATTTTGTTTGTTAATGTAATGTATCTAAACATTATAAAATTATTATAAATGATATAAAATTTGTTTGTTTATTCCATTTGTAAATAAAGAAGGAATAATTATTTTATTATACATTACCTAATAGTATATCTTATTGTATCAATTTATTAATACATCTTGAACCTATACATTTATTTGTTTTATTGTTATTTATTAGTATAGTATTGTACAACTTATTGATATTATATATTTTATTTTAATTCCATCTGATGGCAATAGTATAAAAATATAATACTGTTGAATATAATATAAATAATGTGAGTTATCTTCCACTTTTAACAGTTTCTGGTAAAGTAACAAAGTTCCCATGTGTAAGTTGTTTTTATTACTATTTTCAAACTTAATAAATAATTAATTATTTATATTATTTAAATTTATATATCCTAAAAATCCAGACATACGTCTAGAATGGCTTAACCAATGCGGTTTTAGTGAAGATGATGTGTTGAAGAGAAAAAAATGTTCCCTACATTTTGAGCCTATATGTTACAAGTCTGGAGATGAATCTAACAGTGTTAAAAAAATATTAAAACCTGGTTTTATTATGAAAATTTTTAAAAAGGACATACTATCATATTGAATGACTCTAAATGTACTCAATAAATCGCTCTTTATTTAATTTAATATTTGGTAATTAAAGTACTTTTTACATTAGGTACAACTAGTTGTATTACAGAATTACCAGATCCATCAACGACTATAATGCAAACACAGTTACCAGAATCAAGTAAAACAACCTTTTAGTGAATTAGTAGTCAGTTACTGAAGTATCAATATGACGCATCTACTTGATGAGATTGTCCATTTCATAAAATGGAAACCGTTTTTTCCCACTTAGTGAAATAATTAAAAATTTCATGAAGTTTATATCTTTTCACAAAATAGATACTAAAATTTCATATTGTGTAATTTTTCTCATCAAATGGCCATCCACTTGTTGAAACAAAATATAGTATAAAATTGCATGTTAATTGTAAATTATTACAAGAATTAAATTTATATTAGAAATAAGTGTTTGATAAAATATAAAATATGTGTTTATGTGTTTATGATATTGCGGTTGTCATTTTATTTTTACTTACAACAACAACCGGGAGATATTTATCTTATTTAATCTTATATGTCTAATCTGCTTTACGATCAGGCTTTTATAATTGTATGTCTGTAGATACCTATCATTCCGGTGTACACGTATTTCGTTTCAGTACATTGTACAATTCTGTGGTTACAACACGAATATTATATTATTATAGTTTATAACATATAATATCATTATATTAGTTTCAAGTGTATTTATAAAATGGATTTTGACACAAAAACTAGATTTATAAAATAAATTACTTGATATCTATTCTTTCTTCTATTTTTTTTAAATATGAAGTAAATGTATATTATATTTTGTTTCACCAAGAGGATGGTAATTTGATGAAAAAAATTACACAATATGAAATTTTAGTATCCATTTCGTGAAATCTACTTCATGACATTTTTAATTATTTCATTAAGTGGGAAACAAACGGTTTCCATTTCATGAACTGGATAACTTTTCATGAAATTGACAATTTCATCAAGTGGATGCAAAAAATATATTAAAGTTTTTAGAAGGTATTTTTAAACAAAAATATTTGATGGTGATAATCAGTCTGTAAATGTGCTATATATATCAGAAAGTAGATTGATTTCTAATTACATTTGAAAATAGTGTTACCTTTAATACAATACTTTCATTTTTACTATTTTAGTTACACCAATTATTAATCGTACAAGGACTGTAGGAGGTTATATTGGGGACATGCCATCTCCCAATTTTGCAACACCTAGAAAGGCCAAAATTAATTTTGGTAAGGAATCAGACAACTGTTAGAAGGTTAAGGAAGAAACATCATCGATGAAAGCGCTCTTTAAACATTTAAAAGAAAATAATATGATAAGTGATCAAACTCATGATGATATTTTGGTATTTAATACTCATATTATACTATATAGTTACATTAGTTGCTGCTTTAAAGTTGTTAAGTTGAGTATTAATATAACTTTAATTTATTAATTATTATTCAACATTTTTTATCTGTTGTTTTAATTATATGTAATTGTGATTTCTATTGAAGTCTTAGAACTCATGAATATATTTTGGTACTTAATACTTTTATTAGTTGATATTTGAAAGTTGTTGTAGTATAAATATAACACTGATATATAATTTAAAATTGTGTAACTTAGACTGTGTTGTTTCATTTAGTTATATGTAAATAATGTAATTATGAATTCTATTGATGTTTTAGATTCTACGCTCATGATGATATTTTGGTACCTAATACTTTTATTAGCTGATATTTTTAAAGTTGTTGGAATATAAATGTAACATTGATTGTATTGACCAATAGTTGTATTTTAACCTTTTTATTAATACTTTTATAACAATACGTTTGAATCGATAAAAGATACTCTTAATCAAAGTTTAAAATCAAAAATACCAAATATACACCAACAAATAGATTGTTTGCATTGACTTTGCAATTTTATTTAGCAAAAGCCTACAATTTTGTCAGAAAAACACTCAAAAACTTATTACTACACCCGGCTACAATAAGAAAATAGTTTTCTGTGGTAGATGGTGAATCTGGATTTATAATTGAAGCTATTTGAATGAAAGTGACTGAAACACAAGAACCAATAATTTACAATATCACTATAGATGAAATGGCTATAAGAACAATTTTATTCAATGGAAATTTCTATGGTAGTGTAGATTTAGGCATAGGCAGGATAAAAATGATTCAGATAATGTATAAAACGCAACCAATGCATTTCTTCTGGTATTTCTTGCAATTTGTATGAATGGGCACTGCAGGAAAGTTCCTATGGGTTATTTTGTAGTACACGAGTTAAACCGGAAATGAGAGAGCAAATTTATTCACCAAATGTTTTTCAATTACATTTGATGAGGCTCCAACATAGATATCTATGTGTAAGCTTTTGTAGCTAATCTTAGTTATTTTCTGAAAATGTTGAGGCTTAGTTTTACAATCCAGATTATCCAGTAGTTGAAAAAAAGAAAATTTTTATATTTTGGGATGAATGTCATATGTTGAAATTAGTAAGGAACACATTAGGTGACAAGAAAGTATTGGTTAAAAATAGAGATGTTATAACAACTCGTTGCCTGAATTAGATGATTTTATCATTGATGTTGTTAAATATACTGGAGGATTCATTGTAAGTAAAATTAAAAAAACAAAAATATATGAAGTATTTGTGAACCATTTTTAACTGACAATACTATTGGCAATGAGCTGCTGTTAAAATTTAAAACTAGAGGCAAATTAATTAACATATCATATTATGTACATAAAAGTATATTTAATAATGAAAACATTGAATGAAATAAGTTTAGATAACTCTGTGTTCAACTCTGATGAAATGAGACAACATATATATCATCAAGATCTTTTTGATAATCACCGATGCCAACTAATGAAATTAATTATTGAACTTAATGTATCTCTAAGGCTGAATGACATCGCTAAATTGCAATGGCAAGCAAGAATGTTTGATGTAATTTAACCAGTTATTTTTTTTTTAAATAAGTAATTATTTTAGAATCTAGATTATTATTATTTTTACTCACTGCTAAATGTTATTTGATGTATTTCGTGCAGGTCATACCTGTTTGTATAATGTGTACCTATTTATATGTTCATAATGTAATCAACCAAACAAAGATATAAAGAAAATCAACTATGCATTTCTACTAACTAAGTTTATTTATTTATGATGCAAGTATTCCAATCTCTAAATCTTCATCCGCGTTGTTTTAAAATGTACTACACCGTTGTAAACACTATAGTTTAAAACGTAGTTTTAAATAAATATTAAATACAATCATATAAATAATAAATGTATAAACAGTGTTCAAAAATTACTAAGGAAATGTACTTGATAGTAGATAATAGATAATGGAACAGTAGATTAACTGATAAAGCCAAAAAAGCGCAGTGGCTGCTATACGCCTTCATATGTTGGCTACGTACTCGTTTTACATGAGGACTGGTTACAGCTGGTATAGCGGTGGCTCTATAAATTGTATATTATGAATTATGACCTAAGAATATTAATATTTTAAACTTAACCAATGTTACTAATCTTACTCAGATTTATTGACGTTGTCCATCAAGATAGATAAGAGTACTGTTCTTATCTATATTGATGTTATCTGTTAATATCTTATCAGTTAGGAAGTTTATTAATTTTTTGGTTGACATTTTTGAGGACTATTCTGAAACAATTTTCTCACCAGTTATGTTGTAACATAATATATTTGCATTTTTGATCTTATACAGAAGCAATTTGGAACGTAAACACTCAATATTATACAACTGAAATGTATCAGTTTCGACGACGCATCCTGTCATGTTAAAATGTATCGACTCAGCTAGATACTGTTCTGACTAGGTAAGTAGGTGTCGATAAAGCAGAGTTTGAATTTAATAAAAATGGTTACCAGTATAAAGTTTGGACTGCATTCATTTTCGATTGAATTGCTTATTAAAATTATTAATATATAATAAGTCATAATGTTATATTTATTGATCAATAATATTATTATGACGTTTAATAATATAATCATTAAAATGTATCATAAATCATTTAATTACAATACATATATCATGATATATAGAACTGATAATGATACTATTAGGTATGTTCAATATCACATTTTGTTTATAGTTAGTATACCTAATTTATTACAATCAATTATTATAAGATTTAAAATCATGATTTGTTTGATATTGGTTGGTATATAATACAAAAACCTTCTACCAACACAAGTATTTAATTTTAAATGTATATAACATAATATATAATATTACATTTAAGGGTCAATGGAACAAAAGCTTGTGAAGTTGAAACAAAACCAGTGGAAACTAAATACCTACTCCAAATACAGCAGTGAGTTTGTTAGTTATTTATATTATGTTATTTTATTAAAAACATTTTAAGATACAGAATATTAATGAAGTGAAACATTTTGGAGATTCAAATTATCATACTTCAGTTTTTGTTCTATATGTTCAATACTTTTTGTAAAACTAAGACGAAAAAACTATTCAACTTAACATTAATTTATTCTTACTAATTTTATCAGTGAACTTATTCTTAAAATTTTAAAAAGTAATTGTCAACAAATATTTATATTGTTTGATGTATGTAATAAAAAATAACCAACTAATTAAAAAATAATTATATAATATATACATATATCAAAGAGCCCATGATTATATTCTGTGTGTTGTTGGTTACATTTACAAGTTATTGTTTATAAGATAGAATAACAATCACTATATATTGATGCAATAAGTATTTTGAAAAAAGTAGAACAATAGATAATGGAAGCCTAATAAATTATAAAGTAATGGGCTAATATGATTTGATTAATCATTAATAATTCATCTTTTTACTTAAATATATTGCAAATTAAGGCATTCACCACTTATTATGTCACAAAAATCAATGATTGAGTAGGATGGTAAAGTCATAAACTAGTTACCTTCAATAGTATACTTCATGGTAAAAAATACTATTATAATATAATAAATCAAATTCAATATTTAATTTATATAGGTAATAATCAAATTATCAAATAGTAATGATATTCTAGTGTACTATATGACATAATAAACTTATTAAAACTAATTATAATTGTTAGTAAAAAAATAAACAACAATTTATTCGTGACCTAAGTTGTTCAATTTCAAAAGGCAGTAAAAATAGTTGTGTTCCAACTCCCTAGGAATAACTTTCATGTTTGATTAATCTATAAAATATATGTCTTTAATAGTTATTTTTTTACTGGATTGACACATATGAATCTATTTATTAAAAAATTTAGTACTTTTAACATTGAAAACAGTTACAAAGAAGTTTTAAATTGTTGCTTAAATCCAGGAATACACAAGTTTGAAGAAATACAATTAACATAATTCATCCAAAATTGTTGCAATGTTAATAACTAAATACACAATAAGTATATTATATTAATTTAAACATATTTTATATTATAGAAACCAGTATATGCCTAGCAAATAAACATATTTATGGACAAACTATAGAGGATTATTTTAGGATTTAGAAAATTAATTCAAAATATTTAGACTCAAATATCAATGCCACTTGTACTAGAAACTGCAATAGATTCAAAATTATCCACAGAACATTGGAAAATATAGTAATAAGTTTAAATTATATATTTAACTTTGTTTTTAACCCAAACCTTTACAATTAATTATATTGTTGTTTGATTTTAAAATAGAGACATGTTTGTTGTGTGGGAGTGTGGTGTCTTTTTAAAAATGACCTTTAATGATTTTTAAATTTTTTCTAAGGCAAAAATATCTCCTGATGTGTATACTTCTGTAGAACCTGCTACAACGTCGATTATAAAGTTCAGCTCAACCGCAAAGTACACCATCTTATTATTATTATATTATTAATATTATACAATTATAATTGATAATGTAGTATCAACCATAACATAATGAATATGGAAATAGACATCATTGTTGCAGAATAACCATTATAAACACAACCACGTGAAATACCAATGTAAATATTTATTTGTTTATTTATATAACTCATACGGGCAGAAGGTCCAATTAAAATAAAATTGTTTATCTTATTATCCACAGCTAAGAGCTAAATTCACATAAATTTTAAATTCGTAAGAATTATTAAGAGGATCAATATTGTACAAATTAGCAATACTCTTTGAACAATTAATTGGTGCATTTGATACTAATTGAGTACATATTTGCTAAAGAGAATTAAGACAATCTAATATTTCTTAAATTAATTTTTAAAACTAATCATCTATAATAATTCAGGATATTAAATTAAATTATTAATTTATACAAGAAAAATAAATCTAATTTTTTCTATCTTATTTTTAAAGTATTTAAATTTAAGAAATGGCTCATAAGATGTGTTTGCTTCTCTATGATTATTACAATTAATAGAAACAAATTTTAAAAATTGGTGTTGGACAGTTTCTAGTTCTTTAATTAAACCTAACCGGTATGGTGCCCAAAGAGTTTTGTTATTGAAGACAATGATCAAACTAGTGCTCAGTATTATGATTTTAAGACAGTAATGTTTATAACATTTTTACAGTGGCATCTTTTAAAACATAACTGTTTTGATGTTTTATTAGTTATTTTAGAAATATGAGTATTAAAAATTAAGTTATATTTAAAAATGATTTTGTTCTGAATACTTAATAGTTTGAAATTAGAAGTTTGGTATTGAAAAATGATAGGTTTCTAATTCGTTAGAACGAAATAAAATTGTATTTATATATGTTTAAGGTAATTTCACCAACCAACCGTAGTGTTTATATCTATCTGTAGTAAATATGCATCAACTATGGATTTCATAAAACCAATCAATTTACAATCATCAGCAAACAAAAACAATTTAGAAAACTGTAGACAAGCATTTAAATCATTTATGAATATATTATAAAGAAGTGGTGACGCCATAGATATATGTATACAACAAATATATATCCGTCTCCTAATTATCATCAAAGTTGGCCGCCATGTTGACTGATTTATAAGTGGCGTCCGATTTTAACATTGGTCACAACTGTATAAAGACGGCTATTTAGTTGTTATAAATATCTATGGGTGACACATTTTAGGTCATTATGAAATAAAGTGATTACATTACTATTAGTGCAGTGATTTTTACGCCATGTTGACTATCGCAAAGAATATTTTTGAATAAAGGACTAATTTTTTTAGATATTAAATCTTCAAACGTTTTGGGCAGGATGGAAGTAATTGGTTCAGCCCTATAATTTTTTGTATCAGATAAATTACCTTTTTTGGGATTGGCCTAACTTTTAAAGTCTTCCAAAAATTTGGATAGGAACCCGATATAATTGTTAAATTAAAAATATATTGGATATGTATAACTATATAATTAATACAGGGTTTTAAGAAATTAACTTATGAACACTCTGGACATATTTCTATTGCTTTTAAGTTTAATAAGAACATTATATAAATTGTTTAACGGTATATAAATATTATTAATATTAATTAGGTTATTGGGATAAAAGGTACAGCCATTTACTTGTAATTTAGATTTTACGTACACACCGAATGGTGGTTAAATTTTAAACTATATCATAATATTATCTAGTCCGTTGCTTAAAATTAAAACCACCATGCGCGCTAGTAAAAATTAATGTCCCATAACGTTTACACATAATAAATGTATAATTCCTATTATTTATATATATTTTAATTTTAATAATATTAACTATAAATTGCTTACTAATAACATTATATAAGGTAGTATCAGAAATTCCAATTTAAAATTTCAATAATTTACAAATGTGCAATTTTATATTATTCTTTTTTTTTTTAGATTTGGTACCTACATAGGTACATTATTAAACCGAAAATAAACATTATGGATGTGGAACCACATACAAGGAAGGCATTACTTACTGTAAAAGAAGAACCAGATGTAAAAGAAATATTTGTTAAGCGAGTTAAACGCAGAGGGCGCCCAAAACTAGTGCTTCAACAAACACCATTCTGCCCTCCGTTTATGGTCAGATGCGATAACGATCGACCACATTTCAATTACCGTACAATATGGGCATGTAGAATTTGTACCAAAATATTATTGAGTAAAGCTTCCGCTATAAGCCACGCAGCTATATGTAAGCTAGCCATTACAAAAGAAGAAGATATTCCAATTGCAGATTTGAAGTAAGATTAAGTGGAAATTTCTGTTAATTATTTACAATTACAATTTTACAAATTTTTCAAATAACTACCTAACATCATATTTTTTTAGTTATATGGAAAAAAACATGTGTTATCCGTGCAAGTATTGTGATAAAAAAATGCGGAGAAAAGTGATCTGGCTAAAGCATTTGAATGAACATGAGACACCAGATTACGATGAAAATAATTGGGGTGTTGATATACTGATAGAAAATTTTAAAAGGCCAAACAAGGGAGTCTCAATACAAATGAAACAGGAACCTGAATTTAATCCTTCCAATTTATAAGTAACTGATTAGCCACCTTTATTGAATACACCATAAATCATAATTCAATTTTTAAATTTGATTACCTACTACAAAAGGATTATTATATAAAAGTAAAAATATCTACCCTTAAAGTAAATTTGTCTTATTGAGACCTCATATTTTTTAAAATATAATTTAATTTTAGAATACATTTAGTTTTCATAACTTTAACAAAAAGAATGTTGCATTTAATAAAAAAAAAAGGTGGGTAAGTGTAACGGTTTTGGAAGTTTGTCCAGCTTCCCTTCGCTCCTCGGTAGGATAGTATTACAGTATTAGATTTGAATGCAATGATTGCATTCGATAAAAACGATTCTAAGTGAACATCTATTATGCATTTATAGTTTTACAAGTTTTTTTAAATTGTATTCGTTTCTATGGTGATAAACAAAGCATTAATAATTAACATCAATATTTTAGTGGTTTTTTTTGTTATTTTGGGTGGTTTTTCCATTGACGTTAAATAACTAATGAGAAATTTGAAAAAAGACTTCTCAAAAATACCAACTAGATTCATTTCTCTATCAGAAGAAATGCTGATCTCAAAAATCAAAGCTTTTTTATTATCCAAAATGTTGCTGAAAAAAACACTCATTTTAGTAAAATTAAAACTTTCTCTGGCTCCGCTCAGAATCTAAAATTTAATTATAAAATATAATAAATATAATCTTACTCTAGTTAATATATTTTAGATTTTAAACGGAGTGATGAATGTATTGATTTTTTGATGATGAGTATTTTTTTTATTTATACACTTTTAGTAGAAAAAAGTTTTGATTTTAAACTTTAGCCTTTTTGCTAGTAGAAAAGTGAATCTAGTTAGAACTAAGGGAGGGGAAGGGGGGTAAAAAGTAAAAATGTATAGTAATTTTGAAAAAGGAGAAAACAAAAATAAATTAGGAAAAACTGGAGAACAAAATTCTAAACAATATACATACACAATTTTACCGTATAGACATTTAATTTCACATTTTGACGAAATTGTATATTTAAAAAAGGTACCTACTATTCAAATTAATGTTACATTAAACAATTTGAACATATAAAAAAATCATAAATAATAAACTACAAACCTTAACTGAAAGTTTTTTTACAATCAAAATTCTTCTAAAAATCTGATTTATTTATTGGCTAATTTGAATTTTTAAAACAAATTTAAATCAAATTAAATTTTTTATTTTCAGTATTAAAAAGTAAAATAAAAATGCTCAATACGTGTAGTGCAATAAACAAAAAATTATCTAAAAATATTGATTAGAATCATGACTTAAGATAGTATGGTTAGTTTGTCCCTCACAGTTTTTAGCAAATTCCACTGAAGTATACTGATTTTTTCACCTTTAAATATACATACTTAAATATTTTATGGAATGCCTCTAATGCTATGTTAATGTTATGCATAACTTTATGTCTGTAACATGCAGCCTATAACTGTTTTTCGATGTACATAATGACACTAACAAAATATACCTTAAAAATATGTTAAGTTGGTTCCTCTTCTAATTTTCCTAGAAATAAGTTTAAAAGTTTTTCAAACTGCGTTACATTGGGTTCCTCCAGTAAAACACGTAAAGTTTTATAAATATAAGTTTGGCCGTTTGTGTTCTGGCAATCTTCTTTAAATTCTTTCTCCAGTTATTATCAATATACCATTTACATAATACATGGAATTTTGGAGTAGGGAACATAGTCTTGGTCCATGCATTTCAAAATGCTAGAGCGTCATAATTTATAACTCATAAATACACTGGGTTCAAGATAACCAACCACCTCCTAAATTTTGGAAAAAAAAAACAGTTATGTGGATTTCTTCAATTTTTGTACTTAAACAAAAAGCAGCGGGATATCCTTTGTTACATTCATCAATTACTTCAATTGTTGTTCGGTTAAAATTATATTGTATTATATATTTTACTATAAATAATGACATTTTCAAAATATTTAGATTAATGTTAATCTAAGTATTACTTAAATATTGTTTATACAATGAAGTGATTGAGCAATATTCCATAAAATATACTTGGTAACATAAGCTGACAGGCCTGTCTTCACTAAGAAACGTTTTTCATACAAAATGAATACACTGATACATCATTAAATTAAAATTTAACATATCCATGACAGTGACCCACTCAACCTATTGTACAGCAAAGTGGACTCCACTTGCCCACCCTTTTTAATTTATGTTACTCCAAAAATGTTATTTTTTGTAACCATAATGAATATTTCGTAAACTATTGTTGCATGAATCATGTATGATAATAAAATGAACAGTATAAAAGTACCTCATAATAATTATTATATAAAATAACTTGAAGATTATTACTGCTATTTTAAGAAGACGCCATTATTTTATAAAATGTAATTTAACTAATATATTTCAAAATGTAGACCTTTATTTTATTATATTTTCCCCTTGAATATTAGTTTTGGTTTTAGTGTTTAAAAATTTAATTGTTTTATTAAATTTAATAATAAGATTTAGGTAATATTTTATAAAATTATGTTCATGTATTTTTTTAAATGTTAGTTACTACTTACTATTAAAAGGTGGATGATTGTATATTTTTACTTAAACAATTAAAGTTGCAGAGTAGAAAAGAAATTTATTTTGTAAACTTAAAAATAAAAATGTAAAATATTTTAATATTATGAACTATTTTCCTAGACAATGATATTTGTTTTTGTATAATTCATATTATTTGATAGTTTAGTATATATTTTGATATAATGGTTATTTAAAAAAAAATAAAAAATATTTTAACATTTTTTAGAACATATAAATTAAACTTTTTTAGTGCATTATAGTTTGCCTTTTAGTTTTTATATTTATCACTTAAGTATTAACAACATGATGCAACTATTAAATAATGTTATTAAAAAACATTTAACACCATTAACAATTGAATGTTTTGCTTTACATTTAAGGAGAGTAATTTCACGGATTTTTTTTATTTAATATTATGAGAACAGGACTGTATTTTTTTTTCATTGGTTGGGGTTTACAACCAAGTATATGCCTCTTCAGGTCTTAATCCAGGGTTGTATATTATATACTAAGTATACAATAATTCTCATTAAAAGATTTCAGTATTTCACAAATATAAAAGAAACGGAAAAAATATTTCCTCAATAACGTGCAGGTGAAAATTTTTCAAATTTGTTAATGTTATTAGTAGGGCTCGGAAGTTGTAGGAGCTAAAAAAGGTAAAATATGCATGCAAATATGCACGAAAAAATGTTAAATATGCAAAAATATTATTCTGAATTCCAAAAATTAAATACATCAGATGTTGTTTACAAATTAATTATATACATAAAAATTATTTATAACTAAAAAAAAAGTATAACTGGTTGGCATTTTGACATCTTATTGAGCTGAAAATTAAATTAATATTATTTTTTCAGTATTTTTTAAATTGCGAAAAAAATACATGTTTTCTAATACCTGTTAAGTTATTGCATTGAACCACCAATACTTTCTTAAGATTTTCTATTTCAAATGAACGACGATTATTCGATAGAAGATTTTTATATCGAGAAAACGATCTTTCAACGTCAGTTGAAGTCATCGGAGCATATTTATAAAATTTTAAGTCATAGGTATGGGTACTAGCGTGATAGACTAAATGCGTATCACATCATTGTTATTAACTCCGTAATTGACTATGGCGATAACAATAAATACCTTCGTTGGTAGTTTTGGGTTTTATATTCAATATTAGTTGAAATATACAGGTTAAGAAAGAAAAAAATCAATTTTTTTTGAAAAATATGAAATATGCATAATATGTGTATAAAATCAATGAAATATGCACTTTTTAGCTAATATTGGCAAAATATGCAAAATATGCTTTTTCAATTTTCAATTTTTTAACTCGCATTTGTATATTTCAAATTTCTAGCTATAAAGATATATATAGATCTGCTATAAATTGAGATCATACAGAACAATATGCAATTCCAACAAATTCCGAGCTCTAGTTATTAGAATCTTATTCATATGTAATACTGTGATAGGGCTTGTATATAAATAATTACAGGTATATGTACGTATAAAAAAAATAAATGTATTGTAATTTGGCTGTATTCCGGAATGCATATAAAATATCTGCCCTAGCCTTAAAACTTTAAGCACATTTGTTTCTTAATTCTTAATATTCTGACTATGCTACAAGGCGAGAGGGAACTCTGAGAATGCTTTAGGACCACTGTCCAGTAGCTTGAGCTGGGGGTCGCAAAAGTTTTGTATTGCGACCCTAGATATTTCTGAAATATTACAATTATAATTGAAAAGTTTTTCTTTATAATTAGTAATTACTTGGTTTCAGTTAAAAGTTTTTACGATGAACTCAGAATTTGAGAACCCATGACAGTATTTTACGTATTTGGATTTAATATCATAACCAGCATATTATTGTTTATTCTTAGTGGTTCTCAATAATATTATGAAATTATTTAATTTGTTTGTATTTTATATTTATGTTGTTTTTATTTTTTATTTATTTTATTTATGGCTAAGATTAGAAGATATGATCGTTACTAACAGTTCGTGTCATATTATATAATATTTATGTCTTGTTTACGAATTATTTATAAAATAAATAGTTTATTGTCTACAATAATTCTACTCTCTTCATTACTCATTAGTCATTATAATATCCTACCATGGTATTTTCTTAATGCGTATGTATAACGTGAATTTTATATTTTTACTAGCTGACACGGCAATGTGTTGTTATTGTTAGATTTTTGTGACGACGCGCGTGTTCTTATCGTTTCATACTCTCTTCTTCAGTCTCTTACCATTATTCCTTACAGTGGCGGATTTAGCGTCAGGCAAAGTAGGCAGTTGCCTAGGGTGGCAAATTTTTAGGGGCGGCAATTTTTGGCCAATATTTTATTGAGAATACTCTACGTTTCTTTTTGATTTTCTAATGTACGGTGATTACTCTGAAGGATGGAAAAAAAATGTTTAATATTTAAGTATAATAATATTCTTGTTAATATAATTTCTTCTTTATTTTATAATACATTGACACGGCTACGACGGTGTGTGGTTGAGTGACACCGCGGAGGAGCCGGTCTCGTTTTCTTTTTTTTTTTGTGACGTACGTCGGGTTGAGTTTCTCAAAAAGAGAAAGAACACAAAAAAAGAACTAAACGCCTCGTCGTATGGATGGTTCACTTTTATTCCTTGGAACGCACAATGAGGTATTTTACAATAAAAGAAAAACGACGAACAAAAAAGAAAAACCAGGAAAACTGATGGTGTTGGTTGTTGTCATTGTGGGCGTTGAAACGAAAGAGAGCGAGGCGACGGCGGCCGGTACTCGTTTTGCCCGACTTGTCTTCCCGTCCCGCCTTGTGCCTTTGCGGCGCGGTGGGAGAGTCGACCTAGTCGCGACGTCGTATACGGTGGTGGTGGTTGACAAAAGTGTAGACTAGGTCGTGGCGGTGCCTGTACTTTGTACTGGTCGCCGCTACGTACCGTATCATACACCCCCGCCAAACCGCCACACGGGGTACACTTGTACCGGTGTCTGCCGCCCTTCGGGTGTGCTGCGGCTTGCGCTACCTCTTGCCGGGGCTTGAGGTAGGCTGGCCCTACCCGTGTAATGTTACGGTCTGTCGGGGGACCCGACCGGAGTGAAGAACGACTTGTCGTACTGCACCTCCGGCAGTTCATCCAGCGATAGACCTGGTGCGGCCAGCCACGCGTCCACGGCGGTCGACTCCACGGTGGACGCTTGGTCTTGCTGCACCTGGCTGGTGGACGCTCTCAGCTCCTTGGGGCTGTGTCCCTCGGCCACCGGTGCGTCCACCTCCATCGCTGTTGGTTGTGTGGGTTGGGTCGGTGGTGTGCTGGCGGCCCCCGGTTCGGAGACTGGCGCAGGTAGCTTGGCGAGCCGTTGTTGTTGGCTCGCGTTGCGTTCCCTCGCCTGTCTCTTCTCCTTCAGATTTTGGAACTTGCGTTTGTTCCTCGCCTGCTGCGCCTCCGTCCTTCCCTTCACTACCGGTGTCGGAGTTACCCTTGCCGGCCCGGGTGCCGGTGATGGCTCCCTGGGGGGCAAGGGTGCGGGTGCCCTTGCTGGTTGTGCTCGCTGTTGGCGTGGCGGTCTGGACTGCGAGCTGTTCCGGCTGCTGGACGGTAGTGCTGACGGTTGTGGTCGTAGTCTCCGCTCGATGTCTGTCGTCCTGTCCGTCCAACCCCGGTTGTAAATTGCCGCCCTCACAGGATCCTGCAGTAGGTGGCGGGTTGTTATCCTGGCGACCTGGGCGGCTGTGTGTGGTTGGTCGTGGTCGTTGGGCACCAATCCCAGACGTGCGATCAGCTCAGCCACCTGCTGCCACTTGTCGCTTTGTCGTTGACCGCCGCTCATGTTATCTGAAAACGGCGGGGTACAGAATATTCTATAATATCTCTATACGGTCGGTGCGCGTTTTAAGCATGACACATGTATTTTCCGTGGCGGTTGCTGGTCGGTTAGGAAAACTCCCTTTCCGACTTGCTTCGCCAGCCTTACCGGGCCCCACCATTTTGGCGCGAATCCGGCATGAAAATCTTTATGCGCTTTCGATAGATGGTGTGCTTTGTAGTAAACTACGTCGCCCTTGCTGAACCTTACCGGTTTTCCGGTGTTCACGCTCGGTTTTACCACTACCTTTTTGCCTAAAATACGTGTTTCCCGCAATACCCTCTCTTCCTGCGATTTTTCGATGTTAACCGGTGTTGGTTTAGACAGCGCCCAATCTCCTGGTCTCTTGCATTCCCTGCCGAGGACAAGGACCGCGGGTGGGTAGCCTGTCTGTTCGTTACACCTGTTCCGTATCGAAAATAGAATTGCGGGTAGTTTTGTGTCCCAAGATTTATGTTTGCCGTCGACAAGCCGTGCGCGCAAACCTTTTTTTAAATCTTGATTTCGGCGTTCCACTGGGTTGGCTCTCGGATGGTATATCGGAGTTGTCCAACCCTGTGCTCCCCATCGTTCTAACGCGTTTAGCATTTCGTTTGACACGAATTGTGGGCCGTTATCGCTGAGACACACGCGGGGGTAACCGAAACGGGAAAAGAACTCACGTTCTAACGTTTCGATTATTGTTTTAGAGGTCGCTGTTCCTAAGGGGTAAGCCTCGGTCCACCTACTAAAACAGTCGGTTGCTACCAGTATGTACGATTTTCCCTTACCGGAGCGGGGGTATGGGCCCATAAGATCGACACTGATAACTTCCCATGGTTGGCGGGGGGTTCTTGGTTGCATTGGGTCATTAGGACGCGAGTTAAGTGGTTTCGTACACGCGCATACGTGGCACGCACCGACATATAACCTCACGTCGTTCTTTTGACCTTTCCAATAATACCGTTGTCGAACCGCCCGGTACGTCTCTTTCCAACCTGGGTGGTTGGATAGGGCGTGATCGTGACACCTCCAAATTACGTGTTGTATTTTGGTTCTTGGTATCACGACGGTTGTGTGGGGGCCTACGGTTACGCGTAAGAGGCCGTCGGTGAAAACATATTTGTCGGTTTCCGATATTGCGCTCCTAGTGTTCCGCGTTGGTCCGTCCCCCCTGTGACCGGCGATTACGTCGCGAATTGTAGCGTCTTCGGACGACTGCCACTTTCTGAGCGTTGTCGCGGTGAGGGGTGTGTCGTCACTATCATGGTTTTCCACCATAGTGAAGATACGTTCGGACTCGAGGTCAATGTTGGTTGTCGGCGTTATCGGGGCCCCTACCAATTTTTCCTCAAGTCGTTCTTCGTCTACGGGTGAGCCCGGTGCCGGGTCGCGTGATAACAAGTCGGGTGCTTCGTTTTGTATTCCCGGGACGTGCACCGTACTGAAATCTAAATTAGCTAGTTGAAGTGACCAACGTGTTAATTTTGAATTTTTGTCCTTAGCCCTGTGTAACCATGTTAGTGCCGAGTTGTCGGTTAGGAGTTCGAAACGTCGGGTTTCCAGGTATGGACGGAATTTGTCAGTCGCCCAGATTATCGCTAGGCACTCGCGTTCGACCGCGGCGTACCTTGCTTGCGTTTCGCTAAACTTTTTGCTTGCGTAGGACACTATGCGTCTTTCCTCCGGTCTGTCACCCCGTTGGAAAAGTACCGCACCGGCTCCTATTTCGCTTGCATCGGTTTGCAGACAAAACGGTTTGTAATAATCGGGTGGTGACAATTTCGGTGATGTGACTAGCGCGTTTTTTATTGATTTGAACGCGTGTTGTTCTACATCTGTTCACTTCCACCGTACCCCCTGTTTCAATAAATTAGTGAGAGGTGCTATGGTATCCGCGTAATTGTCTACGAATTGGTTGTACCAGTTGCATACGCCCAAAACTTTACGCACGTCTCTAACCTTTTTTGGAACTGGAAAATTGTCGATACATACTAATTTTTCGGGTTGTTTTTGTATGCCCTCTACAATGTGCCCCAAAAATGAAATTTCGCGTAAACCGATTTTACATTTTTTTGTGTTGCACGTTAGTCCGAATCTCTTGAGCCGTTCGAGAACTTTGTCTAGGTGGGCCTGGTGTTCGTACTCGTCCCGTGAAAATACTACAATATCATCTAGGTATACTTGTACAAAATCATCCTGGTAACCTCTCATGACCTCGTTCATGAGTCTCACGAAAGTCATTGGACTATTTTTTAGACCGAAGGGGAGGACTCTGAACTGAAACAGCCCTCTGCGTGTTCGGAAAGCCGTGTATTTTCGCGCATTTTCATGTAATGGCACTTGCCAGTACCCCGACCTTAGGTCAAAAATGCTGAAAATTTTCGCGCCCCGCATTTGCCTAATCATTTTGTTGAGATCTGGCATAGGGTACGCGTCGGATTCCGTCACGTCGTTGAGCCGCCTGTACTCTGTAGTCGACACAGAGACGAAATGTTCCGTCTTTTTTCTTTGCTAATCATAGGCGCAACTAGAGCTTATATTTTGGGGGGGCTAAAAGTACCAAGACAACACAGACCCGCGGGGGCTACGCCCCCACACCCCCGTATTCACCATAATTTACGTTAATAATACATATAGGTGTACAAATTCGACTCTAGTTTTATTTTTATTTTAATACAAATTTTCTGTCTTTAATACAATACATATCTAAAACGTCTTCATTATTCAATGAGTTAACAATATCTCTCTCAATATTCAGAACTGCCAAATTAGAGAAACGGTCTTGAAGCATACTGGTTCGTAACCAATTTTTGATACGCCTCATGGAAGAAAACGATCGTTCGCAAGTGGCTGAGCTTATTGGAATACTTATTGTGACTAGCGTCTTGCCCAGTTGATACATTTACAAATCCCAAAAAGCGTTCAAAAACTTGAAATTTAACTGAATATCTCACACAAATTGAAAGCTGCTCTTCTTTAAAACATCTATGTTTAAAAAAAATATGAACATTGATAAATTATATAAAGTTTTCAAGAAGTACCTGTTACATAGAGTTGTTAGTAGGTAATTATTAGCATACCTTGCTTCATCACACATTATTGCAAAAAAACCCGTTTCCGTTATCTGTTTAAATATTTCTTTGTTTACTAAGTTTGCACAGATGTCAATTATATCTTCTTGAATTTGCCAACTAGTTAAGTTTATTTTTCTCTCATGTATTTCGTTGAAACTTGGAAGGTGTTTGGCAAATAGTTCACACATTTCTTTAAAATTTCCTAAAGAAGTAGGTTACATAAATAAATTGAGATATTATAAAATTTTTATTTTAACTAAGTAATATTTTCAAGTAATTTAATTTAAAAGTGAGAAGTATTCAAATGTATAACCTTTATTTGTTGATTTAAATGATTCTTCGTGACCTCTAAATGCAATTCCTTGTTTGCTCAGGTATAAAACTATATCTATTAACTGAGATACATATTTTCTATTTTTTTCTATTAAAACTTTATTGGCTGTACACATTTTTGATAAAACAGACCCTGACTTTTTACTGAATACATATTCAGACAATCTTACAGTACTTTGTACATGTATTTTAGTACCAGCATGAGA
Source organism: Nasonovia ribisnigri (assembly GCA_027563435.1). Taxonomy (NCBI): domain Eukaryota; kingdom Metazoa; phylum Arthropoda; class Insecta; order Hemiptera; family Aphididae; genus Nasonovia; species Nasonovia ribisnigri. The sequence goes on along the minus strand of JANEHU010005193.1, from coordinate 29,471 downwards.
CGCTAATTTTGAAGATATCTGTAAATTGTTTTAATTAAAAAAATAAAATGATTGTAATAGATGTCACATATGACATATCTAATTACTGAGTAATAGGTATAAGATTATGAATTAGAAGAACTTGCTTTTTTCCAATTATTAAACCCAGTTTTGATAAATGTATCTTCAGTATAACCAAAATTGTTTGCAAACATGCGGCAAGCATAACAAAATACAGCATTTTTCTTGATACTATACTCTAACCACTCAAAATTAGCATAATAAGAAGATGAAAATGCGCGATTTTGTGAACCAAATTTTGATTTTGGATATTCCTAAGCAAAGCAAAAGCCATAATAAACGATATTAAAATTCAATATACTTATGAAAAATTCAAATATGATAATTAGTCATTAGTCATTACTCATTGCAGCACTGTTATAATTTTTAAATTAATAAATAATAGTTATAAGCAATTGTACCTAATGTTTGTACTAACTACTAAGTACCAAATGTAATTTAATATTTACCTTTTGTATTGGTCTATTTGGTCCAGATACTAAATCACCTAGATCATCATTAAATGTGTCTCCGGAATAAGCTACATTGTTGTGAATATCAGCACTAGAATTATCTGCAGTCTCCGAAATTAAAATAATGTCGTTAAAAGCACTTGATGTTGTAGGATTATCAATATTTTGATCATTTTCTGGTGTACTTGTCGCCGTTGTCGGAGTGTTAGATTTAGACTTATTGAATTTGAAAATGTTAAAAATGTCACGTTTTTCCATATTAAATAAATAGAATAAAAAGTAAAAAAAAATATTTATTTATAATAAGCGTTAAAATAATAAGAATTCACACTTTTAAAAGATTCACGTCCCACGAGGTTGTTAATGAATAAAATATAATACGATTGATTTCTGATAAAATAAAATATATAATACGGGCAACAGGCTACGGGCGTCGGTCACCGTGTTCACGTGTGGTAAAACTGTACATTGTACAAGTGTACAACAATATAATGGTTCATGAGATACTCAAATGTTAGCAGCTGATAGAGCTGTTGACGAAAATACAAAGTCATGTGGAAAAACCCTGTTATACACTTTTTATAGTTACACTGAATAACAAATAATTTTCAAACTTAATAATTATTTTGTTTAAATATTGAGATTATAGATATAGATGATAAAATTTAATACATTTTATCACAAAAATTACAAAATCCTGAGATTCAAAATTTTTTTTATCAGAGGGGCTATGAAAATATTTAGGGGGGCTTAGCCCCCCCAAGCCCCCACCTAGTTGCGCCTATGTTGCTAATACTACTGGTGCGGCCCACGGTGAGGTACTTGGTTCTATGAGCCCCTGGGTTTCCATATCGCGCACCATATCGTCGATAGCGGTTTGTTTTTGCTGTGGGTACGGGTATGGTTTGAGCGCGATTGGAGATGGGTCTTTTAGCAAAATTTCGTGTTCAATTAATTTGGTACGGCCTACTTTGTCACTGAACACTCCCGCGTATTTATTAAATATCTTGGTTAGTTTCGAGCGCGTTTCGGTGTCGTTACCAAATTCTAATTGTGATAAGTCTGGGCTAGTGGCGGGTGGTTGTGAGTTCCCTTTCCAGCATGCTGACGTACGAATTTGCCTACCCATGTGTATTGTGCACGCGGCGTAATCCCAAGAGACTTCATTGTTGACCAGAAAGTCGTGTCCTAGTAACGCGTCGCAATACAAATTGTCTAGAACTGTTGCTTCGAATTTTATATCGAGTGCCCCTATTCTAGCTTCGAATGAGGTGGTGCCACTGGTTGTCGCAGTGTGACCGTCCGCCATTCGGACTGTGTTTGTTGGTCCGTGGGGAGGTGTTTTGCCGTATTTATGGGCTACTGTCGGGTTTACGTATGATTTTTGTGCCTGCGAATCTAATAGGGCTGTTACGAAGCCTGACGGAAATTCGAGTTCGACCGCGGGGGTCGGAATTTTGTCCGGGCGTGTTCGCGTACCGTTATTAGTCGTATTGCAGTCTGTCGAACGGGGCAACTGGTTCTGAACCGCGACGGAAACTGTTTGGTCGTCGGCGTTTACCGCCAAGACCATATTGTCCCTATCGGTTGCCTCTGTGCTTGGCTGTTGCTCTACGTGCGCAGACTGACCTATTGCGGGGATAAGCGCGGTGTGTATGCTCGTTTCCCCGTCACCTGTGCTGGTGAACACCGGTGTCTCTGTTGCCTTTGTCCCTACACCTGTGGCTGCCCCATGAGCCGACTGTTGTTGATCACACGTGTCACCGGTGAGGTGAGTGTGATCGGTGGTGGGGTGGTGTAGGTTGGGGGTCTGTGAACGGGTGTCGATAGGTGGTGACACGGTAAAAATTTTCGTAGTCGGTTGTTCAATGTGTTGAACTTCCGTACTGCGCGCTTTTCGATAGCGTTTATTTTTCCCGTGTGTACTACCGAATTTTGGTGATGATGAGTGGGGGGTTGGTATTGAGTCGATGAGGGGGACTAGTCCTCGTCGACTCCCCCGTCGTTTCCCGGCCTGGTCGGTCGGTGTGGGCATTTGTTGTTCCAATGGAGTTCCCCACAATATCTGCACGGCCCCGGTGGCTGGTCATCGGATGATTTGCCAAAATATTTTTTTTTTACCGGGGGGGCTGTTTGTGGGGTATCCGTACCCTTTTTGGGCTTTGGTGTCCATTGTTTGGGGGTCGGGTCGGTGGTGTCCGTTGCCGGATCCAAAACGCCTGCGATGCGTCGCAGTTCGCTGAACGTTTGCGGCCGGTGCAGACGGATGTGCGTACGGAAAGTGTCGCGCGTTAGTCCGGCGATAATACCTACCAATTCCGATTCGGATAGGCCGGTGTTTACGCGGCGCGCTAGCTGGTTTTTACTCAGCACAAATTCCGTTAGCTTTTGTGTGGGCTTTTGTCGTGTTGACACTATGTCGGCTCGCAGCCGGGATTGAATTTCGGAATTATTGAAATTTTCGAAAAATTCCACCCTAAATTCTTCCCAGGATAGGTCTAGTACCTTGATAGTTGTGTACCATGTACCTGCCGCTCCTTTCAGCTGCGGTTCGACCACCCTACACCAACCCGCGGGGTGGATACGTGCTTGCGCAAGTATCGATTCGGTATTATCTATATACCTGACGGGGTCTTCGGTCCTTGATCCGGAGAACTCGGGTAGCGATGACCTTGCTGTGCGCAGTGGCGTGGCGAAGGGTAATTTCAGAGGCAATTGCCTCTGAGATTTTTCAAGTTTTGGGGGGGTGGGTGTCGCGAGATGCGAATAGATGCACTACCTACTCAGCACCCGCCAATTTGTTATTATATACATTTATAATATTATACATCAACAATAATAGTTGATAGTTATATTATAACAATACGTCGATGGTCTAATACATCCATTATCGGTCTTTGCAATCTGCGGGCTGTGGCGAGCAACGCTACTACGCTAGTAAGACGTCAGTGGGGGTTGTGGCAAACGGTGAGAATCGTATTTGTGGAAAACCCACAAAGTTGATTATATATATTATTTATAGACCATGTTATCATAGATGTATAATGATGTTTATACCTTTGTATAAATATATCATATTGTATGTGTAAATGTGTAATGATTTATGTGCAAGTGTGAAGTGATTCTTATTTTTAAGTTCATGCTTAGTGCTGACAACAGTGAACAGTGACACAGCAAAATCTATTGTTAAATATAATGTCTGATATGGTTCGTTCAAAAATATTACAAGATGTAAAAAAATCAGGACAATTTTCTGTTATAATTGACACTACAACTGACATCTCAAATGTAGAACAGTATACATTTATTATTTGATTTGTCGACGAAGAAGGTAAAGTGCAAGAAAGACTGATAGCTTTAGCTGCTGCACCCGATGCAACCGGATTAGGTATGTTTAATGTATTTTGCAATATAACGGATAAATACCAAATAAACTGGAAAAAAGAGCTTATAGGTCAGGCATACGATGGAGCCAACTCCATGCAAGGTCAATACTCAGGCTTAAGAACAAGAATTCAAAATGAAAATTCTCGAGCTCTCTATGTATGGTGTTCAGCTCATTTATTAAACTTGGTCGTAGTAGACACTTGTGACTGTTGTACTGATACCAAATCATTTTTTGGTGAAATAGCGAGTATAGTAGAATTCTTACGTGCAAGAAAGCGTACTGCAGTCTTTTTAAAATATCAAGAATTAAAATATCCTAAACAACGAATACGTCGTCTTAAAAGATTTTAAGATTTTGATGCTTTGGTTGCTTCACTAGATGAAATTTCTACTGGGAAAGACTTTGATAGGGATTCAATGTCATATGCCAAGAGCTTAAAAAATATTATAACTTCATTTAAGTTTGTCTTAATATTAATATTTATGAGAAATATTTTTGCCATCACTACAGAAGTGTCAAACTATTTACAATCGATATCAATTGATTTTATTGCTGCATTAAAGCTAGTTGATGGAGCAAAACACCGTCTTAAAATTATGAGATCAGAAATAGGTTGTACAAATGTTATTAATGATGCAAAGAAATTTGCTACTGATAATGGACTTGAGCAAAATAGTTTTAAAATAACAAGAAAAAAGACCGTTAAAATGATGTCTGGAGAAAAAGCAGTGCATGAGACTCGTCGTCACCATCTGAAAAATTTCGAATAGAAGTTTACTATGTAGTATTGGAAAAAATAATCAACTCAATTGAAATGCGATTTAAAGGATCTCGTGAAATTTCAAAAGATTTATGTTTCCTATCACCTCAACGTATGATGGAATTCAGTAACAATAATAAAACTTTGCCAAATGATGCTTTTCAAAGTATTGACAAATGGATCCCTAGTATTGATTTATCGCTATTGAAAATAGAATACACCACATTCAGTAATAATTTAGCTGAACTGTTGGAAGGACAAGGACTTCATCCAAATACATTACATACTGATAAAATTGCTGATGAAAGTGATTTAAGTTCAGTTAGCTCGACAAATTCATCAAGTGAAGATATAGAAGTAATTAATGGAAAGGTAAGCAGTTTAAAAGTTCTAGAAATATTATCTAGTTATGGATTAACAGCAGCATTTCCAAATTTATACCTTGCATACAAATCTTTATGCACATTACCAGCATCATCAGCGTCAGCAGAACGTAGCTTCTCAGTGGTAATTTTTATAAAACTATTAATATAATAACTAATAAGGATTTAACATTTGTATATTAAAAATGTATATCTACTTAATTTTTGTACATTGTACAATGTTATTTTCTAGGTGAAACTAATAAAAACAAGATTGCGTTCTACAATTGGTCAATCCCGTTTGGAAAGCCTACTAATTTTAAGTTGGGAAAAAGATGTTGCTATTAATTTTGAAGAAGTTATTAATATATTTGGGAATTCTTCTAACTTATTGAAAAATAAATTAATATTTAAGTGAATAAGGAAATATTTTAATGCTGTTTTTATAGTTATTTAATTTTTTGTTAAACTAACCTTGTATTTTCAAAGAAAGTGTACTTTGATTTATAATAAACTTAATACTTATGACGTATACTAATTAAAAATATGTTAACTATAGTAATGTTGTATTAAATTTATAATGTGGGTATATTAAAAGTTTCAAAGGAAAATTTATATATTAATCTGTACTTATATTAAGTTAGGTACCTGTACAAATATAAATTTATATGAGTAAGATACTAATATTTGAGCAATTTATAATAAAAAACAATACAAGTTAGAGGGTTAATCATGAGTAATATAGTAATATGGATGGCACATAAGATGAGAAGCCACTTGTATTAAAAATAAATTAATGCCTTGACTGGATTTTTTTTTGTACCCTCTCCCCCAGGGACTAAAATTGTGTGTAGTACGACACACTTTGTATAGTACGAAATGCCAAGTGAGTAATACGAAATTAAAAAATGATTAATGCTTTTTTTACAGTTTTCTTCATTAATTGAAAAATTATTGTTGGGAAATTGATAGATAAGAATTTAATGTATACCATCTATGTTATCAATATTTTGATTATATGTTTATTTCCTCATATTATCAGCTATGGCTATTGCTATTTTTAGAATTATTATTGTATTATAAAACCATTGATTAAGACATATTATACAGTACCTACAGTTTTATGTTTAGTGTAATATACTTCTAATCTATGATAAGATTAAATATTAATATCAATCAATCAACTACGATCTATGATTCCAGGTTTTATTTTAGTTATTATTTAATCTACTTTATTCAATGTTGGTTTGAAAATTTAACTATTTAAGTATTAAATTTTTTAATATTAATAATGCATAAGTGGCTGATAAAAAAAGAGAAAACAATCGACACAGCTATATCTACCGTTACAGCTCAAAATGAGCATACTAATAATGATATGCCTGAAGAGCCTGGTGTTAATGTTTGTTTTGAAAAAGTTACTCAGACTAAAGGTAAGAAATTAATATACTATGAAAGACATTTATTGCAAATTGTATTTAAGGATTATAATAATAATAATATCAATTTAAATAGTTGATATTTTCATTACTTAATTTTTTTAAATAATTTATTATTAATTCAGTATTAGTAGGTAATGTATCTTGAATTTGATTAGATGCGTTATATTGTTTAGATGATGTTAATATAAAAATTATAAGTAATAATGAAAACAATGGTGATGAAAATGGAGGTTTTTATGTGGCAAATAAATTAAATTCTGTAAACGACACTAATGATGATATGCCTGAAGAGCCTGATGTTGAGAGTAATATGATAAATAATGCTTGTTTTGAAAAAGTTCCTCTGACCAAAGGTAGGAAGTTAATGAGATGTTCTATTTGTGTTCAGTATCCAGGTACAGTATTGATACACACAAAGCAAAAAAATCATGTACCAGCTATTTGTTCATCTGGTGGTACTGTACCGAGAAAAAATATATATTCTAACCATTTATTATCAAAAGAACACTTTGAATGTTTAAAAGTGCATCGTTTGTCTACTTTACCTAAAGAAGATAAAGCCAAAGAAGCTCCTTTAGATAAACTAATCTCTGCACAAAACCTAAAGGTATCTCAAAAAATCAGTGAGTTGATGTGCACGGTTTTTAATGATGCCAAACGAGGAACTATCAGTGCCTGGTCATGGCCTTCTAGTGAAGTTGCTTATTTAAAACGACAAAAACTAGATATTCAACAAAAATTTAGCCCATTAAAACCTTTGGAAGGAGAACTTCAATATATTAATCCACCTGGACATAGAGAAATGCTTCGGCATATAGTGCTTGCTGATATTCCTGAGCTGAAAAAAAAACTTAAGTCTTGTATTTCACTTTCTTTACGGGTAGATGGTTCTGTTGATCGCTTTCAAATAGATAATATCCATGTGTTGTTGAAAATAATTACTAAAGAAGGAAATACTGATTTACTTTTTTTGGGATTTGAAGAACCAGAAACCAGAGGTGCTTTAGGTTACTATAATGCAATAAAAAAGTCGATTGAACATTATTTACCTTGGGATCAAATACTCCCACTTATATCTTCTGTTGTCACAGATGGTGCTTCAATTAATGTAGGAGAAAAAAATGGTTTATGGGCATTATTAACTAATGATAGGCTTCTCAATAATATGCCATTAATGAAAGTTTGGTGCGCAGTACACCGCAGTGCGTTAGCTTGGGAAGAACTTACAGCAAATGTTGTGGAAGTAAAAAAAATTATTGAATCATGTGCATCAATAGCAACATACTTCCATCAATCTGGTCTTCGTACTAAAGAATTAAAAAAAATTGCAGATGAGAACGAAATGTCTTTGTTACATTTACCCAAATATTTTGAAGTGCGTTGGACCGAATTTACCTATAATTTATTTTATGGAATTATAAAAAGCTGGTACATTTTAGTATGTTATTTTAATAAGAAAAAAGAAGAAGGCATAGTCAAAGAAAAATCGGTAGCAGTTGGATTCTTAAAATTTTTGACAGATTTTAATAAATTAAAACTATTATGTTTTCTAACAGATCTGGGTTATATCTATGGACGATTTCAGAAACAAATTCAATCAGATGAGACCTTAATTTTTGATGTGGAAGAAAAAAGAGACAGTGTTATACATATTATTAGTAAAATGAAAGAATCACCACTTGTTGGAGGTTGGGAAGATACTATTATTAACACTACAGATGTGTCATATACTTCCAACGATGGTAAAGATACAACAACATATATGCTTAAAGGGTTCCAGCTCTTTGACTATGTTTCAAATTCTAGAAGAAAAATTAGCCATCAATTTGTAACAGATAATAGGTGTTTTTCTGCTATTCGTAATGATATTATTGAACATATTACAAATTATATGCTCAGAAGACTAGACACAAGCTACTGGTCTAAATTAAAACCATTGCAGTTTATAAAGATGTCAGTATCAGATGTGGAACTAAAAGAATGCCATTCATTAATATGTCCAGATTTTACTTTAGTTGATTTTGTGACTTCATATAAAGAAGCTTCTGGACATTCTCAGATTAAAGATAAGCTCATTTCAACTAGCCTTCTCAAGATATTGATAAATTGTGCTAGTTGGGAATCATTAACTGTTTCAATAGTATGTACCATAAGAAAATTACAAAATAATATATAAGATTAGTCAATATAAGACTGTATATTAAGATTAATATATTGTAGTAAGAATTTACTTAATTTTTATTTTTAGTTTAATAATTTGGGTTATTGTAATTTTTAGGCCCGTGTTCTTTCAATGAAACCTCACAGTGCAGATGTTGAGCGCTTAATCAGTTATTATAATATTATTAAAACTGCAGACCGGTCACAATTATCTCCAGACACAATAAAAGATAGTCTCTACATTAAATTAAATATGCCAACATTGAGTGAACCCATTCAACTCTCATAATGCAGTACTAGAATGGCTAAAGGCAAAAAAAAGGCATAATAAGGTACCTATATAATAATATCACTGATGAAATAAAATATAAGTAAAAAAATCAAAAAATATCAATTTTATTTATTACAATTTTCAGGTTCATACTTATGCAACCAAACAAAAATGGTTTGGGGGAGTTTTTCCAGAGGCATCAGGAAAATCTACTATTTCAACGGTTGATGAAACTATAATCAACTCAAAACTCATACACTTTTAAATTTATAAATGATGTGATGTAATCTGTATTTTGTATTTCTGTACATAAATAAAAATAGAATTGACTACCCTATGTTGGATTTATCATCTATGTGTATGGATTAAATACACTTTTGGGGGGTGTGGGGGGCGGAGCCCCCCACGGTAGTTTGAAGTTTAATATAAAGTGTGTAGTACGAAAAAATATATATTTTAGCCTCTGCTCTCCCCGCCTCCTAACTTTTGGGTCACCAGGGGTGGGTGGGTACTTGGGATGTTAATAGTTTGCCTCTGGAAAATTTTCAGTTCGCCACGCCACTGGCTGTGCGCAAATCGTCGTATGGTATTAGTACCGATCGTTCTTGAGCGTGTGTATCGTATGGCGCGTATTGTGACCCGTGTTGTCGTGTTGAGTGTCGCGCGCGAAAAACGGTCTGTTGTTCGCGGCGGTAACGCGACTGGTGCTCGGCTGAGCGCCGCCGTCGTTGCGCTCGTACGACCTACCCGACTGGTAACTATCGTGTGTACGAGTTGTTATGTGTGCAGGTGACGGGTGGTTGACGTATTGCGGGGCCGCCAAGTCGTGTGGCTGCTGTGTGGCGGTCGAGCGCGGTTCCGTGAAGAACCGCGTCATGCTTGCCTCGAGCGCCATTAGACGTGCCTCGAACGACGTTGTGTCGTTCGTTTGTGGCAACGTTAGTTTCAACATATGCAGCTGTTCCGCTGCAGTCTTAAAAATGTCATTGTGTAGGGGTTGTGAGGACTGGACCTGTTGCATGGTCGACTGGAAGCCGCGGAGTTCTGACAGGTTGTCCGTGGGTTCTTGACTTGCCCCGAGGCTTGTCGAATTTCCCCCGGACGGCTGTCTGAAAATCCGACTGGCGTTCGTGCTTTCCAGCGTTAATGTTGTTGGTTGTGGGTGTTCAGTACCGTCCTGTAATCCTGTGATTGGGGACTGCACTGTTTCGAACCTTACATTCTCGGGGACTAGTCCACTTTCCCTAATGTTCTCTTCTAACCTGATATACACATCTGCCCTTGACCCAGACGCGCTGAGTCCTCGGCCCGTGCACTCGCTACGCAGCTCTGCCAATGACAACTGTTGTAACGTTTTTCCAGTCATATTGTAGGATTAATTACAAATGTGGTCGTTAAACTGTTGTTTGGTGTGGTTGCTTGTGTTTGGTGTGTTTATGTGTGTTTGGTTTAGAGTTGTTTTTTTTTCAAACGGAATGAAACGTAAGATTCGCGCGATGTCTACGAAAATTTACGTTTTATCTTTATGATTACGTTAATGGGTCAGCTGTTGACGATACCGCCGTTGTATTCCAAGAATAGTAGAACTCGGTCACGTACTCGGCGGCGGCAGCTGACGGCTGCAGCGGCTGAACCAGTTTTGGCCTGCGCGCTGTGCTGTTATCGACTGTAGTGTCGCGGGACGAAAGGTTGGTATTGCGGAGGGCTGGTGGTTGTTATATAACTACTTCCCAATCCGTATCACGGTTATGCACGGCTGCGCGGAATTCCCTGTTACGTGCTCGAAATAAATCTTACGTAATGTCCACTGGGAATCCTAGCTAACCGGCAGACACACTCCTGGCTAAGGGACTTAATGTTATCTTAATATAAGCAATCTACCGAGGTATGTGTCAGCGTGAAAACTCTTACCTTTGCGTTGACTTGAGGTGTTCGATAATTCCTCTGCGGGGAGCCAATTTGACACGGCTACGACGGTGTGTGGTTGAGTGACACCGTGGAGGAGCCGGTCTCGTTTTCTTTTTTTTTTGTGACGTACGTCGGGTTGAGTTTCTCAAAAAGAGAAAGAACACAAAAAAAGAACTAAACGCCTCGTCGTATGGATGGTTCACTTTTATTCTTTGGAACGCACAATGAGGTATTTTACAATAAAAGAAAAACGACGAACAAAAAAGAAAAACCAGGAAAACTGATGGTGTTGGTTGTTGTCATTGTGGGCGGTGAAACGAAAGAGAGCGAGGCGCCGGCGGCCGATACTCGTTTTGCCCGACTTGTCTTCCCGTCCCGCCTTGTGCCTTTGCGGCGCGGTGTGAGAATCGACCGAGTCGCGACGTCGTATCCCGTGGTGGTGGTTGACAAAAGTGTAGACTAAGCAGGGTTACCAACTCATTTATCATAAGTTCCCTATATTTTCCTATTATTTCCCTGTAATTTTTTGATATCAAGTCGTGGGGGGCTTTGCCCCCCACACCCCCCCAAAAGCAAATTTAAAAATATTACCCCCACTTAATAGTTCTAACTTCTAACTTCAAAAAGTTGACAAACATAAAAAAATAGTTAAAAAATACATTAATATATACCACATAACAATACATTAACAACAGTTCCAAATGTTAAATCATCAATATCTTTTTTTCAGAAAGTATAGATAAAACATGTAAAATAAAACATAAAAATAATAACTTAAGAGTCTTTTTTAATTATAAGTCATGTTAAATAAAACATCAAAATAAAAACATAACAATCTTTGTTAAATAAAAACATGTAAAATAAAAACTTAACAATCTTTATTAATTATAACCATTTAAAATAAAACATAAAAATAATAACTTAAGAGTCTTTTTTAATTATAAGTCATGTTAAATAAAACATCAAAATAAAAACATAACAATCTTTGTTAAACAAAAACATGTAAAATAAAACATTAAAATAAAAACTTAACAATCTTTATTAATTATAACCATTTAAAATAAAACATAAAAATAATAACTTAAGAGTCTTTTTTAATTATAAGTAATGTTAAATAAAATATAAAAATAAATCTTAACAATCTTTGTTAATTATAAAGAATAGGATTTAAGCAAATATGAAAATATCCAGTTTAAAACAACAAATTAAATTTTAAAATCATACATTTGTTGGTTAAACAAATCCATAAAGTTATTAGATTCAGGCCCGGTTTTTCATTCATCCAATTATTCGCCAGATACGTAACCGTCGGATAAACTTATCTGGCGGATAATCTTTCAAATAAAGTGATTCCGGTTTTTCAATGTAATTTTATTCTCCAGATAGCTATCCGACGGATAAAGTTGTAGGTAGGAAAATTGTACTAACAGAAGGTAGTTACTGTTCATTATGGAACAAGTTACACATATCTATTTGATTATAATTGGTTAATGATGAAATTGATTAGGATTCGTTCTGTGATATCAGCTTCGATCATAAACATTACCTATATTATTATGTCATTATGATTTTTACACATATCATTAATATATTAATATATTCACATATTTATTGTAATATTGTATGTAATTACTTAATTATTAATTGAGATTTGTGTTGCGTGTTGAGTGTTCACTCTCGTTCGATATAAGTTATATTCACTTCTCTATTCAACATGTCTCAAAAAAACAAAGATCAACAAATTTCACATTTAATGAAAAAGAACTTTTATTGAAACATGCTTTACAAAACCGTCACGTATTAGAAAATAAAGAGTCTAATGCAGTGACATGGAAGGACAAACAGAAATGTTGGCTGAAAATTACTGAACTATATAATTCAGAGACAACAGGCTGTGTAAGAATAGTTGTATTATAATTTGTTGTATGCATAAAATAGTATTGTGTTTTATTTGTTATAGCCAAGAGATGCTTCATGTTTGCGATCAAATTATGAATGTGTCAAAAAACTTTTAAGGGGAACTAAAAGTGATCTATTCAAAACAGGGGGTGGTCCATTTAAAGAACCTCATATAGTTTCAAGTGATTCAGAAAAAACCTTGTACACAATTTTACAACCAACAATTGAAGGACTACCAAGTCCACTTGATAGTGACCATCGTAAGTCATATATCATAAACAAATTTGATAAAATGTTATTAATTTAATTATCCTCACTTTATCATATACATTATATTTAATTAATTTAAAACTAATGAAAATAAACTATTTAAGATTTGTAACATTCTAGCTGATTTTGAAACCACTCATATTTCACAACTAGAACCTTCCAAACAAAAAGAAAGCATGTTGATACAAAATAAAGAAAATCTGAACGATAATTTAGAATTTTCAATTGGCGAAGAATTCAAATCTACATATGTTTATGATGGTATAGTATAATATTATTAAAATAATAAATATTTTAATTAATACCTAATCCATAATAATGCCATAATATGAATACAAATAAATATAAGAGCTTTGTTTGGTTATAAAGTTAGTATGTAGGTACTTTAATGTATCGAATTAAAGTGTAGAAGTGTTGTGACACTTTTTGTTACTGGTATATTATAGTGGTGTAACCTAACCGAAACTTTTTTAAAACTAACAACGTGCACCATAGCACTTTTTCAAACCAAATAAAAAATAAATGATTGCATTTATTTAAAAATGGTAAATGTTATATATTTTCTGAAATATTTAATTTGTTTTATAGAAATGTTGGATTTAGAGGACACACTTAATACAATTTCTGAAACACCAGAAAAAACTGTACACAATATAAAAGAGAACAATCAAATAATAGATGACAATTTGATACATCAACGGCCTAGTACATCTTTATGTACATCATGGACTCCGTAAGCATCAACAAAACTGTTGAGATCAACTGGAAAAAATGATAAATTATCAAGTGAGTTATTTCATTTAAATATTATTAAAATATTAATACTATTGGTATCTAACTTTTAGATTCTAAAATATATTTTTATGTCTAGCCAAATTTAAAAAAAAGAATCACTGCCAAACATCAGTCAGTGAGAAGTTTACAATTTTAGCTGAAAAGAAGTTAGAATTGGTAAATATGCAAATATCTTTTTTAAAAGAGCAACATGAAGAAACAATGATTTTTTTGAAAAGGAAACATGAACTTGAACTTGCATCATTAGAACTAGAAATTGTTAACAAAAAACAAAAGTTATGAATAGAATAATTGTCTATTTGCCCTGGCTATTTTACCTACACTGTTATATTATTACCAATATATATTTATTAAATTAAATTTTTTTTTAAACTTTGTTAAAATTAATACTTATCAAGAGTAGTTATAAGTTGCATTTTTATTTTATCTAAGTCATTCTTAAATTAATTATAATCAAAAGAATTGTTATAAGTTGCATTTTTATTTTATTTTAGTTATTGTTATTAACTACCTACGTAATATATTGTAATTTTGACAAATAATAAAAGGCTCATTATTAATGAAATGTTTTTTTGAAGTTTTTTTTCCTCACATGAATAATAATAACCTATTTTAGATTAATTATAGACTTATTTTATTACAAAATTATTAATAATTTATACGTATTACATAAGTATGAAGTTTTCACTGTATTTATAATTTACAATATGGTTAATTTAAAAATGGAAAATATTCTTCTGTTAATTGTTTCCTTGCATTTCCTACTTCTGGTTCATGGTGTTCTCTTAAACTAAATTCTTCATTTAGGGGTAAATCCATATTCAATAGTTCAGGTGGTTCTAAATCATTATCATCACAAGCCAAGTTGTGTAAAACACAACAAGCAACTATCACAGCTTGGGTGGTTTCTAGTTTTAAGCGTGATCCAAAAGACAGCACAGGAAATCTTCGCTTTAGCACTCCGTACGATCTTTCCACTGGATTCCTAGTCCTAATAATGGATTCGTTATACAACTCTTCAATGTCATTACTAGGATTCAAGTAGGGAGTGACAACATATTGTGTATTTGCATATCCACTGTCAGCCACAAGTAAACTGTTTTTCCAATAACCACTGACCAGCTTATTATTAATACGTGATTTCTTGAAAATAGTTTGATCGTGACACGACCCTGGCCAACGGGCAACTACATCCATTATCTTCAAACCAGGGCATGCAATTGTTTGAACATTTAAGGAAAAGTACCCTTTACGGTTTCTAAAATATTCTGCATCAGGACCACCTATTAACATTATTTAAAATCATATTATAATATTGCTGTTACATGTTATTTTAATAGACTTACCAGGGCTCTGAATTTTAATATGAGTGCAATCAATTGCACCGATAGTTCTCGGGAATCTTGCAATTTGATAAAAATGGAGTTGTAAGTCTCTTATTTCACTTTCGGTCTCTGGCATTCGTATGAATATTGGCCGAAGTTTTGCTATGGCCACACTAACGTCGCGTACTATCAAACAAGCTGTGCTTTTACTAACACCAATAAAATCACCAGCCGTTATTAGGAAATTGCCAGTAGCATAAAACCGTAGAGTCAATAGTAATTTATTTATCGGTGACACAGCATTATTCCTTATATATTAAAATATGTAAAAAATAATTATTAATAAATTTAGTTCGATAAAGTTAATAAATAATTATTTATTAGCTCACCTTATAGTTTGTGAAGATATTTCATCTTCAATATATTCTAATAAATTACGAACAACATTTTTCCCTAGTCTGAATCTCACCCTAAAGTCATGGTCATCCCACGCCAGCATATGATTTATTCTTTCGTGCACAGTATATAGACGACGTCGATAATTCAAATATTGAATTATTTCATAATCATCGTCCTCTTCAAATAAATCCATTTAAATAAAATCAAATGCAGACAAAAATTCTGAAATTGACGACAACACAACGTATTTCATAATTAAATATTTAAAATAATATGATAAATTATGATAACAAACCATATTTATGTTATCAGTTGTTAGTTATCCGTCGAATAAGATTTATTTGATACAAAAGTAACGGATAACTTATTCATAACAATATCTATCGGATAACGTTTATCCCGACATTGAAAAACTGAAATATATCAATTTTTTCTTATCTGTCAGATAACTCGAGTTATCTGACGGATAAATGTGATTGAAAAACCGGGCCTCATATGAATATAAATAACAATTAGAATCTTTTATCACTTGTTTGGTATGTAATAATCCTATTAAATTGTGTGTGTTCAATCTGTTGCGGTATTTTGTTTTAATCAGATTTACACATGAAAATATTCGCTCAACACATGCACTCGGATGAGGCAGAGTCATTATGTTTTTTATAACAATTGTTAACAATGGAAACATTTTTGTATTGTCACTTTTTTCAATATTAATTACTTTAGACCAAAATGTTATAACTTGCATATTTACATTCAAGTCTTCGACGCCTTCCATGTTGGATAGTTTTCTCCATTCCCGATCGAGGTCTTCTAAGTTAATATTTTTGGTGAGTATTGGAAGGTTTGATGCTAGTGGACCAAGTGAAAATATTTTGGACTGAAAAACAATTTTTGGTTCTAGAATTTTTAAATTTTTAATAGTTCCATTTTTTGAAACGGAAATCTAATATTAATTTGTTGTGTTGCTTCTATATAAAAGCTGAGGCAGCGATTTTTAAATGCAGTTACTTGCGAAGCTGTTACTTGTTTCTCCTTTAACAGAGAACAAATAGAAGCAGAAACAACACCACCACAAAACAAATCATTTTCATGTAAATAATAACTTGGATTTTTGTATTGAATTTCATATAATTTCTTATTTTTTGTATAAAGTTTTTGAATGTAACATTCTAAAATTTCTTTGTACAACGTCCCTATACGGTCATAGACGAGATGTATTTTAATTCCTTCTGATTGCATCTCAATATTTAAATCAACAAAAAACGGTAAAACAAATGTTAGAAATTGCAGGTACAACAGAGTGAATGGGTTTGATAATGATTCTAATACTGTTTGTGCGTTCAAAATTTTATCTTCTAAGACTGCTGTGGTGAAATAAAGTTTTAACGCAGTAAACTGTTGAATAAGGCGATTAACCACCAACAATAATGATAGCCATCTTGTTTGTCCCGGGTATAAAATCTTATGTGGCTTAACATTACAAAAAACCTGAAATTCTTTAAATTCAAGGAGTCGTTTTGAGCTATTATTTAAGTAATTGTGCACATTTCTAGCAAAATCTTCTATAAAGCGTGGCAATTTTAAGCAGGCATAGGAAGCGCAAAGGTGAAAAGAATGATAGATGCATTTCATGATGAACAAATCTGGCACATCTTTCATCAAATTGGTAGCTAATGAATGATGTTTGCCCATCATATTATTGGCACCATCTCCAGCATAGCCTATCATGTTCTCTTTAAATGGAATTTTGTTTTTAATGAAAAAGTTTGTAACTAACTCGTATAAAGCATCAGCAGTAGCTTTTTCAACTTCTATGAGAGTAACAAATTCATCTCTTACTAACAGATTAGGATCAACAATTCTGGCAATTACTGCCATGTGCTTTATAGTAGATCTGTCAGTGCTTTCATCAAGTATTATGGAAAACTTGTTTTTTTTCATTAGTTCAATTACATTATTATTACCTACTGCACCAATGACATTGGTTACGATACTTTCTGTTTTTGTCCTTCCGCATTTTAATTTCAAAGCTATTTTTGAGTCAGGACAAACTTTTTGAATTAGGTTTGGTAGGTGTTCCATAACTGTATAAGGCAAATTGTGCTCTGCAATAAATGCTGCCAAATGCATTTCACTAAATTTAACCTGGAAGAAATATTATTATAGTACATAATAGGAAGTCTAGTAAAAAATTATTTTGAAAAAGTATTGAAATACTAATATTAGTAATCGCGTAAAAAGTATTAAAAATAGTGACTAATTTTCAGGAGGGGCAAAGGGTAAATATTTATTTTTAGACCAACAATAATTTTTAAGTCAAAATATTGGCCCAAAAAAGAAATGCATATAGCAGTAATAATGTCACTTCAATGCTTTCTAATTTTAAAATTATTATTATTTATTACATAACCATATTGTTCATATTAATTTATTATTTAAAACAAATATACAAAATATACTTACAGTATTTTCGAGTTTAGCATGAACAGAATTGGTTATAAGTTGGTGTATATTTTGTTGACTTTTACATCCTTCAACAAGTTTTAAATGTTTTTTTCCATTAGCATGTTTTATTATTTCAGATTTACCAGCAATGCCATTAAATTGACATGCGGTACAATGAAAAAAAAACAGACCTTATAAACAAACAAATTGTTAATGTTTATAAAAACAATATTCAAACAAAAATAAAATTTCAACAAATTAATTAAAAATAAGATTCATACCTTTTTTACTTTTTGTTAGCCATCCTACAAAATTCACATCGTTTTCCCAGGACGGATTATACTTTTGCCTGTAATACGGTTTTTTGGTTTTCTTCGGCGATACACTTAAATTAGTAGACATGTTGCCTATACAAATATACACTATACTGAGATAAGACTTCAGTAGATGAGTAGATCAAGACTGAAGCGAAAAATAGCAGCAAACTAAATTACTAAAACTACCTTATTTCTGTTGCGTCCCAACTCGTGTCGATATATATATCAACTCAGGAAATGAAGACGTGATGTATATAGATATAATGTGTGTTTATTAACATATATTTAATACAAAAATACAATATTAAAGCGTGAGAGAGTGGTGAGCAGTGTTGAGACCAGATAAGTAAAAATTATCTAGATATAGATAAAAGATAATTGCTTTAATATTATCTAGATTAAGATAAGATAACATGTATTTTAATTATCTCAGATAAGATAAGATACAAATAAAATTTATCTAGATAAAAAAAAGATAAAAATTTAAATATTTAAAATAATTTAATTTAACCAACAATTAAATTTATATTTTACTATTGGAAATTAATTTATCTAAAAATCCGTAGTCACAATTTTTTTTTATAGGTAATCAAAGTTCAAATTTTGACAAAATACGTAAAAATGACGAAAATGTGCAATTTATTTTGAGTTAGAAATTCATAAAAATTTTTCTTTTTATATCAAAGGTTTGAAAATGTGATACAAGAATCCTTATAAATGACTTGCTTATAAACTTTTTTTTATTGATAAAATTAGGCAAACTTATAAGGATTCTTGTATCACATTTTCAAACCTTAGATATAAATAGAAAATTTTTTATGAATTTCTAACTCAAAATAAATTGCACATTTTCGTCATTTTTACGTATTTTGTCAAAATTTGAACTTTGATTACCTATAAAAAAAAATTGTGACTACGGATTTTTAATATTTTTCATCTGCCTTTGAAACTATATATTAGAAGCTTACTATTAAATTTTCAAGATTTTTTACCCAACAAATAAAATTTTATTGACATTTATAGAAAAAAAAACTAAAAAAATTGGAAACTGAAAATGTCCGTTAACAGCTCAAAATAAGTCAGAATATTTTGAAAATGCTATGGTGTGTAGAAAATGCATATATAAACATTCGGTCAAAATTTCATGTCTCTACGGTCATTTCTTTTAGAGTTATACCAAAAACCAAAATCGATTTTGTCGAAAATTGGTTTTCCGTAAAAATTCCCGTTTTTCCCTTAATTTTTCATTTGTTTTTCCAGGCGCTCATGAAAACTACTGGGAAATTTTAACTTTTGACCCCCCAAAGTACCAACTGGATTCACTTTCCTATCAGAAAAGGTACTATTAAAGAAAATCGAAGCATTTTTTACACAAAAATAAAAAAAAAAACACACATCATTGTAAAATCAATACATTCATCGCTCCGCTCAGAATCTAAAAATAAAAAATAATGTATACAAATTAAAACAATCTTTATGAGTTTAATTAGTTAAGTTGAAGACACCTACAACATAGCAGCATTTCAAAAGTCTTATCGCTTAGACGATTTCTTTTAGGTGTCATTATTTGAGACCCACTACTGAATAAGCTTTGACGGGTGCAGAAGATGGGAGAGTTGTGTTATATTTAAAAAAGACTTGTTTTATTATTGAATATGAATCGAGAATCGAGCAAAGCACAATCAATTATGATATTATTACTAATGTTCTTCCGCGCATAGTATTAATACTATTAAATACCCAGTGCCCGTACGGTTTATTATTATCATTGACATAATAATTTAATTTAATTTTGGTCTATTTATAGAGTGGGAACTCATTTTTCCTGTTATAGCTTAATAATTCTATATTATGATTTACGACGTTCATAGATTATTTTTGTTGATCCTGTTATTATATTTTACATTATGACTATTTGACATATTTTATAAAATGGACTCCATAGACCATAATATTAACTTACATGCATACAGGGTGCTCAAAAATTTTTTTCCGGTTTATTTATATTATCTAGATAATTACTAAAAAGATAACGATTTTTTTATCTTAGATAACCCTTAGATACCTGTTCACATTTTCATCTAGATAAGATAAAAGATAAATAAATATTATCTAGATGAAATATCTAGATAAATTTATCTAGATAAGTCTCAACACTGGTGGTGAGTGGTGTTACGACCTGCCTCTGAAACTTGATAAACTAAGACTGTGAGTGGTGTTACGACCGGCCTCCAAATGTCTTGTCTATCCCTAGCCGTCTCTAGCTCTCTATAACCGTCTATAACCGTCTGATGAGCTCTTGTCACGGGCTCCCTTATATATGCTCGTATACTTTAAGAGTGGGTGGTCGTAGTGGTAGCGAATGTTCGCACAAGGATAGAATTTGGGTCTCGTAGCATAATTTGTTATTCTGGTCGATCCGTATCCTGTCCCAATAGTATAGAGACTTTTCTAAGAAGAGACGTGTGACAACACTTTTATAGCTTAATTGTCTAATCCAGTGTTCACTACGCTCTATGCAATGACCTCGGCATGATGTCTTATAGTAATTGCCTACTTAATTACTTAGCCACACCACCGAATACGTGCACTATATATTGATATATTTATAGGGTACGTAACATCAGTATAATACTGTATACTATATTTTGAAAACCGTGGTGACCAGTAGTTAAGTTATGCCATTGATTATATAAATTAATAATCAATGGTTATGCTTATCGCTTATGCCTCACAAAATAAACAATACATTTTCCATTTAATTTTATTTACAGAAATATTATTTTTGTTTTTATCTAACTATTCAAGTATCATACACGATATTCCAAAAATGTCCCTATATATCATGATTTTTGATTAAAAGTTCCCTTTTTCCCTAAACAGTATTCCATTTCCCTAAATCTAGGGAAATTTCCCTGTTGTTGGTAACCCTGAGACTAGGTCGTGGCGGTGCCTGTACTTTGTACTGGTCGTCGCTACGTACCGTATCAATATAACAATAAACGTCCAACTCGTCCAAGTAAATTATCGAACGACTGCCGGAACGTAGATCTATTATCTAAATACTAAACATAGCTACCTAACATATTTCGTTATATTGTTTTTTTGCTAAGTCGTAATAATTATTAATAATCGCTCGTGGTTCGTTTGATCGTTTGATCTGATACAGATTATGAAGAGTTTAAGCACGAACTATTACATTTTCGATCTCTTTTAATTTCCAAGTATAATGAAGAAAAATTCACTGCATTAAAACTATTGGAAATAATTTATAAAAATGACTTAAAGTCGGTGTTTCCAAACATAGAAATAATTTTGACAATTTATATTTCAACACCTGCCACTAATTGTACCGCGGAAAGATCATTTTTTCTTTGAAGCGGATAAAAACTTATTTACGTTCAAAATTAGTACAAGAAAAATTAAACTCCTTGTCGATTTTGTCGATTGAAAGTGAAATGACAAAAGAAATACAATTTGAAGACATAATTCAAAATTTTGTGGAAAAAAAAGCAAGACGCAAACAAATGAAATAGTTTATTTTTTACATTATTTTTATATGTTGTATAATAATAAGTACGAATTTTTAAGTTTGATTAGTTGCTTTTGTTTTTTTATAATACTATAATTTAAATTTGATTGAAAACATTAATTTTTTGAAGGAACTTAATTATATTATCTATATTATAATTATATTTGATTGGCACACCAAATTTATTCAAAAAAATGGTGATGTATTATATTTTAATAAATATTGTATTGCGTAATACTATATTTTACTTGATTAGAACAGTTTATTAACATAACCGCCATAATTATTGTTTAGTATCAGTCTTTATGATTTATTTTTTTAGTACTTATGTTAAATAAGTATTTAAAAATACGTTTTCTCGTTGATAAGTTTAATGGGGCGGCAAAAAATAAATCTGCCTAGGGGCGGCAATTGTGTAAATCCGTCTCTGATTCCTTGTGTATTATTATCATTTTTAGTGTTATATTTTCATATTTATTGTCTTTGTTTTTGTTTGTTTATTGCTTTTGCATTTTGTGTATTATTTCTTGTAATCACTTGTAACGCCCTTATTGAGAGACGAATTCACACAATAGACAAGAATAGTAATGACGTCACAGTCTTGATTGATAACGAAATTGGTTCCAAACAAACCGTTAACACAGTTTCTGTCCATAAGAATTACATTAACTTTTTTCTTTACGATTTTTAATTTAATATTTGTCCAAGAAAATCAAATTTTTAGCATTCAAATTAATTTATTAATTTAATACACATTTGTAAGTATATTTTAATATGTTCATACTATACACTTAAATCGTTTTGGCTTGATGATAATTGAGTTTGGCAATCTGAGTCATGTTTATTGACCAACATACTATTATTTAAAATAGTTTCCTCCCATAATTTCAAAATGTTTATTTAAAAATTAAATGTACCAAAAAAATTAAAGTTTCAGAATCATGGTTCATTCTTGGGCACCGTTGTGCTCCCATAACTCAATGGAAGACAAATATTCATTTTTTCGATTTCTTTCGGATAAAAAGGAATTTAGTGCTTGGGAAAGTGTTATTAGGTAAGTATTAAATAAATTAATGTACAAATATAATATTTATATCAAATACATAATAGTTAATACACATATACATTATTTCATACAGTTCCTAAATTTATTACATAAAAAATTAATCATAAAAAGTTTAGATAGTATTGATATTAGCTTTAACTATAAATTAATAATGCATTTTAACTTGGTATGTGTACTTTAAAACTTATAACAGTAAAATTTATTTAAGGAGAGCTTATTCTACACCTACCGCTAATAGCCGATTATGCAGTTGTCATTTCAAGGATAAATTAAAAAGAAATGGCCCATCAATTTTTGCCTGGAATAAAAAAACTATTTTGGATTTTAGGTCTCCAGAAAAAAAAAGGTATTTTTGTATTGTATAGCATTAGTTTCCACCAGTGGCATGTACATAGGGTCCAAGTATTGCTCGGGCGACACCTTAAATATGAGTGGGTAAGTATTGATAGGTGAAAAAATAGGACGGTATAACAGAATTATGAGAGGTGGATCACCTAAAATTATTTGAGCAACGACATTTTTTTTTTATGATACACGCCACTGGTTATTATTGTATTTACCATATGTATTATTGCATGTTCCTTTTTCTCATTGTTACTTACATTCTTTACATTTACAAATTAATATAATTATATATTATGTATTTATGTACTAAATTATATCATTCTTATTATTTAGTGTTAATGCTTTTTTCCCTTATGTATATTGTATACCTTATACTGTCAAGAACTCTCATTTCACAGCCTATTATTTAGAAGTGATCAACTCTGGACCTTAAATTGTTTCTATAAATTGTAATCTATATTTTTAAATATAGCATTTATAAATTCATGTATGTATATTTATTTATTTATCTATTAAAATCAGTGTTGTATCAACAATTTATGTTTAAGATTTTTCTTTTTGAACGTGAAAAATATTTGTGTTTATAGGTAAAGGAAGATTTTTTTGAGTAATGAAATAAACAATGACAATGATGGTAACTGTGATGGTGATGCAGATTTATTAAATACTAATCATAATAATGTACTGGCTGAAGCTGAAATATATTTCTTGAATCGAAAAATTGAAAGTTTATAGTTAGAAAATCAGTTGTTAAAAAATCAGAAATTTGACTATCACTCTATCTGTGAAAATGAGTATATTTCTACTTTTTACACTGGTACTTCTAAAGAGATTATTGTTCACTTACGTGGAGTTGTAGAATTTAAGTACTATAATGGTTGGAAAGTGGAATGTTTTTCAATTAAAGATCAAGTTTTGATAACTTTTTCTTAAATTAAGATTAAATTTGGTCAACAAAGATGTAGCCATTAGATTCAATAAACGTGAATCGACCGTTTGTAATATTATTCTGACATTTTTAATTTTACTTTATGAAATATTATTCAATAAAAAATGGTAACCGTGCCTTCTCAAACCAAAAACAGACTTTGTCTGCCAAAATGTTTTGTAAGCTTCCAAAATTATAGGATTACTATAGACTGTACAGAAGTAGCCTGTGACATTCCTCATCAATTGCATTACCAAAGAGCTACTTTTAGTTCATACAAACACAAAAATACATTAAAAGGGCTTATCGGAGTTGCACCTAATGGGGTTATTACATTTGTCAGCAAATTGTACCCAGGGTCAACTTCTGATAAGAAAATTGTAAGTCATTGTAGAATTTTAAGATAACTTGAGCCGGGTGATCTAATATTGGCAGATAAAGGATTTCTATATCAGACATTTTACCTGATGGGGTTTCTTTAAACATCTCTCCATTTCTTACTTCTTCACAGTTCACACCTAGTGAAGTTGAAAAAACAAAAAGTATTGCCCGTGCTAGGATTCACATTAAAAGAGCTATTAGTCGATTAAAGGGATTCAAAATTTTAAGCCATATTCCTAAATCTTTGTTCCAAAAATCATGCATAGTGTTTCAACTTTGTGCATCCTTGGTTAATTTTCAAAATCCACTTATTAAAGAAGTAGAAAGTTTATTCACTGTATCAGTTACAGAACACACTGATGTTTAATTCATGTTTATAAATTTCTATATTAAGTTGAATATGAATGTATTTTTTAATATTATGTAATAATGTTTTTAATAAACATCTGTCAACTTTTGTTTAATGTAATATGTGTGGTATAATATTTAATACAATTAATATTATTATATTTTTTTTTTTTTTTTTTTTTTTATTGGATAACCCGCGGCAACATAGGCCATTGGGTGGTTTGTTTGTGGGGGGAGGGTACGGTAGGTTTTTGGATTGGGTAGATTTGGTACACGTGTGTGTGGAAGAATTTTTGAGTGGGCACCCGTGGGTATCTGCCATGCCCGAGAGGGGGAAAGCGGTTACTCTCTCCAGACACCGTGACTTGCCCGAAGAGAGGAGCCGCCCGTGATTATTATATTATTTTAGCAACCAAGGTACATACTGTTTATGATAAAAATCTAATAAAATATCAATATTGTTCTTCCAGTCATCATTTGCTTCAATTTGGATAGCAACCATATTTTTAGTTGTCCATACAATTAGAATACAACCAACAAATTTAGTCATAAATATTTGTCCTTGTATTTGGCTGAAGTATTCATAATCAGTATTTAATTCATATATCTTCTCATTGGAATTAAATTTTAAAATATAATCTGTGTGCTCTATTAAACATTGTTCTAGGACTTGGTTACGGAATTTAAAAGGTCATTTTATTTCAATGCCGTATTGTTTGCCATTTATTACAGCCAATCCATCAGGACTAGCTCCTATGAGACCTGATGTGTGAAGCCATATACCCGTGGGCTGAACGTGAATATTTAATTTTTCCTCAAATTCTTTTAGAGCTATCATCTCAGGATTTTTACCCCACTGTGCAGACCTATAAGATTCTAGGTTGTAACTTCCTATGAGAGTTTTGAAAAGAAATGGTGGATACTTATTTCTATTAACACTCTTTAACACTTTTGAAAAGTTACTTGCAGTGATACTGTACTGTCTGTAAAAAGACCACTTGATATTTTCGAACTGTCCTACCGTTTGAGCAGCTATTTCTTTAATTTGTTTGAAATAGTCGTTCAAAAATTATTTTTTATCCACCGTTTTTCAGGTACATTTCCCCAGCCCCCCCAATTCAACCTATTTTCATTAAAACAACTTAAAACGTTTGTAACTCGTTTGTAAAGGTTTGTAAAGACAAAATTTTCGTTTGTAAAAAAATTTATAAAAAGTTATGAAAAAATCAAAGTGGGGGGGCTGGGGAAATGGGGGTATTTTGGAAAAACTCAACTTTTTTTAGCTCAATCATTTGTAACTCGTTTGTAAAGGTTCGTAAACACAAAATTTTCGTTTGTAAAAAAATTAATAAAAAGCTATTAAAAAATCAAAGTGGGGGGCTGGGGAAATGGGGGTATTTTGGAAAAACCCAACTTTTTTTAGCTCAATCGTTTGTAACTCGTTTGTAAAGGTTTGTAAAGACAAAATTTTCGTTTGTAAAAAAACACGTAAAAAGCTATTAAAAAATCAAAGTTGGGGGGCTGGGGAAATGGGGGAAATTTTGGAAAAACCCAATTTTTTTTAGTACAATCGTTTGTAACTCGTTTGTAAAGGTTTGCGTTTTTTTTTTTTTACAGTTTTATTAGTTCTTCACTTTTTTTATATGAGACCTTATTGGTCTAACTTAACTCTTGATATTACCTTTTATTTACATGATTATATAATTAAATAATTGAGCAATATTGGTGATAATAGAAATTTATTTTGTACTTTAAATAGTTATAGCTTTAAATAAAATAAAATAAATAGTTATAGCTTAAAATTTAATAAAAAAATTAAAATAAATGAATTATTCTTCGACAAATTTAAAAATATTGTATGCAAAAACTATACAATAACTATACTTTTGGTGTTCATATTGTATATAGTATGTATTCACACTGCACTTGCATATTTGATTTAACTGGTATTGATTTTATTGTTAAATCATCATACATTTCCCAATTATTATTTGGTCTTCTACATATTGCTTTATAATGTCCTACATTGGACATGCATCCACTGAATGAAACAACCCCTCGAAGCTCATAATTGACACTATGAATATGTATAATCTGTGGAATATCCTGAAGCTTAATTTGAAGGGAATTGTTATCAACCATACCTAAATAAATTATTATATAGCTAATTATTTATATTTACAAAACATAATTATTTATATGTGTGTATTAATGTTTACCTTTGTTGTCCTTAATCAGCTCTACAAATATATGATTCTCCGAAATTGTTGGTTTAATTGTTTTAATACCCTTACACTTTTTTTTGTTTTTGGTTAAATTGCATGTGTAGTTTATTTCTTTCATGCGTTCGTTGATGCAGTTTTGTAAATCTTTGAAATGTCCATTATATATGTAGGTTATAGTTTCATACTGGTAAGTAGATATCTTATTGCAATTTGGATTTCCACATCTTGAATTATCTATTATCGTTGGAAAATCTGGAATAACACATCTTAATATATTCGTAAAAGTGGTTTCACATTTTAAAAGAAGCTGGTCGTATTTAATCGGTGTTTGTACTGGTTTTTGTAAGTTTATTATTATTTGTGCCCTTAGTCGACAAGTTCCCACTGTGATTCCATTTGATAATATTGTTTTCACAAACCCAATAAAAGTAGAACTTATTAGTGTATCATTGACTTCCATCAAATATTTATTACTATCACAAATTGCCACCATTATGAGAAAAACTGCAGTGTCGAAAGCACATGTATTTGTTAGGATGATTTTTCCATAGCCCTTTATCTGTATAGCTTTAAGATCTTCTATTCTCAGCATTTGTAAACCCATTTGATACTGCTTCTAGGATTTTTTTTTTGTGTTTTCCACATTGTGTTTCAGACTTAGTTGAGACGACATTAACTCCATCAGTTTCGTTTGAAGCAACAATGAAGATTGAAAATAGTAATGAATGGATTTCAGCTAGACTTTGGCTTTTTATAATAAGGCATATAGCCCTAAGATAAACTTCTTTTACTCTTTTTGAAACCGTTAAAAATACTGGCCATTTGGTAATATTTTTTACAAAATGAGCTATATCAATTCGAACAAAGCACCTTGGTAACCAAAATTCAGTATCAGTTGTATTTTGCAGCAATATTCGTGAACAAACATTAATATAGTCGTTTAGAGAACTATATTGTGTAAAACTTCGAACTAAAACAGATAATAAGGCTAGAGAAATGTCACTACAAACTTCTTTAGGTAGTGGAAATCCATTTTTCTGCCAAGTTGAAAGCCAATTGTAGATCGCAATATTATCGTGCTTCTCAGATATCATACTAGACACTGTAAAACTGTGGTTTTTTACATTATCGTAAACTACAGCTTCGTAAAGATAGATCGTTTGTGTTTTTCTTAGTCCTAGTTTGGAAAACCGTTTCACAATACCCCCACTAGCATCTACAATAAGTGATGGATAAGCGCATTGTTGAGAGTATGTTCTATACAGATGAATTTGCTCTGGTGTATAAATATGAAGGAAAAATGGATCAAGGCCGATATCATGTAGACAATTATTATACATGTCTTCTAATTTAATCAGGTAAACTGCAGTTATTGTATCTGAACTTCTTTGTCTAGATTTTAATTCTTTTGATTTAGCTACACGAAGAGCATTACTAGATGGAATAATCGGGGGTTCCGCCTCACCTATAATTAAATATTTAAAAGGATATAAAAAATAATCGTGCTAATACAGCTTTAATACTTTCCAATTTACATCAATGGAACTTAAAAGGAACCTAACATATGCAAGCTTTTTCAATAGGTAAGTCAAAAATTTTCATAGAGAATAATTAAAAAAAAAAATTCGAAAAACATCTCACGACTAGCTCAAAAACAGTCAAAAGATTTCGAAATCTTACTAGTTATGGAAAATTCTAATACAAATATTTGGTGAACACTTTAAGGGTCTACAGTATTTATTGAGTTAAATTTAAAAAAAAATCGATTCTGGAAGTTTTTAGACCTTGGCTGGTGCGATTTTAATTCTGTAAAAATCCTAATATTTATTAAAACCTGCTCTAGAGAACGGTCGAGGAATTTTTTAAAAATACATATTTCTTCAGTACATATGATTGAACAAAATTTGTTATAATAATGGAAATTTTTATAATATTATACAAGTGTCAAAAATTCTAACTTTAAAAAAGTGCTTCGACGGTTCTCTAGAGGAGATGTTAAGAAATGTATTCATTTTTACAGCATTAAAATTGGATAATCCAAAGTCTCACAATCTTGTCACCACGAAGAGTCTAAAAACGATTTTTTTTTTATACCGACTAGAACCACCTTAATGGAGGATGAGGTATTTACCTCATAAACTCTCAAATGTAGCCATTGAGAAATTGCAAGCAAAAAGTCTTTCCTTAACCACATCATTAAATATTATTGAAAATATCGAAGAAACACTGAAAACACTAAATAGTGAACATGGTAAACCTATATATCTCAAATTAAAAAACGTTTTAGAAAAAAATAGTGGTTTGTCTAAATTAAAACAATTTCAAATATCTTGGATGGTGAAGAAAATACAAATATTGGCGAATTACTTGGTGAACTTAAATGTTGCGAT